>CM035168.1:134325897-134925897 GCA_020205615.1 Panax quinquefolius | reverse complement strand
ATCTATGGTGATAGAATAAATTAAATAGCTTAATATTTATTATTTAATATTTTAGAAATATTAAATATAAATTAATAAGAGGAGTCTTATTAATATTATTACAATTATTATTATTTTAATTTCTAAAAGAGTTTAGGAATTAATTTAATATAAGTACTCTCATTTATTCCTAATTGGATTAGGAAGGAAAATTAGTTAAAAGAGTTTAATTAATTATCCCTAATTAGATTAGGGAGCTTAATTAATTAAAAGAATTTAATTAAATAAATAAATACCAATTCCTTAATTGTTAAGGTGGGTTGACCACATCTATAAATAAGAGGAGTCTTATTATGGGTGGAGGGGGTTGTTGACTTTTACAACGTAATAATTCCAATTTGTTGGAGAGTACGCCCTTTTTCTATAGAGATAGGAAAAACTAGGGTTTGAGCCAATACCCCTTCTTCTTGAATTTTCTTCTTCCTTGGTGGATCACCTCTAGAGGCCAAACATTTGGATGGCTAACGTTGATCAAAGGAAGGAACCAAACCCGGTGGATTCAAGATTGAACGCGAAAGAATTTGGAGGTGAACTTGTACCTGAGGAAGCTCGATCTTCAAGGGTATGATTTATTCTTTATCTTTTCGTTTAATTAATAATTATGCATAAAGGGTGATCCGGGTTTATGGTTTGTAAATAATTTTTAAACTCTGATTTTACACGCTTCCGCATTATTTTTGCAATTTGATTGCGTTATGAATATTACAAACCTAACACTAAATACATCAAAACAAAATTTACACAATCTGGAGCCTTGTACAACAAAAATACAGAGGCATAAACGGGACAATTCAATACAAAACTCACCAGCAGATTCAAAAATGGTACTAGAATAGAAAAGAACACCATTAATTCCAGTTAGCTGTTGAAAGACGAGCAATCCAATTCCTATCTGCAGAATGTAAGGATTACAAGTTGAAGTATATATTCAGTCGTATCATTTATCAGGTTCAATAAAGAACAGAGAACAGAACAGAATAAAACAAAAATTTCTCAAATGATGTAATTACCATCAGAGGAAACCAATATCTTCTTTGTTTGAGGTCCCCAAAACGGATTGTAGTTCTTCTACTTGTTGATGCCACAGACCTCTACACAATGAAAGCAAAATAATAATAATAATAATAATAATAATAATAATAATAATAATAATAATAATAATAATAATAATAAAAGATTTTGAGTTACATATAATGCCAAATTTTTCGTTGGGATTTCAGTGGAAAATTGTGGAATTATTTGCAAAGATTGCATTGTTGCAAGTGCAGTTAGATACAATATCTTAAGGAGATTCACCTTGATTTCATTAACTTCAAGGGAAATATCAGTATCAAAACCACGAAGAACTTGCAAAGAAGCTTCAAAATCTTCTGTCATACCCATTTTTGCCTTAGCTCAACAAAGAAGTGATTCAGTAACTCTTAATCATACATATATAAACATGTAAAGCAGAGAAAATCCCTTAATGAAACTTACCAACCATCGAGGAGATTCTGGGATAAAAAAGAGGCCTGGAATCAATATTAGACAAGGCAATGCTCCTGCCATATTACATAAATGGTATATTATTTGTTTGACTTGTTAGGTATTATTTAAAAGGAAATTACATGTGGAATAAATAGCAGGACGGTGACTGGTGTAGCTGGTGATGATCATCAGATAGCCCATTGAACTATGAATTCGAGTTCTCCAGTGTGCTTCATGTGTAATTGGGTTTACCGCCTAAAAAAAGCGCATGGACCTCATAGTAGATGTAAATCTTACTTCATTTGTTTATTCCATCACCCCCCCCCCCCCCCCCAAAATGGCTCAATGGGTGGGTGTAGCTACACAAGGATAACAGTAAAAGATAGCAGCAACATAACCAAAGATGAAATCCAATACCAAGTTGACCTTGCTACCTTCCTTCTATAAACAGGTCTGAGCTGGAACAAGTTTCAGACTAAAAACCTGGGGAAGAGCTTTCATTTCTAACTAACTTCAACTTTTTCAACAACTGAACAAGCACTTGGGAAAGCAAGATCTTAATGTTTCTATCATTACAAATACAAAAAGCAGTGAAAGCACATCAACGAATACAGGCCCACTAATTACAAGATAATAATTTACTTGAGATAGATTTCATCACTATGTCCCCATAGCATTCTTTTTGCCTCCATGGAAATGGGGTAATGGACGAAAATTACTTGAAAAAGATAATGAATATAATGGAAAACATGAGTGGAAAAACACACAGAGTCTCTTAGAGGATACCTAAAACCGCAAGTACTCTCCAACTAACGAACAGTCCCAGCAAATAAGACAACATTGTTCCAATTGTTACCGAAAGCTACAGAACAAAAATATCAAAATTAATTTATTTATGCAAGGGAATAAAGTAGTAGCAAACACTAGTTCAGTATAAGATTAAATATGTAATTAAACTTAGCCTACCTGATTCACTGAACCCAGCCCTCCTCTCATGGTTTGAGGTGCTATCTCGGCAATATAGACAGGAACCTAAAATTAAAGAAACAAAAAGTACAAATTCTATTAAGCTACTTTTTTCCACATTATATACTCTCAATAGAGCAGATAAAATCTTGAGAGTTACCGTGTAAGAGATAATTCCTACACCAAATCCCTCCAACAACCTCCCCGTGTAGAGAAATGAAGAATCCTAAGTAAACAACAATGAAGGCAACAAGTAGAGGCTATTAAAGACACTTTACAATCAACTTTAAAAAAGGAAGGAGAGCATAGGGTTTTACAAAATCTCACTTTGGCAAATGATATGGTAAGCCAACCAATGATATTAGGGATTGCTGCGATCATCAAAGACTGAAATTTTACAGAAAAATAAAATAAAAATCCTACTATTAACAAATCCAAGTCGCCTGGAACCCCAATAAAGCAGTAAACACAATTAGAAAGTATGAAATAGTCAAAAAATTTACCCCTTTCCGACCAAGATATTCAGCAATTTGACCGCTAGCTATTGCCCCAACCATAGCACCCACGTTTGATAAAGAACCAAATAAAGAGAACTGAAGTTAGTAACCGTTCTTTAACAAAATAAACTGAAATTTTCAAGGCGCCACAGAATCATTCGAACCTCAGACACGGTAAGCTTAAGATCTTTGGAAATAGCAGCTTGGGTGGGTGAAGTATAACCACACTGCAAGAATAACAAATACATTTATTCAAATACATTGCAGTCCTCAGAAACGTACAGAGGTATCTGCTTGGCTGCTAAAGAAACTACGGCAAACAGAGCTAAATTTAAATTTCCCATTCACGGGGTTTTACAAGTTTTGTAACTGTAAATTGAATCTTTTAGTTAAATTCTTAACTCACTTAAATTTGATTTAATTCCGATTCCTGGGGAACCAAACAGAAACGCAGGGGGGGGGACATCTCGGTTAAATTTACTAGGCTATCTGTTTGACAGGTAGGAAAACAGAACGAAATTTGACAAACGGCATTGCTACTCGAGGGTTCAAATAATCAATCATATTATCCAAACCCATTAATTTCCTAAAAGATTGAATCTTTATTACATGGGTTGTCTTCGGATTACTTGGGAAGCAAAGCAAAGGAAGAGAAACGAGAAAGAGGGTTTTACAGTGAAACCGAACTGGATAGGACCCAAAGCAACGATCATAACACAGGCAAGAACAGAAATGGAGCTGTCACGAATTGCCTGTGAAGAACCCATCATACTCGACTGTCTTGAACCCATTCGATACCAACTCCCCGTATGTAAAAATGGCTTTCTCAGATCTCTTCCATCTTCGTTATCGTCTCTGAAACTCATTGCTACAGTAGAATCGAAAATTCAATCAAAGAGCAAGAAAGAGGAAGAGAGACTCAAAAGAAAGAAGGCTTTGTTTTTCAGTTTTTGAAAACAATGTTTACTTAATCAATTCGGACAAATGGACAACAATAATATTATGCGTGTTGAAGAGTATGTGAAGAGGATGAGGATGAACAACATTTATTAGCCAGTGATATCGTTTGTGCTGATTGACTGATAGTATTTATTATTATATATACATTCAGAAAAAGACAGAGCCAAAGGGACCAAAACACAGCCAAGCAAACTTGTGGTCAATGCCTTGGCCTAACTTATAGGAACCAATTAATTACTTTATCTTTTTTCTAGGGGGAATCATAAAAACTAACTTTTTCTTATACTATACAGGTGTATTATTTTTTGGGACTATATTAAATACTCTTTATACACGTTGACTAATAATTTAGGAATTTATTATTTTATAATAAAATATTATTATAAATCTTATAATGACAATATATTTTATGTTATGGATTTAATAATTTTTCATGGTGAAAAGTCAAAAACGCCTCGATGATATTTCCTGGACGTCTCCACTTCCATTCTAAACTAATTTTTTTTTCCAAAAATACTCTTAACGTTACAAATTTAAGGTCAATTGTGCATCTCCCGTAAAAAAAAAAAATCCACCTGCATAAACGAAGCGTCTGCTAAGTGATTGACACGTGGTAAAAATAAATTTTTTTATTCTTTTATCTTTCTTCTCTCTTCTCTTCCTCTTCCTCTTCCTCTCTCTCTCTCTCTCTCTCTCTTTCTTCTTCCTCTGTTCTAAAATTTACAAAGCCCAACAGTTAGCTAACCTAAACACACCATGCCGTTATCATCATCCTCCTATTATAATCTCAATCATCTCCAACCTCTCGAACCAAATAGTAGTGGAAATCCATAACAAGGCAATGTTCTATAAATTGGATTTTTTGTTCAAGAAGTAGATCTTTTTGTATGTTTCTTTTTTGCCCCTAATGCATTTTCTCGTAAAGCAGTTGAAGCAATCATTGTTTATGGGGATCGGACTTTACTTTTGTGCTTTCGATGCTATGTTTTGAATGAGCTTGAGATGAAAGCTATTGGAATGTAATGGTTCTCTAGTGAGAATATTTTTATTTCTCCGTCGTTATTTCCATTGCTTTGATATAGTCAGACAAGCAGACTATTGAACTCGATAGTTCTCACAAAGTACTCTTGTATGTTTGTTTGCTACCTTTACCCTATGGAGGCGTATTTAAAATTGCATAACCTGTTTCGTCTCCTGAATTTTATTAGTAATCGCTTTTTTCTAAAAGTAGGAGTTTTCAGTTTTCTCATTTATATGGTGATATCTTACCAAAAAATGATGACTTTGTATCCATTTTAGGATTTTAAATGTATATTTTAATTTCTTGATTGGCAAAATTAAGCACAAGTACTTGTGTATACTGCTCTGCTCTGTTCATGGCGTAACAGTACACCTTTTTGTAAACTTTCTCCATCACCGGTAAATATAGACCAAACAACAATCCGGCACCGATTGTGGTAGGTCAGTTTACACCCAAAAAATTAGATCTAAAATGTGACGCCCCCAAAATTAGGTATACATCACCCATCTTGGGTCGCCACTTACATGGTACAGAATTTAAATACAACTTATTAACATAATCGTCTTTCATATAATGACATAAATCGTGAGTTTAAATACAAATATCGTCTACTAGATATTATACAAACTCAAACAAAAAGTCCTCATTACAATTATTATCACACTATTTTCATGCGAATAGTGAGGACTACTAATGCTATCTTCGGGACCATCACTGCGTTTTTCCGACTCGTCCAAATATATATTCTCATTTCGAAAAAACAATGAAATGAAAAAAGGGTGAGCTCAATAGCTATTTCAAGAAGAAATATTATGACTAAGATAATGCGAATAAATTATCAATAGTCTTCAACAATGTTAAACCGATAAAATCTGATAACCAACCGGTTTAAGCTGCGGTGAATATCGCAATCCATTAAAAGAGTCAAGTAGAAAATAAAATCTACTATCTTTTATGATTTAAAAGGTTTTCATCATCATTGTTATTTGAGACTCAAACTTTAATAAATAATCCACATCATCAAATCACCCCCCGCACTACTGCCAAGGATATTCTTTAGTATCACGACCACAATTATTCCTCGCCGACTACGGGCCAAGAATAGTTGTGTATTTTGACAACAATCGTCCATCAATGCACTACTACCAATCGAGGATTTTTACCACATCATTTGTAACATTACGGCCATGATTACACCGAATAATCCTCAGTCATAATCATACCAAGTCCATCCATGCCTACTCTGCAGCCACGGATGACTTTAAAAAAATATAAACATGAGGATGATGACAATGATATAAGAATTCAATAAAACAAGTTCAAGAATTATTTTATCCAGGAATTATTAACGCCCAAATTGTCAATAACGACATCGCTTTGTAGAGTAAAATTCAAGAATGATCGGAAGAATATTTCCATGAAAAGATATCTTGGATGAAACGCAAATATCGAGGATATTCTACTAATTTCATGGAGTATAAGTCAAAGTTTTAACCATTTGGGTATAATAAAGAATGGAATAACAAAAGAAATCACCACGCACGGTGATTGCAGATGACATGAGTTATTCCAACGTAAGAATAATAATAACGGAACCAAAGTCGGTGAAATTCACAACCAAACAGGATGTTCCAACAGAATAATAAAGATGGAACCGGATCCAGGTGTAAAAAAACACATGATAGGATATTCCAATGAGAATGATAAAGACGGAACCAGTCCGGTGTAAAACATCTGCATGAGGATGTTCCAATGTAATAATAATAAAGCGGAACCAGTCCGGTGAAAAACACATGACATGGATGTTCCAATGAATAATAGAAGAATGTCACAAAATATAGGGTAAAATGCAGTGACTGAGTTATTCCAATGAATAATAAGCGATGGAATAACATAAGGATTTCACCAAGTATAGGGTATGCTGCGTGATCTGAAAGTTATGTATAGGGTATGCCACTTTTACAAAGTTATTCCAATGTAATAATAGTGAATGGAATAATGAAGTTCTCTTCAAGAAGAAAAGAATAACACCCCTACCGTAAAAAAACCGAATATAGAAGTAGTGAAGTAAGAAGAATACTCTTCTTCTTTCTATAACTTTCTCTATAAACTTTCTCTATAATTTTCTCTCTGTAGTTTCAATGAATTCGTAAGAAAATAATGAAGGAATGAGCTTTATTGATAGGAAAATGGAATGATAAGAAACTAATCCATTAACGGTCAGATTGATTTACTTTTAATCGATTTATCCATATTTAAAGCAAAATCTTTTAAATAAAATATAATATATTCTATTTATATAAAAACATTTTACTACGCAAACACTACGCAAAAACACTACGCAAACACAAAAACACTATGCAACACTATCGATAATAAAATATAATATATTTTATTTATAAAATAATTTTAATAAAGTATTACATTTTATATAAAAGATGTTTCGCTTTTATTACGTTAATAATACTGAATAAAACAAAAATCATTATCATTATAATAATTCACATAATAATGGAATCAAATGAGTGACTTACACATAAGATCAATAATCAATACCGTGTGCTACTTATGCAACCACACGTACATCTTTTGTACTTTTACTACAAAACAAAGATCAAGCAGTAAAACTTCCCGCCGTTATTTCAATAAAATATTTTTGTCGTTTTCTCAATCCGGATAATAATTACATTAGGGTCCACCAATGATTGGTAGATTTATACGAATATTCCTCGCTAAACCGAATATTCCCCACCAATCGAATATAATATAACCACTTGCATACTTTTGCAAAATTTATAAATATTACCCACAACTATAACATTATATCAAATTATTCCATAATATTCAAAAATAATATTTATAGAAAATTCATCTTTATTTATAAAAAGTGGGTCTTACAACAAATTTGAAGCAGTATTTATACACATTACCTATAGAATTTCATCTTAATTTGCTCTAGATCTCTCTATCAATGAAAATCTAAAATTTGCTCCAAAGATTTATATACCCAAATGAATAATGAGTATTCATATACCCAAATTTGAAATAACTCTAATAAGATGAAATTAAAATACCCAAATGAATAACAGTATTCATATACCCAAATTAAGCAAATAACTCTGTTAAGATGAAATTAAGCAAACATATTCCAGTATTTATATACCCAAATTTGCTCCAAATGAATAATAGATTCGGTGGTCGGATTTGGGTTTTTTTTTATTGTTAATGAAAAAATGGAAGAAGGAGATGAGAGAGAGGAAAGAGGAAGAAAAAAAAGTTTTTTTTTTATTAATTTTTATTCTTGACACGTGTCGATCACGTCAAAAATAAAAACATATGTTTGTTTAGTTGGCATTTTTTTTTGCTTAATGTGTATATTTGAAGCCTACGTTTTATAACGTTAAAGATCTTTAAAAAAAAAAAAAAAAAATTTAGAGTGGAAGTGGGACATCCGTATAAACATCAAGGGTATTTTTGCACCTTTGCCCTTTTCATAATTTATGATCATAAAACTTTTTTTATGAGTTCAGATATAGCGAAAGTTTTTTTTATAAGGTTTTCATTCTAATAGTGATGATTTTTCTTCATTTGTATTGATTCTTTTCATAAGAGATGTGAGCAGTTGGAGAAAGAAAAAAATGATCTGACAAAGACCTTGATTATTTAGTATCTCTTATACAGTGGAAGAGTTGGTAAATGAAATGTGCCCACGTTTTCTTAATTTTGTTTAGTACAGTAGTACTAGTATATTATTGTAATGCTCAACTCAAATTGCCCAATGGGCGGATAGCGATATATGATGGCAGTAAACTTGTACATGCTGAAAATCTCAAGGCCCATTATGGCATCAATCTTTAAGTCATTTAACAGGATTTTGGATTTGGGTCTACAGAACTTAAACGGGTTTTGGCATTTGTTCTTAATGTGAGTAATAATAATAATACTTGAGTAGTTGAGTAGCAATGACAAAGACAGTAGAAAAATATTACTCCATCATTCTCCTAGTCAAAACATGAGCAAAAAATCCAAACAATAAATACAATTAGGGTGTTGAAATTGTACGACTAAAACTTCCACATGAATGAATAAAAAGGTGTTAATGTTGGTTGCCCTAGCGATGGATCTCTGACTAATTCCCATGCCAAGAATATCATATAGCAAAAACCGAGCAGAGTGTTATAACAAATGAATAGTATATGCCAATATATATAATAATTTATGCCTAGCCTCATAATCCGAATAAAACACGTTCATCCACTGACGTTAATATAGTTTAGAAGCTTGCAGCTGTTTCTAATCTCTTTTCAGATATAAAATTTAAGATCCTCTTTGTAAGATAAAGTAGGAGCTAGCCGCATGCGTCATGATGTAGAAATGCTGGTAATTGTCCTGGTGACGATCGACTCGCATTGGAGTTCACGATTTGAAGCATTAAAACTTCAATTGCTCGAGCATATTCTAATCGAATGTTCTTTTATCCTATCTCTTCACTTTGTATTCTTCATTGAGATACCATTAGCCGCGTATCGTATATTCTCTAAAAAATATGTGCCTCTATTTCTATATAATAGTGTAAAACAAGTCGGGTTAAGCTTAAATTTTAGCAGCATGCACAACACATCAAATAACAGCATGAACTACGAAAACTATGACCCTTATTTCCCTGACCAGCCCGTGGTTGATCTATATCTCCCAATTTGGGCTAATTTGCCATCTTTCCGTGCAAAACCGGCCTTCATTTGGGTAGAAGATGGTTTAACCGGTGCGAACAAGAGCTCAATCCTCACCTATGAGAAGCTCAACAACTCGGTGCAGTCAATTTCTACTCAACTTCTGCTGCCTTTGCAAAGAGGTGACACTGTTGTCATTCTATGCTCACCCGGGCTCGAGCTAGTTGAGATCATTTTCGGATGTCAAAGGGCTGGCCTTTTAGGGGTCCCCATTATTCCTCCTAACCCATCTTTCATAAAAGATGACCATCACCATCTTGTTAGGGTTCTCTCCCAAACAAAACCCAAAGCAGCCATAGCACATTCGGATTATATCGAACATGTTCGAAAATTTACCTCTTCTCCATCATCTACCAATGAGCAGCTTTGTCAACTGTTACAAAACATTAGATGGATCTCTACTAAGGAAATTAAGGACAAGAAGGTGAATTTACCATGGTGTTTGTCATCTTATAATGGATGCAAGCAGGATGAGGTGTACTTGATTCAGTATACCTCTGGCACGACAGGGATTCCAAAGCCTGTGCTAGTGACAGCAGGAGCAGCTGCTCATAATGTTAGAATGGCAAGAAAAGCTTATAATCTTCATCCCAATAGTGTTATAGCATCTTGGTTGCCTCAGTACCATGACTGTGGCCTTATGTTTCTGTTGTTAACTATTGTATCGGGAGCAACATCTGTGCTAACATCCCCCAATGCGTTCATAAACCGGCCAAGGCTATGGCTTGAGCTGATTACGGAGTTCAAAGCAACTAGCACTCCGTCCCCTCATTCACATTACCACTTGTTGTCAAGTTTAGGCGGGATTGATAAAGGAGCTCTTCCAATAAACTTGTGGAGCATGAAAAACTTGATTATCATCAATGAGCCAATTTACAAGGCATCTATTGATGAATTTGTTGAAGCCTTTAGGCCTTTTGGGTTAAGCCCTTTGTCTATCGCTCCGTCTTATGGGTTAGCGGAGAGTTGTACCTTTGTTTCAACGGCATGGAGAAGTGGTGACGATGCTAATTATTACCCAAATTACAAGCAGCTCTTACCTAGTGCAAGGCTTGCTTCAAGTGGCAGAGATGAAACAGAGGATATGGAAATTATGGTTGTAAATGAAGAGACACATGAGCCTGTTGAGGATGGGGTTGAAGGGGAGATATGGATCTCTTCTCCGAGCAGGGCCTTTGGCTACCTCAGCCACCCTTCGCTGACTCGTGAGATTTTTCAAGGGAGACATAAGAACAAAGTGAGCCAGTGCTTTGTCCGAACCGGGGACAGGGGAATTGTTAAAGGAGAAGAGAGATTTCTCTTTGTGACTGGTCGATCTTCAGACATTATAAAACTCCATGATAGTGAAGAAAAAGAGATTCATCCTCACTATATAGAGACTGCAGCCTACAACAGTTGTCCACATCTTCTACGTGCAGGCTGCCTTGCTGCATTTAAGGTCTCGAGAAGAACTATAGCTGTTGTAGCTGAGATGCAGAGAAGTGAAGGAAAAATTGGGGTTTTAAGCCAAGTGTGTGAAGGCATAAGGCAGGCTGTGATAACGGAAGAGAAGATTGAAGTTGGAATGGTGTTTCTTGTTAATAGTGGAAATGTTCCAAAGACTACTTCGGGTAAAATACAGCGATGGTTAGCTAAGGATAAGCTCTTAGGAGGCAGGATGAATGTCGTCTTGCAGATGAAATTTCAGGATAAAGATCAACATTCAAGAGCTCTGAAGACTATGTTTCATGAAAATGAAGGGAAAACAGGAGGAAAAGGATATGAAAATAGAAGGAAGGTGGTGGATGAGGAGACTGATAGGGTGTTTTTCTCTCAGTCAAATAGTCCAATTTATCCATCCTTTCAATCTTCCCTCTAGGAACCAAAGTGTTAATCTGGATCATAGGATTAAGTTTTTGAGAAATAAGCATCTATCTGGATCACTGGAGAAATAACTCACAAAGTCGCAATCATGAATTATTTCAGGAAATTTCGTATAATTATATTGTACCGTATTTGTTGAGCTATGATAGATGCCTAGGAAGGCTATGGTTTATTCATTTTTTTTGGTTTGTTTCCATATAATTTAAGGTGGTTAGGCCACATAACAGGGTAATTCTCCATATGACCAAATCGATTCCTTTCTATTGAGACTCAATCTGCAAATGAGATGGACCATTCCCCATTAATTTCAATATCTTTATCTTCCATAATTAATTTTCACCAATCTAGGTACCAAAAGGGTAGGCAGGCCCTAAAGTTCAGCACTAATACTTCTGAAACTAGGCAGTAATTATTAATAATTTCATGTCTTCTGAAAGTATTAAGAAAATATATTATTCCAGTGATTAAGGTTTTATTACAGTCACTACTGAAGCTCAGAACATAACACAATAAAAATCTAAAAACAGAGGATTTACAATTTTGATAGAATGCCAAACCCAGTGCAAATCCTTATAAACAGGTCTATATAGAAAACTGTCTACTAGTCTTTAGCAAAAGCATCAGGCCTCCTGATCCAAACAATTCTCACCAACGCCACTCCCAAACCTATGATCAGGCAAATGAGTATCTCTGACTCCTCATACCCAAGTCAAATTAATAGAAAATGAATTGGTCTTTGGGTGTCGATATTCTACTAGTGCTCTAGATAACAGCAAAATGTGCTTTGCTCAACTCTTGGAGTTGGGAGAATCATGAAATATCAGATGCAATGACCAATATAGTTTGTTAGATGCGGTGTGTATTGAAAGTTCGTAACAAAACCTGATCCAGTTTAAAGCTGGAATTTTCCGTTCAATAACAAGCAACTATAGTACTAACGTTGATGTTTTTCTTACACCAATCTAGTGAGGCTGCGTGATGATAACATTTCTGGCTAGATTCTGATAATTGCTAATGCAAGCGTCAAGTAGTCCAGGAGCTCGTCATTGCCTAATTATAGTTTGAAGTATAGAGTTATACTGGGTAAGTGGAATACTTCCATATATGTACCATAAATTTTAAGACACTTTTTTTATAAAAAAAATATTTTTTTTTACAATTTCTCTTTTATACATTGGAGCAAACTCCGCAAGAGAGAGTAAATGCAGATTTGTAATCAAGTTAACCAAATTTCACAGTACTACTTTCAATAACAAAATTCTAAAATGCATAGTATGGGTGTTCATGCATCTATACCATTCAAACTGTTGCTAAATATAACTCACGAACAGAAACATATTGCACAGGATCACACATAAGTATGAAAAAAGTAGATATATTTACCGATTCAGTTTTAAAAATTTGTCATTTTAACATGTATAGAAAACTTGACAATTTCAGGAGGAAAAAAAACAGCATTAAGAATTTTTAGTTTCTTTCAACTATATCCAAAATCACTTTATCAGTTGATGTCAATTTCTTGAGTTTAATAGAAAAGGAAAAATACTGTACATACAGTAATCATCCCCCGGCTCACCGAACGACCATACTCTCTCCAATCTTTGAGTCTCGAAACTATAAGAAACAATAATTCCCGGCATCACCTGGAGATACAATAGCTGCAAGTCTTCATTAAATGTTACTGGCTGAATCCTTTTTCGAGACCATCCCATCCTATATTTGATCATCTCATTCACAGCATAAAAAAAATCAATCTTTCCTGGTATTAATTCATCCAGCACAACAAGCCGCTTGAACTGCCACATCAAATTGAAGTCCACAAAGTCATGGTTTTCATCATCAACAACATAAGCCCATATGCAAAATCCCTCATTAGCTGGACTACAAAAATGTATTCGCCCTTCGGATTCCCACAGGAGCTGCTGATACAAGTACACATTATTCTTTAAAATTTTCCCTGAAGGTAATTGTATAAGCTTGAAAAACTCTCTCTCATCGTCATATATCAACAAACAGAAACTCCATATCCAGTACAGTTTTCTTCTACAATAAACACTAGGCCTAAAACAATGCCCAGGAACAAAACCATCTTCTTGCATAAGATCCGAGTTAAGAATTCTTGCTTCATACTCTCTCCACTCCCAATTCTTGGAAGAAAATACCATGTACTTTACAGTTTTAGCAGCAAAATTAACTTCATCCCTAAAGAAACAAATAACCCTAAACTGATCATAACTTGAACCATCAAAAATAAGACTTGCAGAAGCGGATCTTGATACTTGATGGGCACGAGGCAGAGCAATAGGGTGATTGAGAAACGGACTTGAAACGTGGTACGTCCAAAAATAATTGTCATCTGTCGTCCCATAAAGAAGTAGCCCATTGCAAGAATCAACTAGCCACGGGAAATTGTGAAGGAAAGATGAATGGAGGGTGGCGTTTTGGGCTAGGGTATGATCTCGGATTTGGATGAAATTTGTGGAATGGAGAATTGGGTTGTTGTGAATTCCCTTGAGAAAGATTACTAGGCCGGAGGAGGTCGTTAGAGGGCTTGATAGGCGTAGGTGACCGATGAAGTTGCGCCACTTTTTGGAGACGGATTTTAGCCTGGTGCGACATTTAATTGGGACGCGACGCAAAATTTCTTCAATCAGTTCTTCACTCAAGTCTCCCAATTCCATGATTTCACTCTCCAAGAAGTTCTCCAACGCCATGATTTCTTGATTAATTCTCTCTAACTCTTACTTCCTCTGTTCATCACTCTCCTCTGATATTAAGAAAGAGGTTGTATAAAGAATCTGGCTGTTGATAGTAGGATAGGTGTGTATATATAGTAGTATTAGGGAAAAGATACGCAAGAGTAAGGGCCAAGAAACACTGCAATTCAAAGGCGGTGGTTTGGAAGAGTCAGTGAGGCCGGTGGTTTTATATCAGTATAACTATATACCTTAAATAAACTTCTCCCAAGTCCTATGAAATAAAATTGGTAATGACTGAATATTAGGGAACTGAGGTATGGAAATATGAATAAATATACTACTCCATCAGATTTAGACTTTAAGCCGTATGCCGTATGTTACGAAATACTCCTATTTAGGAAGATTCTGTGAGTTATGATGTTAATATTACTAAATTTAAAATCTCAAAAATAATATATATGTCCATACAAATTTAGATTAACACCAATATAAAAGTGTATGAAATATAAGATAGAATAAATTAATATGATTTCATTTCTTAAAGATCTACCTATATCATGTACATACATATGTAACAATTGTAATTTGATTCAAAATTTTCACAATATATAGTCAGAATCAAAAAATATTCTTATCTCACTATATATTAAAGTTTAAAACATGTTTGATTACATCTAATTTATCAATTTAAGGTTTAATACGATATTGTTTCACTTAAAAAAAAAATTAAATTGTATCTTTAATTTTAAAATTGAGGGAGTACTTACTTATTTGATAAAAAGTAGTGAGATAAGCAAACTTATATTTAATAATTAGGGTAATATTTAAACTAAACAATTAATCTTTATTGAAATTCTTAAACCATAAATATTAAGAGACAAAGATACTTCTCCAAAATGATATTTAAAAAGTGATGGAAATAGTGATGTTTTTCAATTGACAAATTAAAGCTTTTATTTAAAATTTTAAAAGGATTACTAAATTATTATTTTTTATCCAGTTATATTTATGACAAACCTTAAAATGAAAGGTTACATATTCTCTTTTTAGTGTATGTACGCACTACCCCATTCGTTCGAATATATAAAATCAAGTTATACTTTTTAAAGTGAATTATCTAAATAGTTTATAATTTTTGTAATTGTATTGCATAAAGTAAATTTAATTATTCTTAATTTTAAATTTAAAAATATTTAAATTAATTTCAAAAAAATCAATATGATTGAACCGTGTGAGTATTATACACGACATACTATACAAGCATAAAATATTGAGAAGCACTATTTCCGCGTGTAATTTTGATATTTTTACACGGTGTTCTCTTACAAGAGAGTAGAGTGGATCTCACTTTTATGTGAGAAAAACACATGTCAAAATATCAAAAGTACATGTAGAAATATAATTTCCCAAAATATATTGACAATTACCAAATACAAAAATCAATTAGTAAAATTTATGAACATATTGATGTACCTGCTCTCCTTAAATTGACTCTAAGGGGTTGTTTGATTAACACTGAATGACTGAATAGTTGACCGATTAAGTTATCCAGTGCGTTTGTTTCGATTTTTTTTTTGGTTGGATGGGTTAAATGATTTTTTTTACAATATTAACTATTATATTAAGTAATATTAAACAATTTTACAACAATTTTGAATTTTTTATAAAATAATAAAAATCTGCTATTCAGATATTTTAGACATGTCAATTATCAAACCGTTTTTTTTCATTCAGATTCAGATTTAGATTTAGATTCAAATTCAAATTCAAATTCATTCAATTTTTATCAAACACTCTTTAAATGACTTTGAATATTATTTTAAAAAATATAATAGAATATGTAATTGATCCTAAAATTTTTCTATTGAGAAGATCCAAAAGGGCGAAAATAAATAAATTAATAAAGGACATTCCGGATTCTAATGAGCGGCCTAAGGATAGCTATCTGGACATTGGCCCACTACAGACCTCGGCGGCTCCACTCTTCAAACTTAAGGTTGGATTGTTTCTACAGGACTGAAGTTATTCGTCTGAAAAGTTTTGGGCCAAGCCCATTAGACCAACGCATTAAACAGAGAAGTTCCTGTTTTTATTCTTCCTTTTGTACTATCTAATTTGTAAACTAAATATATTTTCAGTCCATTCTTGGAGTGTTTCAAAAAAAAAACATGAAAAGTAAAGAAAAGTGTTTAGTTAGCTAACGATAGACCAGTTACGAAATTATAAAAATGGGCCTAATTTTTGTTCATAAAGACATCAAACTCCTTAATTAAAATCAATTATAAGATTATTATCGATTTTTGAAAGTAAAAAAAAAGATATGTTCAACCTTAAAATTGAAATGACACGTTAAAAATTATAAAACGATAAATCTTACACTGAGTAGTACTTTTTTGATAGTTTACAATATTTATTATTGTATTGATCAAAATTAAATAAAATTATGTTAATTTTGAGTTTAAAAATATTTTAAATTAATTTTAAAAAATCAATAATAATCTTATAAGTATTTTGAAACTATTTCTCAAGATATGTAATGATTGACTTTACTCTAATGAAGTAGTACTTCCTATTCGCAACCTTTATCAAAAAATCAGGGTTGGCCAACCCTTTTAATTCTATGTTTGACGATTCAATTCTAAACTTTATAATCGAAATGGAGCTCTAAATTTTAAGTAAACTACTATATAATCTTATGAAATTATAAATGTACTTTCAATTCTAATTCTAAATTTAAATTTGAAATTTGAAATTTGAAATCTATTGGTGGAAGGAAAGGTGCAACATTTTCATGTCTTATTTCTTGTCTCTTGTGATAAATTATTAAGTGATTTTAGGTGGTGAATGTTTGATAAAATTGAGTAACTAAGATCTGAATAGTTAGTATATCTTAATAAATTATTAGATCACCCGAGTGAAGTAGTATGTGAATTTAAAAGTTAGTTGGTAATTAAAAAGTATAAAATATTTGAATGACTTTTAAATTTAAAAATATCTCAAATTGACTTTTTAAAAATCAACCAAAATCTTAAAATTTGGAACGGATTGAGTACAATATTTATAGAAGCTCTATAAATTTAATTTTTTTTATTAAGAGACAACTACTGTCTTAATATTTAGATTTATATATTCTTTTTACCGATAAATGTAGCGATAAGAGAATCAAAATTTTATCTAATACTAGTATTAATTAAAAGGTAAACAAAAAATCACCTTAGTCTAATTAATACTCTTCCCATCATAAATGCTCAAGTAATTAATTTGGCCAACCCTATTCGATAAAAAATGTGATGAGCATCCGTAGGAGTTATAGCAAAAAAACTCTTCAAATTAAGTATTATTTATCGAGTTACATGGTAATTTGAAGAGCATTATTTGTTAGCATTTTCATATTTTGTACCTCATCAATCTCTTCAATTTAATGAATTATACATTAAATCCATCGAGTGTAATAAATATTTTGAGCCTTTAATTGTAGATTTGAAGAGTGAGAATGAGGTTACAGATTTGAAGAGTGAGAAGAATGTTTGTTAACCTACGTGGCAGTTTGAAGAGACTTTTGGAGATTTTTTTTAATGAAACTCACTTATTTGAATATCTCAAAGTTGTTGAAGAAGCTGTTGGATATGTTACGCAGTTATATACTGCAGGAGTATTATAGTACAAGACTATAAAAGTGTAATTAATTAATGTTTAAAGTGTTAGGAAAAGTACTTGACATTCTTGTGTTGATAATTACATTACTACTAGGTGACTTTAGTCTAATTAATTTAATTTGTTCCCCATAAATGTTCACCTGGCCGAAACCTAAAATGGAAAAATCCAAATTAATTAAACCCCATGACAAGGGAATTGAAAAAGAAAAAGAAAGAATTAAAGAAATTATACTACTGAATTGATTCCTTGTCATCCGTCCATATTCCATGCTGGTTATTGTTTGGTAGTGGTCAGAAGTTATAGTATTGTTTAAAGAGTTGTGTCTCACCAAAGCACAGAAGAAGACATGGATATGGATGGAAGGAGGTCATGAGTGAAGCAGAGAGAGTCAGGTAAAGACGACATTCATTGCTTGGGGAAATTAAGCACACATACATTATACATACATACTAGTAGTAGTACTACCTACATGGGAGTTGCAGAGCCTGCAGCAGCACAAGCCAATTATTCAGAGGGAGGACTAGGAGAGTGTGCAACAGGTGCTACCTACCTCTCTCTCCCTCCCTCCCTCCCTCCTACTGCGTGCGTGGAAGTGGAATTGGATGGACCAATCCTTTCATTTGCCCGGCCTCCCTCCCTCTAATTTAATTAACTAGTAGTAGTAGTATAAAGTAGTAGTACTTCTTGTATATGTATGTATTCATAATGGAATTATGGTAAGATATTAATTAGTATTTGTGAAAGTTATAGTATTGTTTAAAGGGTTGTGTCTCACTAAAATAATTTTATTTTGATAATTATAATTAAGACGATTAATATTATTAATTATCCGAATAAAAATAATAAATATTTCTTAAAGTTAGCTAGCTAGCGTTAAGTATTGTTAGTTATAAAAATATCAGTAATTAAATTTAGTCGAAATTAATTACTCCTTCCGTTACTAAATGATTGTCGTTTTAGAAAAAAAAAATTTATTCTAAAATGTTTATCGTTTATAATTTTCAAGGAGAATAAATTATTTACTTTTCTATATTACCTTTACCTTCTCTCATTGTCCCAAGAAATTCTCTTTCTTGTATTAATAGTTTTTAACTTCCCATAAAGGGATAGTGATGCTTGATAAATGATACTTTGTACTTTTTTAAACCGTGTGTCAAAACCTTAAACGAGAATCTTTTAAGAACGGAGTTAGTATTAAGGTAGGGGGAAGTGGTTACCATAAAGTTTATTTTTTAATAAGTTGGTTAATTGGCCAATAAAATATTGACATTCAAACGAGATTTTATATTTGTTAATATTATATTGGTCAATTGACTAATTTATCAAAAAATAAATTTCATGATAACCCCGATCCAAGGTAGGGTAAGTGGCATCAAATGAATTTGTGAAAGAGAAAGAGATGGAATCAATACGATAGATATACTTTAGCGTAAAAATAGAGTGACAAAGGAAAGAGGAGTACGTTAGAAATGGAAAGATAAGAAATAGAAAGAAAGAAAGAAAACAATAATGAAGGGTAGGGGGGGTGAGAGGGAGGGCCGAGGGGATGGATGGGACCAAATGGCTGGCAGTGGCAGGGCGTGGGAGAGGACGAACATGACTTGTCGGTTGTTTATATATATATATGCTCCTCTTTTCCTCTCTTTTAAGTATTCCTGAAATTTATAAGTATGTATAGTATATATAATAAGAAAATAATCCTTTTATTTTAAAATTAAAATACATTTTTTATATTTCAATATATATATATATATATATTCAAAACTAAAATTGTACATGAAATTTAAGTAAATCTTAATTAATTTTATAAAATTGTTAAAGTGCTTTTAGTTTTGATTCTAAACTTTAAAATTGAGTTATCAAACATAGGTGTCATTACTTATAAGTGAGTACTGTTCAAAAAAAAATAAAATACAATGAATTTAATTTGTCATGTGTATCTAATAATACTATATATAATTTTTGCAAATGTTAATGATATATATATATATATATATATTTTATATAAAATCATCATTTTAATCTAAATTGTATTTTGATTTTTTTTTAAAAAATAAAAATGATTTTTTTAAAAAATAAATAATAATAATAATGGAAAAGAGTATGTATGTATGTATTAATCAATCAATCCCTATCTCTATCTCTATCTATCTATCTCTCTTAATTTGGCATCAGTTGTTTGTTTCCCACTTACTCATTCAAACGGAGCTATCAGCTAGCTAGGCTATTATACCCTATAAGCTTACTAGCTCCATTACAAGCAACCAAGCTGTCTCTTGTTGGCTACTATTCCACATATATAGTTCAATTAATTCCCCTGTTGGGAACAATTATATTAATTCAACCACATCCATATATCTTCTTCTTTAACCCTAGCTAAGCTAACTCCTTCCTTCCTTCCTTCTTCCTTAATTGCTTCGATCTGTAACAATAACACTACTATCACGCCAAATTAAAGCATGAAATTTTTTAAGCTTTATGTTGTTGTACTTGTGGTATATTTTCTACTCTTTTTTGTTACCCTTCTAATTTTCTTTCCTTCTCTTTCTGCAACACAAAGATTTTAGGTCTTAAGCATGCACTTTGCAATTGGCCTGGGTATATATGCAACAACTTTTTCTAAATTTGCATTACTTCAGATTATCTATTATTAGTAGATGATCCCCACTATATATAAATAATTGTACATCAAAATATCAGTCCTCGTTTTTCTTCTTCTTTAAGATCGCCTTAATTAATTAATTAATGGCAATGAGTGGTGCAGAGAAAGAGATTAGAATGCAAAGTTCATGGTCCTCGGATTCCCTAGATCATAATAACAATCATCATCAACAACAACAAGAGCATCCGTCAGATCGTTTCCCGATCGCCGGAGCCGTCGCCGGAGCAGCAGTTATGCCTATCTCCGTCGGATCTAAACTCAAAAGTCCCACTAGATACCGAGAGTGCCTCAAGAACCACGCAGCCAGCATCGGCGGAAACGTCACCGACGGCTGCGGAGAGTTCATGCCCACTGGCGACGACGGAACCCTAGAAGCGTTGAAGTGCGCCGCCTGTAACTGCCACCGCAATTTCCACCGCAAAGAATCCTCCTCCTACGGCGAATCCGCCGATTTTTCAAGAAGTACCGCAATTCACCCCCTCCCGCTCCCACTTCCGGCGCCATTGCCGTCACCATCCGCCCACAAACACCGGCCGATCTCAGTGGGTATGCATTCTAATCACTGGACTTCAATAGCTCCATCGGTAAAAATTGCTTTCGGCGGCGGCGGCGGCGGCGGGAGTGCGGGAACTGATTCGTCGAGCGAGGAGCTCAACTTCAATGCTGGGGCGGCGGCGCCCGCGTATGGTTCGTCGAAAAAGCGGTTTAGGACGAAATTCAGGCAGGAGCAGAAGGAGAAGATGATGGAGTTTGCGGAGAAAGTTGGGTGGAGAATTCCGAGAGAAGATGATGTGGAAGTGCAGAGGTTTTGTGGGGAAATTGGGGTGAAGAGACAGGTTCTTAAAGTTTGGATGCATAATAATAAGAATAATAATTCTGCTTCTGCACTCAAGAACAAGCAACCCCAAGAATCTTATGGGGATTGATGTTGATCGATCGATCATGCTAGAGGATTAATTAATTAATTAAGCAGCTTCATTGATTGATTAATTAATTAATTGGTTGGTTGTGTTTAATTTGCATTTGAGAAAGGGATGGATCATGGATGTGTGTATAGAGGAGAGGAGCTCGATCGCTCTATATATCAGTCTATCTATTTCTCTCCATGGATTGGATTGTATGCGAAAAATCCCTAATGATTTTACTACCGTATGCATTTACTAACTACTCTAGTGTGTGCATGCTTTAATTCTTAAAATTAATTACTAGTAGTAATATTTTATCCTTCCATGATCAGTTAAATCATAAATTATTCTCCATTATAATTAATATATATATATATTTCTTGAGTCTATTAGACTGACCGGTAGATAGATATGATTGTGACAGGTCGGTCATTAATCAGACATATATAGTAGTAGTATTTTTTAACATAAATACTTTTTTTTTTAATTTTATTTTAATAACATGGCACAACTCTATTACTATTTTTAGTAAAATTTTATTATAGTTGGAAGTAAGTGCATAGAATATGTAGTAGATGATACTCATCAAGAGATACTAGCAGCAACTCCTTGTTATTTTGATCCCACCCACCGTATCTTGAAACTTTTTAGTCAAAGGAGAATGAAAATTGTTGTGTAAAAAAACGCTAAATCATTCTCCCTATATTTCACAAACACACCTTTATTTATAAAATTTAAAATTTTTAAGGATGTGTTTTTGATTTATAAAATGAAAAAGTTATAGCATCATTTATCAATAAAAGAGGGCATTTTTTTTTTTTAATTTGTGAAATAAAAGTTTGGTTCTCAACTGACATCATAATGCCGTTTGTCAGACATTCATTTACTTCGGCCTACCTTGACGATATCGTGTTGGTGATTAACATAAAGTTAATTTTGGTCAATTAATTAATACAATACGCAGATCAAAAGTGATCTTTTTCTTTGATATTGATCAATTGACCAACTTACCATAAAAGTAGTTCATGATACAGTAAAACCCCTATTTAGGAACACTCTATATAAGAATAACCTCTACAATATTATAAAAAAATTTGGTCCCAATTTGGACCAATTATAAATAGGAATAACCTCTAAACTGTAATATGTTATATACTTTTTAAGTCTCGTATTAAGAAACTATCACTACAAGAAAAAGGTTTATTTATCGATCGATGATGTCCGATCGCATTCATCTGGTCACCGATATTAATCACAATGATCATTATCATCATGAAAAACACGTAAACTAGTCATTAATGCTTTATCAAATGATCGCGTCGCGATCACGATCAATCGCTAATATAAATTTCCCACCAAAATTTTGGGTGGAAATGTTGAAGTTGAAATCAATGACGCGACGCGGTCATTTGATAAATCCATGTCATTAAAAGTCAAGAATCAGATGCGATCGCAGAGATAGCGATCATTGATCAAACTAAATGAATTCAAGAACCAATTAAACTCGATTACGTAACACGGAAGAAAAAAAAAGGAGGTCACGAAATAGAGAAAGAGGAGAAAGGGGAGAAGAGAAGAAGGAGAAGCAAATTTTTCGTTCATTTCTTCTTCAAATTAGAGACTAATTGTAGAGGTAAGAGCTACTTTTAAGTTCTTCTTCATTAATTTTTTTTGTTGTTTGTTATTTTGTTCGAATTCTTCTCCAAATCAATTATGTTTGCTACTGAATTTGTGTTTTAAGAGTTAATTTATTGCAAAGAGTTGAATGAATGAATGAATATGGCTATCATGCTTAAATTATATTTTGGGTAATATGATTATGATTGGTTTATAAGTTTTGATTAGAGTAAAATTTATTTGGGTAATACATAGCATACCAATTATAAATAGGAATAACCTCTAAGCTGTAATATGTTATATATCTTTTTTAAGTCTCAGACAATTAAACTATACTCTATACATTAATAATTTAATATATATATATATATATATATATATATATATATATATGAGAGAGAGAGAGAGACAATATTAATTTTAAAATACTATATTTTCTATAAAAGACTACATTTTCTATAAAGAACTATATTTTCCTAGAAAAGACCACATTTCCTATAAAAGATTATATTTCTATAAAAGACTATATTTTTCTAGTTTGAAAATCTAAATAATTAATGTTTTCTTTTAATTTTATTATAAAATTTATATTTTTGTTAAAGTGGATATTTTTGGGTGTTAGGAAAATATTTTATAATAATATTTTTATTTAGTAATAACCTCTCAATTAGAATACAAATAATTTAATCTCAAATCTATTCTTAAATAGAGATTTTTATTTGTAACTAGATCCATTAGATTAATTATATATATTTTGATTATAGCTTATTCCTGTAAACTAATTGTAATTCCATTTTTTCATTTAACTATTCTATATAAAATAGTATTCACTCCTATAATAGTACTCCGTACAAGGGTACTACTTACCAAAGTATTGTTTAATGCTTAAAAGAGACATTGAGCTATTAATTACCTCCGTACAAGGGTATATATGTATGTTTAAAAACATTTAAATTACACTTCCCTCCCTCTAAGTTGTACTTCATTTTTAAAACCGTTTTTAAAGTTTATATTTTGTCAATTGAATTCTTAAAGTGATATTTTGTGTTTCATTTTCCCCAATTAGCCCGAAATCCGAATCGTCCCATTTTACCATGACAAATGTGTCTTTAACATTATGAGTATTATAAATATATTATCAGATTATATAATTTAGAAATTAAAAATCTAAATAAACTAATTCAAATTTAAACATATTGTTGGGTTATGATATTTCACTTATTGGAACAAGTAGATTGGGCCTACTTATTTGATTAATCTATTGGGTCCTCATTAGTGAGTCTTAAAGTTATTAGGGCTGGTCATTATATTATTCCTGTTGGGTCCTTTTTAGATCGAATCGTCAATTGGATGGATCGACCCATTAGATATTTTAATATCTCTATCTTTGACTTGTAATGATGAAAAAGCATGATAATTGACTATTGT
Organism: Panax quinquefolius; assembly: GCA_020205615.1. Classification (NCBI taxonomy): domain Eukaryota; kingdom Viridiplantae; phylum Streptophyta; class Magnoliopsida; order Apiales; family Araliaceae; genus Panax; species Panax quinquefolius. The sequence continues at coordinate 134,901,386 of CM035168.1, read as the reverse complement.
AACTGCAATGTATTAATGTGGATGAGATTATAATGGCCGTGGCATAAACAAATGCATGGAAAGGTGTGACCGCATGCAATCGGTAAATCACGAGAGGAGAGTAATGTGTCGAGACGGTAGTGGGGTACCAGAACCGCAAAAGCAGAGTATAACCTAACAAAGAAGTCTTCAAGAAGAGGTACGTATACACACACATTCAACTAAGATAATTTTTATCTCTCAATACACTAGATATTATTATCCTCCATTGTTAACTCTTGTGAACACCGATACTGATTCTCACGCCTGAGCTATCCCCCGACGGTCGAAGCCGTCAAGCTTTTGGTGTTGATCGTGTTTACTGTGCAGGATCAGGACGTCTTATGTGATTGGGACGTCGGAGAAGATCTTGGCGTTAACATTGGCACTAGAAGGAGGGCTGAGTTCTAGTGTCTTGAAATTTTCAATCACAAAGATCTATTTGTTCTACGTCGAAAAATGGTGAGAAGTAGAGCAGATACGCCGGAAGGACAACCGAGGGCTGTCAGCTTGTCTGTCTAGCACATATCTGTCAAGGATCGTCTGGGTCCTTCGAAGAGTGCTCATGAGAATGAGAGCACTGCTTCCAAGCATGTTTCTAAGGGTTCTCGTTCGAGAGCTCATGGTGGGGCCAGACAGAGGTTGGTGCTTGCTGATGATAAAGACCGTGATCAGGATCGGAGACAGGTGGAGGGTTCTCCGCCAAAAACGCACCACCGAAGTGGTCGAGATGACAGAACTGCCAAGTTGGCAAGGATGGTCGAAGAGGCAGATAAAGCTTTGGAAGTTCTTCTAAAGCAGAAAGAAGATATAGCTATGCAAATGCTTCGAATGGCCGATCTGAAGGATGAGGCGTCCATTTATGTCCAGTCCGAGAGGCGTAGAAGGCATAAGGAGGTACTGTTAGGTTTTGTAATATTCATAACGCAATCAAATTGCATAAAATTAGCGGAAGCGTGAAAAAATCAGAGTTTAAAAAATTTACAAACCATATACCCGGATCACCCTTTATGCACAATTATTAATTAAACGAAAAGATAAAGAATAAATCATACCCTTGAAGATCGAGCTTCCTCAGGTACAAGTTCACCTCCAAATCCTTTCGCGTTCAATCTTGAATCCACCGGGTTTGGTTCCTTCCTTTGATCAACGTTAGCCACCCAAATGTTTGGCCTCTAGAGGTGATCCACCAAGGAAGAAGAAAATTCAAGAAGAAGGGTGGTTGGCTAAACCCTAGTTTTTCTATCTCATATGTAAAGGGTGTACTCTCCCAACAATTGGAATTATTACGTATGTTGAAAAGTCAACAACCCATCCCACCCATAATAAGACTCCTCTTATTTATAGATGTGGGCAACCCACCTTAACAATTAAGGAATTGAGTTTTAATTTAATTAATTAAATTCTTTTAATTAATTAAGCTCCCTAATCTTATTAGGGATAATTAATTAAACTCCTTTAACTAATTTTCCTTCCTAATCCAATTAGGAATAAATGAGAGTACTTATATTAAATTAATTCCTAAACTCTTTAGAAATTAAAATAATAATAATTATAATAATATTAATAAGACTCCTCTTATTAATTTATATTTAATATTTCTAAAATATTAAATAATAAATATTAAGCTATTTAATTTATTCTATCACCATAGATTAAATTAAATATACTTAAATATATTATTACGATTATGCCATTAACTTCTTAAATAATTATTCTTCCTTTTATGGTGTGTGACCCTTTAGGTTCTCCATATTAAACAGGTTGTGAATAAATCAATTAGAACAATTCTAATCTTATTTAAATAAATAAATTAAATAATTAATTTATTTAAATAAATAATATTTATTCTACAAACAGGGATAAGCCTCCTAGCGATCAACGACTTTCCGGATAATATAGATTTCAACATTAATCATTAAAGAACCTTTGAGTAAATAGTTACCGTGACAATTCAATCCTTCCACCATACAATGTCCCAATTAAATATAAGATATGGAATTCATTGTCAAGTCTTATTTTATTTAATTATATGTATTTCGATCCTTAAATGCACAACTCAAATAATGCAAATTAGAAACTCCTTTCTAATTTCATTTCGCCGCCAAGGACTACTAGGTTGTCATTTATCGAATCACATAGACATTTTCTCTCTTTTATTAGAAGTGGTAGATTCTTTATTGATCATACATTATCTCCACGTACAACTTATTATACCCAAGCATACCCTTTGATATACCCTAAGGGTCTTAAGGAATAAGTCAAAGTATAACTCATCATACACAAGATACTATGATGATCTCAAGTCCAAGGATCACTTGTCAGATTACTATCACTACAGAATTCCTATTGACAGCAAATAAAACTCCATTAGGTATTCCTTAGCGAGCCAACGTTCAAATGAACTTATTCTCTAATAAGCACCTACATACTTTGCTTTAGTGTCTCCACACAAATGATCATGAGATCAATCATCCTCATCCAACGAAAGAAAGAACGATGTATCAATCTATCCGGATTCACTAATCCCCAATTTAGTAATCCAACGATTGGGAACTATTTTAGTTTTAAGCTTTTAAGAATTTAGATCTCATTAGAATGATCATCATCATTATTCTAAAAGCATTGCTTAAAACTATGGGTTTATCACATATTATAAAACAAAGATCGTGTAGATAATTAAAAGCCTTTAATAAATTAATACTTTTATTAATAAATGAATAAGATTGTTACAAAGTATATGCTTTATCATCAAACATGATTGGCTTGTGTGCATACTACTTTCAGGTACCACGACGAGAGGTGAAGGAACCAGAGCATTCAGTGCATGTATCTCGAGGCCGTTCCCATGACCGAAGGAGATCGAGAGTAGAACTCCCGAGACATCGGAAGGAGCACTTATTATCGCTGGCTCAAGGCCGGATGGTGGTGGCGACGAAGGAGTAGGTCGAGGAGATCATGCCAGAAAGTAGAGTAGAGAGAAAGCAACATGAAAGACCGTGAGACCCCCAGATTTTATCAATAAAGATTTAAATTTTGTCGAAATAATTTTTAATATTATGGCGTGAATTTGAGATAATATTATAGTTGTGGGTAGTATTTATAAATTTTGCAAAGTATGCAAGTGGTTATATTATATTCGATTGCTTCGGGACTATTCGGTTTAGCAGGAATATTAATCTGATAACTACTCAATCATTGGTGGACCCCTAATGTAATTATTGCCGGATTGAGAAAACGAAAAAAATATTTTATTGAAATAACGGCGGAAGTTTTCTGGTTGATCTTGTTGAACTACTCGGTAGTAAAAATACAAGAATACGTGTGGTTGCATAAGTAGTACGCAGTATTGATTATTGATGCTTTATGAGAAGTCACTCGGTTTGATTCCATTATTGTCGATTAATAATATGAATTATTATAGCGATAATGACATTTTGTTTTATTCAGTATTATTAACGTAATAAAACAAAAACATCTTTATATAAAAATGAATACTTTATTAAAGTTATTCTATAAATAGAATATATTATATTTTATTATGCATAGTGTTGCAGTAGTGTTTTTTGTATAGTGTTGCATAGTGTTTGCATAGTAAAATGTTTTTATATAAATAGAATATATGATATTTTATTTAAAAGATTTTTCTTTAAATATGGACCGTCAGATTAAAGTAAATCAATCTGGACCGCTCATGGATTAATTACTTACGCATTCTATTTTCCTATAAATAAGCTCATTCCTTCATTATTTTTTCTTATTTAATTCATTTGAAACTCTCAGAGAGAGAAATTATAGAGAGGTTTATAGAGAGAAAATATATAGAGAGAAAGAAGAAGAGTATTACGGTACTTCACTACTTTGATATCCAAAGTGTCTTTTTACGGTAAAGGTATTATTTGTTGTAATTCGTAAGGGATATTAATCTTTTTGTATTCATGAAGAGAACTTGATTATTCCATTCCTTATTTATTTCATTGGAATAACTTTGTATACGCTGAATCCCCTATACTTGGTGATCTTCTTCGTTATTCCATTCTTTATTATTACATTGGAATATCACATGCGTGTTTTTTACACGGACTTGGTTCCATTGTTTATTATTCGCATTTATTATTCATTGGAATATCCGCGTACATGTGAATTTCACCGACCGTTCCGTTATTATTATTCATTGGAATAACTTTGCATACATCAAGACCGCATTGCGTGGTGATTTCATTTGTTATTCCATTCTTTATTATACCCGGTTGGTTAAAACTTTGACTTCTATACTCCATGAAATTAGTAGAATATTCTTCGATATTTGCGTTTCATCCAAAGATCTTTTCATGGAAATATTCTTCCGATCATTCTTGAATTTTACTCTACAAAACAAAGATTGTTGACGAAATTGGGACGTTATTAATTCTCGGATAAAATAATTCTTGAACTTGTTTTATTGAATTATTATGTCATCATCATCATCCTCATGTTATAATATGTTATCTTTCGCTTACGTGCATAGATGAACTTAGTATGATTATGACGACTGGGATCATTCGGTATAATCATGGCTTGTTATAAATGATGTGATAAAAGTCCTCGGTGGGCTGTAATGCAAATGATGGATAGTTTCGTATGATTATGACCGGGGGTGATTAAAGTATAGTCATGACCATTGATAATTTGATGAAAATCCTTGACCGTGGTATGCTGGGATGATCGAGATATTGTGGTTTATTCATTAAACCGAGTCTTAGTGATAAAAATTGATGAAAACCTTTTAAAACCTAAAAGATAGTAGACTTTATTTTCTACTTGACTCTTTTAATGGATTAGATATTCCACCGCAGATTAAACTGGTTGTCTATTGTATTTTATCGGTTTAACATTGTTGAAGACTAATGATAATTTATTCTCGCATTATCTTAGTCATAATATTTCTTCATTGGGCTAGTTGAGCTCACCCTTTCTTTCATTTTTTCTCTCGTGAAATGAGAATATAGCCGGGACGAGCGAGTGGGAACGGAGTAATGTCCAGGAGGATAGCATTAGTAGTCCTCATTATTACGTGAAATAGTGTGATAATAAATGTAATGAGGACTCTTGAGTATGGATATTGTCTAAATGACAATATTCCTATTAGAACTCTCGGGTTATGTATTGTCGTACGTTATACCTACGGATGTATAATTAAGTGTGTATTTGAATTTATGTACCATGTAAGTGGCGACCCAAGATGGGTGACGATACCTAATTTTGGGGCGCCACGATTTGGTATCGAGCTTAGGATATGATCCCCGGCCGAGGTGTGAGATAAGAACTAGGAGGGAGAGATAGGGAATTCCTTCGTTAGTATGACCTACCTAAGTTTATTTGGTATTTAATTGGCTCACGAGTATAGGGATAATATGTGATATGTTAATTAACCCGCTTTTTTGTGACAAAGTGTTTGAGAATGACATCCGAAAATCTTTGAGATAAGCAATGAAGCACATGAGAGTGTTGATTCAAATTTCAAACAAAAGGTAACGACCAACAACACGATAATAATCATACCGGTGGCAACGTCTCATCGTAACAATGATAACCATTGTGGGGAAATTATCATGCTAAGAATGGTAACCACTTGGTGATAATCATGGCAAAGATAATAGAAGTGGAAATTGCAAGAAGATAAGGTCATTTAGCTCAATTTTGTTGTGCACCAAAGTCAAGTCTAGTTGGGACGGTGGCACCAAAGGTGGATATGGACAAAACAAAGTCGTTGGTTTTAGGAAGTGCATTTTTATGACTTCTCAAAAGCGAGTAAACCGAACGAAGTTAGCACGGCAAGTTAGTTAATTATAAATTGCGAAGTCTATACCTTATAAGATACCTGGGTTCTACCCATTATTTTATCTCTCTTGCTTGCATTCAACGTTTAAATTTGACTCAGGAGAAGTTAGACTTTGACTTATTGTTTGAAACTTCGTTAGTAGAGCCTTCGTTCGCTTACTATTTTTAAATCTTGTTTGATTCAAATAAACACTTTCACGTTACTGTCGATCTTATCTTTTGAAAATACTTGCCTTTGATGTGATTTTAGGAATCAATTGGTTAACTACTCATCATGCTTTTCGTAAGGTTGTTAGCTTTTATATTCATAACCATCCATTATGCTAATTCAAAGTAACTAAACCACTAAAGTCAATCATTGTCATATCAAGCCATAAGTAAAGAGCCCCAATCCTTTTTCGTTGTTGACTTCCTTGTGTGGAATGCACCAAAGCCGGACTTTTCTGAGGCTACGTGTGGATCAAGATGGCAAGTTGATAGGTATCATTGTGAGGTCTTATCCGTGTTAAGGGATAGAAGTCACGATTGGTGTTAATGTGACGATTATCCAAGTCTTGGACGAGAGTAGCGATTTTGAATGATATTTCCATCATTAATAAATTTCTTGGCGTATTCTTGAAGACTTCCTAGCCTACCCTAGAACGTGAAATCGAATTTTGTATTGACCCCAAAGATAAAAACCCATTTCTTAAACCTCAAATATTTCTTCAACTAAAAGGAACTGCTTACGTGAATTATGATGAAAGTCATAATAAAAGTATAGAACCGATGAAAATCACGGTATATGAAGTATTAGTAAGTTTTATGATGAGTTATGTTGGTTAGTATGTGAAAACATGAAAGTTTCTTAGAAATAACAAAGAGTTGAAAATCGATTTTGGTGAATAACGTAATATGAAATTCAATTGACCATATCTCCTATTATATTTTGAATTTTTGAGTGTGGTCAAGTCCTAGAGTTAGATCTATGAGTTACCTAACTAATCCAAGTGGAATTACTGGAAAAGGTGTTGTAGATTTTTGTGTGGACTGATTTTAGCAAAGGAGTGCAAAGCTGCAAAAATCAAAAAAACACGCCATGATTTTAGAGAGGCTGCTTTTGACCACTCAAATTATGAGAAAAATTCTGGCCTTTTGGGACATGAAGGTATATGGTATAAAGTACCTCCTGTCCAAAAATGAGCTCATTCTCGACTTAAAATGAGCAAGTTATGACTATTTTAATATTTAGGTTTTTTTCGACGAAAAATGCTATAACCTGAGTTCTATAACTCCGATGACCATGAAATTTAAACCTGAAGCTCACGTTAAATGTGTAAGGTCCCGCCAATATTTGGGAATTTTTGGAGTTAAACTTGAGGTAGCTAATTTCTTAAGGAATTAATTAGAAATTGATTTTGAAAAATAGTAAATGAATTTTTAAAATTCAGAAAAAATATATTTTTATTATGGGACTATATTATGCTAAATCCCGTAAAAGAAATATTTTGGGACTGATTTGGTATTTTTCATGAAAATAGTTTAGTTACTTAACATATGAGTTAAATATGTTATGTGAAGTAATGAAAGTTGAAAATAGGATTTTATGGCTAGAGAATCCTATATAGAGTATATGCATATTTTGAGGGATTTGATAATTGGTGATGATATCTTATGAGTATGGCATTTTTGAATGATTAAATGCATTATATGGTAAAGCGTAAACAATTGAGATAAATTGTTTATAAATTAAGAAGTGATTAAAATATTGTTATAATATTAATGATATTAGATTATGAGATTATTAAGTGATTGATAACATGGGGATATTCTTGAATCTGGATAAATTATATTATAAATGTTTAATATTTATCCTTTATCTCATTTGATTGATTCTTTATATCATTATCCTCATGCTTATATTATGTTGAAAGTCATCTCGTGGTACTGTAGTGCGTAGATGGACTTGGTATGATTATGACTGTGGATTGTTCGGTATAATCATAACCGTAATTGAAAAACACGATTATCTTTGGTAGTAGTGCATGGATAATTTGTGGTCGTGATACTAATGAATACACGATTATCTTTGGTAGTAGTGCATGGATAATTTGTGGTCGTGATCTTAATGAATACACGATTATCTTTGGTAGTAGTGCATGGATAATTCGTGGTCGTGATACTTAATGAATATCCTCGGCACAGTAGTGCGTGGATGATTCGATGATATGGATTAATTATTGAAGTGAGTCTCAAAGAATGAAATATTAATTCATGGATGTGGTAAAAGTCATATTTGGTCAGTAGTGCATTGATAGACTTGGTATGATTATGACCAAGGATTTATTCGGTATAATCATGACCAGATTGAAAAACACGAATATCCCCGCCAAAGGTGGTGCATGGATAATTCGTGGTCGTGATACTATTAAGTCGAGTCTCAAAGATTATTGGTTTTCTGAGTTGTATATCTTTGGGCCCTGTAGTGCAAAGATGAATTGTTAATGAATATCTTCGGTAGGATTGCAAAGATGAATTTAATGTTTTCAACGATAAAGGTATTCAAGGTATCCTCACCTCTTTATCATACAGTACGTACCCTAATTTCGAGGGCGAAATTTCATAAGGAGGGGAGATTGTGAGACCCTAGATTTTATCAATAAAGATTTAAATTTTGTCGAAATAATTTTTAATATTATGGCGTGAATTTGAGATAATATTATAGTTGTGGGTAGTATTTATAAATTTTGCAAAGTATGCAAGTGGTTATATTATATTCGATTGGTCGGGGACTATTCGGTTTAGCAGGGAATATTCGTACAACGGCTCAATCATTGGTGGACCCCATTAATGTAATTATTATTCGGATCGAGAAAACGACAAAAAATTTTATTGAAATAACTGGCGGAAGTTTTACCGCTGATCTTGTTGAACTACTCGGTAATAAAAAAGACAAAGAATACGTGTGGTTGCGTATAAAGCATTACCAGTATTGATTATCGATGCTTATGTGAGAAGTCACTCGGTTTGATTCCATTATTGTCGATTAATAATATGAATTATTATAGCGATAATGACGTTTTGTTTTATTCAGTATTATTAACGTAATAAAATGTAAACATCTTTTATATAAAATGTAATACTTTATTAAAGTTATTCTATAAATAGAATATATTATATTTTATTACGATATAGTGTTGCATAGTGTTTTCAGATATAGTGTCAGATAAAGTGTTTGCATAGTAAAATATTTTTATATAAATAGAATATATGATATTTTATTTAAAAGATTTTTCTTTAAATATGGACCGTCAAATTAAAGTAAATCAACTGGACCGTTCATGGATTAATTACTATGCATTCTATTTTCCTATAAATATAAGCTCATTCCTTCATTATTTTCTCATTTAATTCATGAAACTCTAGAGAGAGAAATTATAGAGAGAAGCTATAGAGAGAAAATCTATAGAGAGAAAGAAGAAGAGTATTCGGTACTTCACTACTTTGATATCCGGTGTCTTTTACTAGTGAGGGGTATTATTTGTTGTAATTCGTAAGGGATATTAATCTTTTGTATTCATGAAGAAGAGAACTTGCTTATTCCATTCCTTATTTATTCTGTTGGAATAACTCAGATATACGTGGAATCCCCTATACTTGGTGATCTTCTTCGTTATTCCATTCTTTATTATTACATTGGAATATCCATCGTGTGTTTTACACCTAAGGACTGGTTCCATTGTTTATTATTCCGCATTTATTATTCTCATTTGGAATATCTCATCGTGTGTTTTACATCGGACTGGTTCCATTGTTTTTATTATTATTCAAGATTTATTATTCATTTGGATCATCCCGCTTTTGTGTGAATTTCACCGACCTGTTCCGTTATTATTATTCATTGGAATAACTCCATGCATCTCATGGCAAGTATCGCATGCGTGGTGATTTCCTTTGTTATTCCATTCTTTATTATACCGGTTGGTTAAAACTTTGACTTCTATACTCCATGAAATTAGTAGAATATTCTTGATATTTGCGTTTCATCCAAAGATCTTTCATGGAAATATTCTTCCGATCATTCTTGAATTTTACTCTACAAAACAAAGATCTTGTTGACAATTTGGACGTTATTAATTCCTCGGATAAAATAATTCTTGAACTTGTTTTATTGAATTATTATGTCATTGTCATCATCCTCATGTTATAATATGTTATCTTTGGCTTACGTGCATAGATGATGAACTTAGTATGATTATGACCGAGGATCATTCGGTATAATCGTGGCTTGTTATAAATGATGTGATAAAAGTCCTCGGTGGCTGTAATGCAAATGATGGATAGTTTTTGGTATGATTATGACCAGGGGTGATTGATTGTATAGTCATGACCATTGATAATTTGATGAAAATCCTTGGACCGTGGTAATGCGAGGATGATTAGATATTGTGGTTTATTCATTAAACCGAGTCTTAGTGATAAAATTGATGAAAACCTTTAAAACCTAAAAGATAGTAGACTTTATTTTCTACTTGACTCTTTTAATGGATTCAGATATTCACCGCAGATTAAACGGGTTGTCTATTGTATTTTATCGGTTTAACATTGTTGAAGACTAATGATAATTTATTCGCATTATCTTAGTCATAATATTTCTTATCGGGCTAGTTGAGCTCACCCTTTCATTCATTTGTTCTCTTCGTGAAATGAGAATATATTTGGGACGAGTAGGGAACGGAGTAATGGTCCGGAGGATAGCATTAGTAGTCCTCACTATTCTGTGAAATAGTGTGATAATAAATGTAATGAGGACTCCTTGAGTATGGATATTGTCTAAATGACAATATTCCTATTAGAGCTCTCAGGTTATGTATTGTCGTATGTTACACGACAGATGTATAATTAAGTGTGTATTTGAATTTATGTACCATGTAAGTGGCGACCCGAGATGGGTGACGTATACCTAATTTTGGGGGCGTCACAAACACTCTCATCATGAGGGAAAGACCACACGCCGGAGCAAGTCCAGAAGCCCATCAAGGGCGATGGTTTCTGGTAGGGAGGGTCGGTCCATTCCGAAGAAGAAGGAGTCGCCGGAGAGAGAAGTCTTCTCACAGCTAGAAGGTGTGGATTTTTTGGTGAATGAGTTGAAGGAGCTCCGGAAGCAGTTAGCCGAGGTTCAACAGGTGAAGGACACTCCGGGAAAGAAGGCATCTCCCTTTTCCTCGGATATCCTTAAGGAGAAGGCAGACACCACCAAGAAGTTGCCTCACATGGAAAGTTACGATGGGTCCGGGGACCCTTATGACCATAGTCAGGCGTTCGATCGGCTGATGGATTATTATGATTTCACAGATCCTGCTAAGTGCCATACGTTCGTCACAACATTAAGAAAGGATGCGAGGCAGGAGATGGGGACTTTGCCAGCGGATTCAGTATCTTCATGGACCGAACTTTGTGATAAGTTCCATGCCCATTTCGGGAGCAACCGGAGAAGAGGGAAGCCTACAGGTTCTTTGGCACAGGTCCGACAGTTCACCAATGAATCCTTAGGTTAGTATGTGAAGAGGTTCAGGGAGACAGTTGGTCAGGTGTCCGACCTTAATGATCTTCAGGCTGTAGGGTTATTTCAGAACGGGCTAGATCTGGTGAAGTCCGAAAAGTTGGTGAAAAAGTTGATGTTTCACCATCCGAAGAGCTTAGCTGAAGCTTTTGATAAAGCAGAAGGCTATATTATAGTGGAGGAGGCTATGAATAGCCTGAAATATCCTTCTTCGGACCGAATGAAGGAGGCGGAAGCTCCTCGGGCTGATGGCGATCAGAAGAAAGGGGGAGGGTATAATGATCGGCCCGAGGGTAGTTCGAAGAAGTATAACAACTCGTGGCGACAGGGAAGTAATCGCCCACCGGCTCCCACCCCGAAGGTGAACAAGGTTTACACCAAATTGAATACGGATAGGTTGGTTATTCTGGATCAGATCAGGAGCCAGCCGTTCTTTGAACCACCTCGTGATAACTTCAAGCCAGGACAAGGCAATGCTCGAAAATATTGTGGCTATCATTAAGCTGCAGGTCACGACACTAATGAGTGTTGTAATTTGAAAGATTTTTTGGAGAGGAAGGTTCAAAGCGGTTTATTGGTTCAATATGTGGCCGGGAGGGACCAACAAGAGCAGCAGAATGTTGACCGTACCGTTCAGACGGTCCAAACGGTTCCCTCCGTGCAACCTGCTCCGAATCAGCTACCAAGGCACGTCATTGATGTAATAACCGGTGGGACGGCAGGAAAATTAGCAGGGAAGAAGAGGAGAGTATATCTGGACTCGGTCATGTTCGTGGTAGGTGATCCCCCGAAGATCGACAGACCGTTTCCAGGGGCATTTATATCTTTCAGTGATGCAGATTATCATTCGGAGCCCATCGAACCCCACGGGCGAGAGCCTTGGTGATCACAAAGACAAGTGGGTTTCGGTGGATATGAGGCGTATGATGATAGATACTTGGCTCTCTTGTGGATATTCTCAGACGCCCATGCTTATCAGAGGATGCATCTTAAGGCGAAAGATGGAAGTCAGGCGAGGCTCTCCCTATACGGCTTCAAAGAACGATCCGATCAAAGTTGCGAGCACTATTGAACTACCGGTGGTCTTGACGCGACTCCTCGGCATGTAGAAATAAACAGTAAATTTTATGTGTGTGCGTAGATTAAACACAATGTCATAATCGGGAAGATTCTACTCCGATGACTCTCAAGTCGTGACTTTCATCCCTCATTTCAAAATAAAGTTCCCCACAGCCCATGGAGTTGGAGAGGTGGCAGGGGACTTGGATCTGGCCCGGCGCTATTATCGGAATGATGTTATTTCCTCGGGAGTAGGGGTCAGTAAACAGAAACAAACTATGGCAATTGAGATAGAGCCCTTCATTGAAAGCAGTTCGGAGCTATTGGTTGTTCCTGCAGGAGAGACAGAGGAAATCGAGCTAATTTTGGGGAAGAAGGACAAAATAGTGAAAATCGGTTCGGGTTTGCCGGAACCTCTCCGGACAAACCTTATGGAACTTCTTCGCTGTTATGCGGACATCTTTGCATGGCAGCCACAAGACATGCCTGGGATCAGCCGAAAGATTACCGAGCACCGCCTGGATGTGGATCCATCAAAGAAGTCAGTTCGACAGAAAAGACAGATCTTTGCACCTGAGCGACAGAGGATCATTGATGAGGAGATTGCGAAGCTGATAGCTGCTGACTTCATCTTTGAGATCGATTATCCGGAGTGGATGACGAATGTAGTGCTGGTGCAGAAGCAGAACGGGAAATGACGAGTTTACATCGACTACACAGACCTGAATAAAGTTTGTCCGAAGGATTTCTATCCTCTGCCCCATATTGATCAGCTCATCGATGCCACTTCGGGGTATGCATTACTAAGCTTTATGGATGCTTTTTCAGGTTATCATCAAATCTCCATGTGCAAGGAGGATATTCCGAAGACAGCTTTCATCACACACCGTTCGGTGTACGCCTATAAGAAGATGACCTTTGGCCTGATTAATGCTGGAGCGACCTATCAAAGAATGATGAACTTTGTTTTCCAAAAACAGCTGAGGAGGAATATGGAGGTGTACGTAGATGATATGATTGTGAAGAACATGAATGTTCGGAAGCACTTGGATGATCTGGAGGAATGCTTTCAGACTGTCCGTCATCACAAGTTAAGGCTCAATCCTGCAAAATGCACCCGGGCCGATGCAGACAGAAAGTTCATGGGCTATCCGTCACCACAAAGGGGATCGAGGCCAATCCGGAGAAGATCCAGGCTATTCTGAATATAAAGACTCCTCAGTCATTCAATGACGTTCAACGTTTGACTGGTAGGATTGTAGCTTTGATGAGGTTTATGTCCAAGTCAGCAAAGAGGTGCTTGCCATTCTTTGATACGTTGAAGGGACCGAAGAATGCGAAGACGTTCCAGTAGACTTCGGAGTGTGAAGACGCCTTCCAAGGCATAAAGACATATTTATCTTCGGCTCCTTTGCTGGTGAAACCTGCTCCTGCTGAGACGTTATATTTATATCTGGATGCTAGTTCATTGGCGGTCGGAGCTGTTCTGGTTCGGGAAGTAGGAGGGAAGCAGCATCCGATTTATTATGTCAGTCATGTCCTAAGGGATGTTGAAATAAGGTATCTGAATATTGAAAAATTTGCTTTTGCTTTGATAATTGCTAGTCGAAAGCTTCGACAATATTTTCAAGGTCGACTCCTGGTCGTCTACACGGATCAACCACTGAAGAAGGTAATGAGCGAGCCGAAAGTTTTGGGGAGACTAGTAGAATGGATGATGGAATTATCCCAATTTTTTATTGAATATCATCCCCGAACTGCTATCAAGGGTCAAGCCTTAGCCGATTTTATGGTGGAATGCTTCGTTCTCAAGAAGATGGATGTCGCTTTGCCGAGACGTCGAGACGTCCGTCGGCGATTCTGATTCAAAGATGGTCGAGCTCATGGACATTTGTATGCTGAGATGGGTCTTTTATCGCGAATTTAAAGCAAGGCAGAATTATTTTGACAAGTCCAGAGGGATTCAAGGTGCGTGAGAGCCATCGATTTGGGTTTAAAGTAACGAACAACGAGGCCGAGTACGAGGCAGTGCTAGCAAGAGTTTGACTGGCGAAGAGTCTAGAAGTTGAAGTCGATAATTTCTGATGACTCGGTTTGGTCGTCAAATAGTTGTCAGGAGATTATGAAGCTCGTGGGACGAGGATGATCAAATATTTGGCAGAGTTGAAAGACCAGCTTCAGTACTTCATCTCTTATGAGTTTCAGGGCATAGAGCGTAACGACAATTCCATTGCCGATGCATTGTCGAAGCTAGCCACTACGGATGCGGATGTTTTTAATGGGTCAGTTTATTTGGAGGTTTTGTAGCAACCGAGTATTCAACATGAAGCCGTGATGTGCATTGAAAGTTCCAACTGTTGGATGACTCCCTACATTGAATATCTGGTAGATGGCGTTCTTCCTTCGGATCAGATGCTGGCAAAGAAGATTAAGTACAAAAGTGCCAACTTCGTTTTTATTGATGAGGATCTTTATCGAAGGGCATTTTCGTCACCATTGTTGAAGTGTCTGGTTCCATCTGAAGCTTAGTATGCTCTTCGGGAGGTTCACGAGGGTATTTACGGTGACCATATGGATGCTAAATCACTGGCCTATAAAGTACTTCGGCAAGGATACTACTGGCCTACGATCTTCAAGAAAGCTACAAAGTATGTGAAGAAGTGTGAGAAATGCCAGCTCAATAGTCCGATCCCACATCAGTCACCAGAAGAGCTATACTCGATCTTGTCTCCTATACCCTTTGCTGTCTGGGGGGTAGATATACTGGGCCCGTTGCCGAAAGCTAAAGGTCAGGTCAGTTTTATCATAGTTGCTATCGATTATATGACCAAATGGGTAAAAGCGAAGCCACTTCGGCTGATAACTGAACAAGAGTGCTTGAAGTTCTTAAAGGAGTCCGTAGTATTCCGATTCGAAATTCCTAAGGTGGTGATATCGGACAACGGACGCCAGTTCGTGGGATCAAAATTTGAAGGATTTCTGAAAGAGTTGGGAGTTCAGCACAAGAAGACTTCGGTGGCTCATCCACAGTTGAATGGGCAAGTTGAGGTGACCAACAGAACGCTGCTGAACGGGATCAAGCGCAGACTGGACGAAGCTAAAGGAAGATGGCCAGAGGAGTTGCTCAGTGTATTGTGGGCTTATCGAACTACCCCGAGGACCACCACAGGGGATTCACCTTTCAGATTGACCGATGATACTGATGCCTTAGTCCCAGTTGAAATTGGATCCCCAAGTCTTCGGGTTAGTCAGTTTAAAGAGATCTACAATGAAGAAGGACTGAAGGTCAACTTGGATCTGTTGGAAGAAGTCAGAGAGATGGCTTTGATCAAGCTGATATCATATCAACGGAGAGTGGCCAAGCATTACAATAAGGGGGTAAAGCTTCACAGATTTGAAGTGGGGGACTTCGTCCTCAGAGAAGTCGAAGCGTCCACACCTCAGAACATGAGAAAACTGATGCCGAACTGGGAAGGGCCATATGAAGTAATTGAAGTACCAAAGCCTGACACTTATCGGTTAAAGGCATTGGACGGATCCGAGATCAAGAACACTTGGCATGCCGACAGACTTCAAAAATATTTCCAATAGAGATCGAGTCAGTTTATCGGAAGTCTGTAAATGGTGGTTCGTCATCAATAAAAGATTCATTTTTTTGCAAATTGATCTTCTTCTTATTGGTCCTAAGTTCACAATGGTGTAAGGAGGACGGGGGACTAGTGACCATTCGATGGTAGCCTTTTGGCGAGTGGTCCTTATGAATTTGTCGGGCCCTTCGGGTAGGAAAACTTCATCGGTGTAAGGAGGGGCAGGGTGGACTCATTTGGTCATTCGATGGCGACCTTTTTCAGAAAGAGTGTCCTCATGGGTTTGTTTCACCATGAGTGGTAAACAAATTCCTTAGTCCTTTTAATTTTGCTTTACCGCGAGTGGTAAACAAAATGCACCGAAGTAAGGAGGTATGGTCGGACTCGCTGGACATTCGATGACAGCCTTATTGTTAGGAGTGTCCTTATGAATTTGTCTTACCGCGAGTGGTAAGCAAATTCCATGGTCCTTATTTCTTTGTTTTTACCCCACATGGTAGACAAATGTCCTTATATACTTGTTTCACCCCGAGTGGTAAACAAGATCCCGATGGTGCAAAGAGGATCAGCCGAATTCACCTTACACAGGACTTGTTTCACACTTCAGAAATGATAAGTATGCATTACTTTATTTTGTTCAAGTGTTAAGTTCGGTTCACTCAATTCAGTTCATTGAATTCAGTTCATTTTATTTCTAAACTTAACTGTTATATGCCTTATCTGATTCATAGCCTAAGTTAAGTTCATACAGGTCATCGATACTGAATTATTGATAAGAAACAAATCCAAATAGAAGTCATGATAAAGAAAGTTGCAATTTCATTAACTATCCATAATACTAACCGATTACATAAACATAGAAATTTTGTCAAAATCCTTAAACAAAGTTTTAAACTATTCCAAAAACATAAAAACATAGATAATTTTCACATAAGTCTTAAAAAGTCAGAAGGAAGCAGTAATGTCTTCAAGCGCCATCTTCATCTTCAGAGTCAAGAAGAGCTGGGTCCAATTTGGCTGCGATCAGCTTCTCCTTGCCTCGATCTCTGCAGACCTCGTAACCTTCTGAATAAATCTTCAAAATTTCTGCGATCTCATCTGGACGACTCTATATTCCATCTCAGATCGCTTCGCGATCTCTTCAGTCAAAGGAGGGCCTCACTCCTTAAGCGCTTTTATCTTATCAAGAAGTTTATAACGTTTGGCCCTATGTGCTTCCTTGTCATCTCGAGCCTTTGTCTGAACTTCATCAAGCTGTATCACCAATCTTCAATTGGCTATGACGAGCTCTTCATTCTTGGTCTTCAGAACCAAATTCTCTTTAACCAGGCCGACATTCATATCAGTTAGAGATTGCTGACTGACCTTGGTCGCCTCCAGTTCCTCTTTAGTTGCATTCAGTTCGTCATCAGATGCCTTCAGGCCCTCTTTGACTTGAGCTAGCTCCCTCTGAAGACCCTCGTTAGTATGGAGAACACTTTCGTGTTGACTTCTCTCCCGAGCCAATGTCGACTTCAGCATGTTGATTTCATTTCTCATGGCCTCCTCTTCGGCCTCAACATTTACGTGTTTGGGGCGTAAACGCCCGAAAATAGCATTTGCCTGCATATTCAAACAACATCCAGTCAGTTTCAGATATTTAAACAGAGATAAAAGTGCATAACCAAAGAAATTAGTCAATTACCTTCACCATATAGCTTATGCCCTCATCAATCAAATCTCCGATCGTGCTATTGCCGAATCGGTGATCATCGGTTTCACGAACGAAGGCTTCGAACAGTTGAAAAGGGAAGTTGGCATTAAACCGAGGCCACATAGTCGGCGACCCCATCACATCATTCTAAAATTTATTTGATGAAGGTCTCGGGGGAGAGGGCATGGTTTGGTCACGAGTTGGAGAAGGATCCATATGTACGTTTTCGGGAGACGGGGATCGGATCGGGGTAGGTTCTCGAGGTGGCGATGGAGCAGACGCTGAGGGTGACTGTCCGATGGATGTTTTCTTTTTCGTGACAAGGAGAGGATAGGTTTGACTTGTTCTTCTTCGTCCGAAACCTGAATCTCAACCGGAATTGTTGGGGGGAGTTCGGTTGAGGAGGGAGGTACTCTAAGTTCTTCTGCTGACAATGGGTTAACTTTAGTTCTCAATTTTTTGACTCGAAGAAGATTTTTTCGATCGTGAGCAGGCAGATCGAGTAAACCTCCTCGGGTAGGAGCTGGGTTGGTGGCTGGTACATGGTCCGGGGTAGGTTCAGTTTCTGTTTCAGTGAGAATGATTCTAGGCTTTCGAATGACTCTCTTTTTTCGGCGAGGTTGAAGGGTTTCTTCTGGTGGAGGTAGTTCTTCGGGGGCTGGGTCATTAGTGTGGACTTCAGTAGTGGGTACTTCCGTGGTTGGAACATCTTCAGGAGGAGTTTCCAGCAAAGGAGGTTCGGCAGCTCCTGTAGATAGCTTGGATAAAAATTCTTCAAAGTCTTTCACATCCGAAGAGGTCGGTCTAATCAAAGATACTGCAGAAAGCGAGAAAAACACATCGGGATCCATATTGTCAAAAATTTCAAATAATCATATTCCCAAATGATTTGAAACTTACATTTATGGTCATATAACCATGCTTGCTTGGTAAGAAGTAAGTAATTCCACTCCTCTGATGGGAAGTTCTCAAAGAGCTCTATCATCTCAGCCACCAGTTCTTCGGGAATATCTCCAAAGTCAGCAGAAACTTTTTCGTCGGTAGCCCAGTTCTGCAGGGAGGCAACTTCTGGTCCCTTGATGAAAAACCATCCTTTATGCCATTCCTTATTGCTTGAAGGAGTAGAGACCAGGGATCGCCTGTCGAACCTTTCATCTGTCTTCGGCGATTGCTTACTCAACGCTTTGAATCCTTTCTCCCTAGATTGGCCGACTTTGTAGATAGTAAAAAAGAAGTCAAGAGTGGGTTCAACACCTACTTCATGGCAGAATGCAATGAAGGCAAGGATGTGGATGTAGGAATTCGGGACCAACTGGGCGAACCCGACGCCAATAAACCCTAGAAGGGTTATTATGAATACGTGAAGAGGGAATCGGATTCCCTTATCAAGAATAGTCGTAAGAACAGCCGTCCATCCTTCCAGCCTTTGATACATCCTCTCTTTAGCCCTTGGAACTCTTACCTGATGGGTGTCAGGAATGGAATACCTAGTTCGAATACTCTTCAACCCCATTTCGGTTATGTCAGAAGGAGTATTGGCATGGGAAAAACGTTCTTTGTTTCTGAAGAATTCAGAAGGAGTAGGGGTGGATTTCTGGGGTGAGTTCTTGCTCGAAGTGGTGGCTTTGGGATTAGAACTTGAAGCCTTTTCTTTATTGGGGTTGGGATTTGGGGGAACAGTTGTGATCGGAGTGGCGAGGATGGGGGAATCTTGCTCGGAGGTTTGAGAAGCCATGGTCAAAGTCTTGCAGAGAAGGAGAAAGAGCTCTAAGGAGAAGAAAAGCTCAAAAGGCGTCCGAATTTCAAATTGGCAGGTAAAATTGTCAAATTTGATAAAGTTTATCTTTTATACTAACGGTTACACGGTACACGAGGGAGGCACATTAAATACCCGTAATAATCAAGAATTCAAATGGGCAGCGTCCAATTCAAGATTCAGATATTAACCGGGTTAAGATTTTCAATTGGGTTTTCGATTTTTAATTTGCCTTATGATTTTAATTCATTTCCGTTTGGGCCTGGGTAAGTTTTATTTTGGGCCCATTTCAATCCTATCAGATCCTATAATGTCATTGACTATTTATAGTTTTCTATTAAACCTCCTATTTAATAAAAAAACTAGGGGGCAATGTTGGGTCATGATATTTCACCTATTGGGCCAAGTAGATTGGGCCTACTTATTTGATTAATCTATTGGGTCCTCATTAGTGAGTCTTAAAGTTATTGGGCCTGGTCATTATATTATTCCTGTTGGGTCCTTTTTAGATCGGGTCGGGTCAGTGGATCGACCCAGTAGATATTTTAATATCTCTATCTTTGACTTGTAATGATGAAAAAATATGATAGTTGACTACTGTAACTGCAATGCATTAATGTGGATGAGATTATAATACGGGCAAGGCATAAACAAAGGCATGAAAAGATGACACCGCATGCGATTCGGCAGAAATCACGAGGAGTGAAAATGTGTATGGACGACGATAGTGGGTGGCACGGTAAACCGGACAAGAGAGTATAACCTAACAAAGAAGTCTTCAAGAAGAGGTACGTACGCACACAAATTCAACTAAGATAATTTTTATCTCTCAATACACTAGATATTATTATCCTCCATTGTTAACTCTTGTGAACACCGACATCGACTCTCACTACCGAAATTTATCCCTCGACTGATCGAAAGCTCGCCAAACTTTTAGTGTTGATCGATTTATCTTGTCTGCAAGATCGTAACGTCTTTATGTGATTGGGACGTCGGAGAAGATCTTGTCATTAACACATATATTAGTATTAAAATACAAAACAAAAATAAATTTTAATTGACTAATTCAAAATCAGATTAAGAGAAACAAATACAATCCAGAAAACGCAACCACCGAACCCCTCCGCCACCAAACCCAACAAAAACCTCAAATTCAGAAAAATGGAAATCAAAATGATTCAAACCCACCATTACCCAATTAATCTCTCATCATGTGGAAGAATCAAAAGAAGATAGACATAACGATAGACATAACGATGAATTAAAAGACGAGTAAAAAATTAAGGGTAGCAGTTAGAGAGTTGATGACAGTTAGAACGAAGACGGTGGCAAGCAATTAGTTGTCGGATTTGAGTCAGCAATAAGGCTAGGGTTTGGAAAGGAAAGCAGAGGTGTCGTCGCCATTGCAGAAATAGAAAAAACGTACGTGAACTACGATGTTCCAATCGAAGGTAGCGATCTAAGATATTGGACAACGGGCAAAGACAGCGGAGACGGCAGAATTCGAAGAGGAAGATAAGAGAGAATTTCATATCTATGTTTTAAGTTTTGAATTTAGTAGAAATCGATTACTAATTTTCTTGCTTTAACTTTATATATTTTAATAATACTTATAATAATAGTAAACACATGTATATAATATATGTAATAAATACATGAGTAATGTTACAGGAACAAACTATATATTCTATAAATATTTTATAAATTGGTGATATGTAACATATATACTCCATCTCAACATATTAATCAACAAATTATTTTAATGTAGTTTTCGACCTCTACATAAAAACCTGAGGTGGAGTATGCCACATTAATAATTTATAAAATTTTTGTAGAATAGTTTGTGTATTTAACATTATTCATACACATATATAATATATGTAATATATCTAAATACTTGACACAATGCGTCAGTTTAAGGATATAATTGACGAAAAATAAATTCTAAAGATAATTTTAAAAATAAATAACAATTTAAAAAAATAAATATATCATTCAACCTTCTATAATAATATTAAGTTATAATACTATATAAGTAATTATGAACAAAGTGGTGGAAGGTATTCCAGTAAACCTCTATATATCCATTGATCAGTACATATACATGCACTTATTAAAAGCTCATACAACATTGGAGGAACTTCATAGTTGCTGTATATTAATTAAAAAGAACACAAGGGAAAAAAAAAGAATTGTAACTGCATACTTTAATTAATTAGAGCTTCTTGTCTCGAACCTTCTTAGTAAAATTACATAAAATAAGTAGGATAGCTTGTCAAGTTAAACGTTGACTGGTTTATTGCACACTACAACCTCCACTTCCATTTCTTTTCCATCAAGACCACTAAACTTAGCAATCTCTGGTGAGCTCAAAAACTTGTCATCGGCTACCCCAGCTGGTTTATGCTTCTTCAAATCGACTTCATCATCAGTACTATCCTTCTTGGCATTCTTGTATATGCAGTACAACATTATTTGGGCAAATCCAAGTAAAAACCCTAGTACGTTTGGTAACTGCCAGATGTCCATGCATGCAAAATAATTAAGAAGAGAAAGTAATTAGAAAGAAACAATGATGGGAACTAGTGAATTAATATTTTGAAAAGATCACGAGAGATCGATATATAATGCATCGAGCTAAGTGTTTATTTCCCAAAACTTACAGCAATGTAGAAATCATTAACGAAAAATCCATACAAGAACCACATGGTGGCACAGAGGGTGAGGAAACATGAGAGAGTGAAGGGCATGTACTCCACGCTCTTGGTTTGAATCACTCGCCTCTGCAAGATGAAATATATTTATTTATGTTGAGCTAATTATTTGAATTAATGCGCACACTTGTATACATATACATATATATAGTTTTACTGAATAATGGAGAAATGCGTTAAAAAAACAAAAAAAATATCCGGTCGGTACAAGCTGTACTGGTTAGACTTTTTTTAATATTAAAAATTCATTTTTTTAAATATACAAATAACATGTTGACTATGTAAGTATTTCATATTAAAAAAAAGTTCATTATAACTTGTTTTTAGACACAAATGTTCTGCATCGATTTGCAGATATTTATGTTTCAATCTAAGTCTTCCAATAAGTTGATCAATGGTCCGAAAAGGGTTGTTAGAACAGTGTTCATGGCAACCAGTTGCCATGGATGGAATCCCATATATATATATATATGGATAATAATTCATGACAAGTATTTGTTATGAATTAAAAATAAATATGCATCCGCTACTAATATTAATTAGTAGACGGGTGATTTTTCATTTCTAATTTTGGCCATTAATTTTTAAAAAAGATTGTATACTCATTTTTAATCGTGTTATGATCTTCCCCCACCTATATATATATATATATATATATATATATATATATATATATTCACACACGTGAATTTGCAAGCTATCTATATATGAATCTAGTTAAAATTAAGTAGGTACATACGTACCATGATGCTTAGAGGAGCAGCAAATACAGCGATATTGATTGTGGCACATATCCATCCTATTAGTGTAACTCTCTCGGGACCCTTTACTAGGAGCACAGAGATTAGCACAATCAACCCAAGGGCCACTACGTTAAATATGAGTACCAATCCAATTGTGAAAATCTGCAAATTAATTAAACACCAATATTTTTTTAATTATGATATTCAAACCATATTAATTAACATGTACTTTATTTAATTAGGGCTCACATGCATGCATTTTGATATAGTAGTAAATTATTAACCCTAGCTACAGAGAGAAATCGAAATTACCTTAGATTTTCTGGGAGCATATATTATGAACAAGAAGAGGTAGATTGATTCAATAACACAACCAATGCCATTGATGCTGACAATCATATATGCATTTGTCTTGAGGAATGCATAATATAATAACAAGGCTGCACTAAACAGGGCTACCACATACGGTATTGATTGAAACCCGTCTGATGATTTCTTCTTGTATATTTGGTGAAATGTTGGCCTGATCATAAATATTATATATATATACATTCACACACCCAGAATCAATAATTAGACACCAAAGTTATTACTAATTGTTAGAACTTGTGGCTCATATATTGTGTATGAGAGTTATTGACAAGTTCTTGAAAAAGGTCAGGGTTAAGATAGTTGTAGTTATATACACTCTCTATTGTAAAAACCTTATGTACTCAGATTATAAATAAAACATCAATCTCCGCTTCCGTGGATATACCGAATTTGGATAACCACACACGACACTAAAGAATCAACATAGAAATTTACGTTTATATATATATATATATATATATATATTTGCATGGTTTCAAGAATTTAAGTGGGACTTACAGGGGTGCCAGGAACACCAAGAATGATACAATATTCCCTATTGATACAATTAGAAAATAAATAAGAACAAATTAAACAAATACTTAATTAGTATATGAAATATTGAACAAGAAGATATAATACGTGATGCACAGTTTCTGAATAATATACCATCCAGATAAAAATATATGTACGTATAATGATCAGCAGCCATGCAACAAAGTGATATATAAGTTTGCATGCATGGCTCAAAAATCAAGTTTATATATTACTAAGAGGTAATTCAAAGTGATGCATGCATGTTTAATTTATACCTACCTAAGAGACCAAAAACGAAAGCCAAGATCTGAACAGTTGAAGCTGCCATTTCTCTAAATTAATTAAGGTCTTGGCAGCAGCCAAATGCTGATGATCTTAATTATTTTCTGATCAAGACTAGCTCGAGGGAAGTGATGATGAAGACTTGAGGGAAGCCTGCCTATATATATATATATATATATATATATATATATAATAGATGATCAGATGGAACAACAGTTGGGCAGAGATTTGGAGATGAATGTATGGCAGGGAAGGGGCCTTATATGTCTACCCAAACCCAAAGGAGACAAATTCAAAAGCTGATGATCGATCAGTAGATCAATATACCAAACTATCTCCACCGCTACCATTCATTTCCACACCCAATTTGGGTTAATAACATTGGTTCTTCGACTAGGTTAATGCAAGGAGACGTGTACTCCAGACTAACCACACTCTAAACCGTTCTAATAACATATGTAATAATTGATATTTAACTTTGACTGAATCGAGATCAAGATTCAATTCACGTCCTAAATAGAACTTTTGGGTCATCTGTCTCCACTATAGTGACAAGTTATTTATATTATCGAGTTGAGATCTTATATATATATATATATATATATATATATATATATATATATCAATCTGAAATTGTGGTATCCCATTATTTGTAACATACAAGTCTCAGTCTTGGTATACGTGTAATCATACGTATATTGTATACATCTTTTTTTTCCATGTAAATATATATGCAGTTACATGTAAGTTAATTTGATTTTCTTATATATGTTGTAACACCCACATATCTTTTCTCTTTTCTTATTTGTTAATTAATTATATATAAGTTTGAATCGTATGTCCTTTGTTTCTATTCCAAGTTATATTTTCAAAATTAATTACTCTTAACAGTTATCCTTGGGAATTCATAAAAGTGCTAGAAATACTTAAGTGTTTTAGCCATTGGTACTTAACAACATTCTCCAACAGTGGACTTTGGTTTGCAAGATAGTACGTAGTAAAAATGTCAAATAATGCATCAACTAAAGCTTGATCACATGCACAATGCTTAAACAAAGACTCAGACATCTTAATTAACCATTATATGATGTAGGGTGGATCTCGTACCACTTGATTTAGAGCTAAATTGTCTATCCATTGATTGTTAAGTTTTTTTAGGCAACCCGCCACTTATGCTACTTTAATTTTGATGATTAATGTTAGTCTCAAATTTGTCTAAAATCCATACGTCATTATTGAATTACTCCATATGTATGGCTCTTAATTAGGACACAACTTGATGTACTAGTATATCTCTGTTATTAGTTATTAGGGTTAAGGGTATAATAGTCCAAACGGTAAATTTTTATTTAATCTTTTAAATAATCTTAGACAAAACAAACATAACATGAAATTATTTTAAGTTAAAAATAAACATGTGACAATATCTATTTAATTCATGAGAATATAGTTCCTGCAAATTAAATAATTATTCTTCAATTTTACCAATATTCTCTCTCAACGCAATATTAATTGAACACACTAATTAATTAATGTGGGGGCATTAGTGGTCTAACTTTATTCTAAAACATGTCTGGAAAAATTAAACTAAGAATTCTTAATATTAGAGGGGTGAATTAAAGGGTCAAATTATATCCCCTCACAATAAAAAAAAAAGGATATATATATCAAAATTTTGAAATTATATACTATATGCCAGAAACTGCAAATTCTTTCTTCAGTTCTCGCTTGCTGGTCTCATTGCGTTCCATGCATGATGACAATATTTTAGGGTGGACCTAAGTGCCGTAGCATAACAAACCATTTTAATGGCCTTTAATTTAATTAAGTCATCTATATCGTTAGCTTAATTAATTAGGTGCATTAACATGAATAGCTGAGAACAAGCTATGCAGTATGCTCCATTTGTTAGCATAAATACACAGGTTTGACACTAATTTATTAGGTGGCCTTCCTCATTACCAAACCTCTTGACTCTGATATATAATAGACAAATTAAGAAAATTAATTTATTTGTTATTTTTTTTGATATTTGGAATATTTCGAGAAACTAGATAGATACTTAGCTTCATTATGTTGTTACTTTCGAAACTTACGCCTTACATAGGTTCTTTCCATTTCCGTTTAGAAACTTTGAAGATGGATGCATGGAAATTCGGTAGACTAATATCTGATATATCTAATTCGAATATATATGATGCCAAATAACACCTTTATACACTAAAATCCATATTTAAGAATATTCTATATAAGAATAACCTCAACAATATTATAAAAAAAATTGGTTCCAATTTGGACCAGTTATAAATAGGAATAACTCTAAATTGTAATACGTTATATACTTTTTAAATGACAATTAAACTATACTCTATATAAGTAATAATTTCATATATATATATATATATATATATATATATATATATATATATATATATAGAGAGAGAGAGAGAGACAATATTAATTTTAAAAGACTACATTTCCTATAAATAACTACATTTCCTATAAAAGACTACATTTCCTATAAAAGACTATATTTTTCTATAAAAGATTATATTTTCTATAAAAAAATCACATTTTTCTATAAAAGACTATATTTTCCTAGTTTGAAAATCTAAATAATTTATGTTTTCTTTAATTTTTGTTATAAAATTTATATTTTTGTTAAAGTGGATATTTTTGGGTGTTCGGAAAATATTTTGTACCAATACCTCTATTTAGTAATAACCTCTTAATTAGAATACAAATAGTTTGGTCCTAAGTCTATTCCTAAATAAAAATTTTACTGTATATAATTTTGAGGTTGCAAGAGAAAAGGACATATATATAAGCCTAACATATGCTAGCTATATATAGTTTCATGGATGTTTGTAAGATATATATATATATAGTGCATGTTTTAGATAGAGGTATATAACCCATGTACAAGCATATGAAAGAAAGTACATATGTATCTGAAATCCAATGATATTTGTAGGGAAGTGATATATTTATATAATTATGATATTTTTACATGATCCTCTTATATGAATAGTATGTCTCACTTTCATGTGAGAAAGACTCACGTAAAAATACATTTTAATATGTGAAAATATCAGTTTCTTATTTGTATATGCATTCGCATGATATAATTCAATATATATCTCCTCTTTTTTTATCAAACAGTCCAAAACACTGAAATATATTAAAAGCGTAATCTGTTACAAAATATGAAAAAATTACAAAAAACAAAATCAAAGAGTAATTCTGTCAAATAAAATTACAGATAATGAGAGGGAAAATACTCAATCATAGAAACAACGCTAGTAGACACCAAATAAACTTCTGAAATACAATCATATCGATCCCCAAAATAATAAGAAAGAACAAATTACAATGGAAGCGCCACATCTAAATCTGAATAATTCATTTTCAACGGTTCATACACTGAAAAATTAAAGTCTCATGTACAAAAAATTCTTCTAAACGGAGAAAGCAAAATCTCTCAAGAGATGATAATGAAATCTACTCACAAAAAAAAAACAAGAAATCAATCTAGAGAAATCAAATTCCACAAAAAGGGGAAACAAACTCCACAAGAATAGAGAATAATTTGCTATAAATATGAGATTTAGGGGAGGATACTTTCAGAAGAAGAGCCATCCCCCATATCTAAGCTGGAGGGTAGGGTCCATGATTAGAGAAAAAAAAAGGAGAAAAAGTGGGAGTTTAATATATCTCCTTAATTAACCATGATTGATCATATATATATATATATATAAGATCTAATGACTTGGGTCTTCTAACGGCCGGTGCAGCTCTTACGAGCGTCCAGAAAAATAATTAAATTGATATCAACTTTATTTGAATGTTCAAAGTAGAGTCATTTTTCTCGACCACTAGTAAGACTTGCGGCCAGTCGACATAAAAGAGAACTTAATCCTACTAAATGAGTCTGAAGCCACATGAAAGATTGGTAAATTATTGGGATATTGTCTGTAACTGAAGGGTATAATGACAAAGAAGTGGAATCTCAATTGAAAGAAACTATTGGAAGCAATGAACAAGTAGATTTGAAGAGCAAGGAGCAAGGAGCAAGGAGCAAGGAGCAAGGAGGAAATTCAGAATCAACAATGAAGATACTTCCATGAAATTCCAAGTCTGAATAATAAAATTGGATGAAGATATAAAATGGTAAGATATCATGGAACTGAAAATATAGATGTCATGTTTACATATAATCATTAAAGGTAGAATGAGGGTCAATCGTAGTTGAATGTGTTATCTTAGCTAGACAGTGATATTTTGTTTGAAGGCTTTTTTTCAATATGAAATTAAAAGGTTTAAAATTTGGAAGGTAAATAGTGATAACTTTGATTTTCGATTGCTTTTGTTGTACAGTTTGGAATTATGAAATTTTTATGCAATTTGTCAGTTGATTTTTATAAATTAGCATCCGTTTGTATCCGTATACCTGGGGGTCCAATGAAGTTGGGCAATTATTTTTTGTTAGAGTTCAGATTTGGGCATCTTAGAGTTGTGCCTACTTCGATGGTTAGGGAATATGGTTTTGTTGGAGTTATGGAAGGTTTGACAATTTGTATGCATCTCGATGTATTACTAATTGATCGTATAGTCATTACTTAACGATCATATAGAATAATGACTTAAATCGTAGAGTTATGACCAAACGATTGTAGTCATGCATCTACGATCGTTTAGTCATGATGTTACGATTTAAGTTATTACTCTACGATCGTTTAATAATACATCTACGATCGTTTAGTCATGACTCTACGATCGTAAAGTAATTCAAATGAAGTTTAAACCCATTGTGCAAATTGTGCGTGGAAAATAATTTTTAAAAGCACTTGTAGGAAAAAAAATTGTACATTTCATACTACACCCAAATTCCAGACTAGTGTATTTGATTGTTTCCTTCAAGTAAACAACTAATTAAATCTTTCAATAAACATATATCAATTGATTGAAATTACCTACAAATAGAACATTAAATATTACATCTTAACTACTATGGCGGGGGCATAAATTATCCTAATAACCGGATGAAATGAAATGTCTAAAACAAACTCCATATAATGCCTCAACCAACAAAAATTAAAATCATTTGCAACAACAAAAAAAAAAGGTTGAGTGATATCAATGATAAACAAGCATCTTAATACTCTCTTTGTTCTTCAGCGAAACACACAATAGCAGCAACTAGATTAGATCTGATTTTTAATTTGATTGGCCACATGTCCTACTAGTAGCTAGGAAAAACAACACCACTATAAAATTCAAATAAAATTAAAAAGAATTTAGTCATTTTCATTGCGGCTAGTAAGAATTGCTTTGATTGATTAGCGATCAGCTGATTCCTACCCAAACTATTAGATCTCCTATTAAATGGTAAGAGATCTAGTTGTTGGAATATATACTTAAGTTTTGTTCCGGCAATGATCATGTCGAGCTAAGTGTAGTGTAGTTCGGTATTCATGAGTCGCACAAGTCAGTGCAAGCTCCTTATTCCCCTTCTATGCATGGATTGGCACAAAAAAAAAAAAAAACGCTTGAAAATTAACCTGTCAGTAGCTAGCCTAGCTAGAGGTTAATTTGTTAGATATTAGTCCACGTCATAATCACAAGTTCAAATGGGATCACTCCAATTTCATCCATTATATCATATTTTTACTTTAATAATTTTTACAATAATGAACAAAATATGTTAATAAATAGTTGATGATATTACGATCAATTTAATAAAAAATTAGAATTGTTAATAATATATATTTTACCGTTAAAATTTTAAACGAATTTTCAACCATTGAGTTTTTTTTATTAAAATTCATATATTCATCCATTGGTGAAACAATGTCATTTTATTTTTATTCTTGGAGCAATAATATTGTTCAATATTATAAATTAATTGACTAATGTTACTTTCAATTATACTATTTAAAATTTTAAAACTATTGTATTGAATAAAATTGAAAGAAATGTATAATGGAGTGGAGTAAATCCGAAAGATACAGGGACAAATTTCGACAACCGGCATACGAAGTTCAATACTTGTAAGTAAAAGAAGTACTAGATGAAACCTTTATAAAACATAAGACTAAAATTGATCATAGGGGATGTAGCTCAGATGGTAGAGCGCTCGCTTAGCATGCGAGAGGTACGGGGATCGATACCCCGCATCTCCACTCTCAATTCAAATAATGTAATTATAATGTACCACCCCTTATAAAATCATTATCAGCTTTTAAAAATAGATTTGAGATATTTTTGAAATTCGGAATTAAAAATACGAATCTATAATTTGAAATAGATTAATTAACTCCTTTCTTACTTTTCCTTTTACAATCTATAATTTGATTATGTGCATGTTTTAAATTTGTTTTCCCTCATTTTATATGTTTTAAATTTGTTTGTGAGTTTTTTTTTTTTTTTTTTAATGAGGTTTGATATTATAATAGTAATGATATATTTGATTACGAAATCTATTGTGCTCCCAAAAGGGGGAGCATTAAAAAAGAAATATATATATATATATATTTGACAAATTTCAAACCAAAAACTTACACCAAGATAGGAACACATTACTGCAAGATTGAATCGAGCAAGGCTGAATTGAAAAGAGAATACAAATGGAGGTAGGGTTAGCGATATCCCCTTTTTCTTAATTTTGTACAGATTTTGTGATAGTCGACCCATACACTACAGCCTTAGATTCTTGAAAAGCCTGTCACAGTAAAGGAAGGGAATGAGATAACCAGAAATTAATGCACCGTTGCTTCTTTAATTAAGACTCCTAAATGGAATATTTCTGATACACATAGTATTAACCTCCTATTTTCATTAACGTTTGGTAGATTATACTGTATGTATATATTTTTAATCTTCCCAAAGCGTGTCTCGACTTTCTTTTCATACGTTTTTATTACAAATGTGAGTTGATCCTAAGTTTTCTTAATCATCATCGATTTCATGTCAGCCGATTATATTAATAATGAAGCTTTAGTTTGATCCAACAAGTGTTATTGCGATAAGAAATATGTTTAACAAGGGAATGTGTTTAACAAAAAATCGTCACCCGACTGACTAATTTATTATTATAGCTTTAGTAAAATGGATATGTTTCAATAACACACTTATATATAATTAACATATATATATATATATATATATAGAAGCGATCAAGAAATATTCTCTTAAAAAAGATTTCTCTAAATAAAGATTCTTTTATTAAAATTACGCCGTTTTTGTTGATCGCGGTGGTATTTTTTGTAAATAAAAGAAAAATAAGTGGACCACTCTCTCTTTAAAAGACTCCAAAACCATATGCGTTTTTTATAAAAGAACGCTATTTGGGATGAATGTTTTTTTTAGGAAAACGCTTCTTGATCCTCATATATATATATATATAAGAAGACTAATGTTCTGCTGCATATATATATATATATATATATATTGCATGTATTTCTTAGATAATTTCGGTAGTCTTTTTCTGTTCTGTTATAATCTTTTTTGACATATACAAATACTATGTTTTACTTTACCGTGTTATTGACTGCTTAGTTTTTAATCAAACTTTTTACAGCAGCTCTTTTTTCCAATGCTATACAACAAGGTCATAGAGTAAGATCCCTACAAGCTTAGTCTTAAGCGGAATAAGCCTTTCCCTAAATAACAGTGACATAAATAACAAAAAGAAGGTTAGATCTAATATTTAAGGTGCAATGCATTGAGATTATAAGCAAATAAGAAATGGACAGGGATATGATACTACCTCTGTTCATTATCAAATCCTCTACCGTTGCTTCCAGTGGTTCTGTAACTGGGTAATGGTACTTTATCAGATTCTATTTGCATAATGTCCTTCACAAGGACGTCGTACTGTCTCTTCACTTCCTCCGCTGATTTCCCACCCACAGCCCTGGCTATATTATGCCAGCGGTCAGGGGTGTCCCTATCATATATTGCCAAGGCCTCTTCAAATTGCTTGTTTTGCCTTTGCGTCCAGGAAGAACCAGAGCTGCGCGAGGATGTGATGGAGTTTGACGCCATTGATATTAGTTGTAGGAGATTCTACAACTCTAGGGAGCTAGTTAAATGAATCGAAATGTGGATGATATACGGTGAGAAAAGCAATGTAGTTATATGCCTCGCTCAAGGGGATGGTATGGGTAACAGGTTGCCATACGAGCTCCTTATAAGCAGGAGGAGGAAGTGGTGTGGTGGAGCAAGTTGGCGAATATATATATATTTTTTATCCTTACACGAGGTACAAGAAGATGTGATTCCGTTTCTTAGGAGCCACAACATGAAGCAACTCTGAGGACACAAGAAGTGGAGGAAAATCAGTGAGTGTAAAAGGACAAGCTCTTTATGAATCCTTGCAAAGTCCTGTTCTTGACATTTATTATATCATCATCAAGTGGATTTCCTAGAGAATTTACCCAGCTAGTGGGATTAGATCCCCAATATAAAACCTACCTATCAAAATAGATGCGCTGACAAAATTAGTTCTTATGCCCACAGAAATTTTACACTAAGATATTCTGTCAGCTTTTGGTGGAATATTGTTGCTTCTCTATTACAGCTCTTGTTTTTAACTTTCAATCACATTGTATGTAGACTATGAAGGTTTTTTTAAAAAAAAATAAAAATAAAATTGCGGAGGCACCCACAACCACTACCCTTCTATGTGCACTGGGTAAACCACCTGGCCCCAAAGATTATTCTTTTATATCAATAAGTTAAAGTATGGATTAGTGAAACTTTATCCTCTCTTGCATGGTCTATTTGTATTAAAAGCAAATGCTACAAACGCAACCCCTCCCCACCCCACCCCCCCCCCCAAAAAAAAAAAAAAAAAAATCCCCTCAAAAAGGCAATATCTGTCAATGTATACTTTGCAGTGAGAAGGAAAAGTTATAAAATGGAAAAAATTAATCTCCACCCTCCCTGTTAAGAATATAAAGTTCCACATCAGACAATTAACTTAAATATAACCTCGCCAGTTACTCCATTGAATGTTTCATGCTTGAAGATGATATAAGAGCAACATTTTTGGCTCAAAATCATGCCACACGTATGGTCCTAAGCGCCCCCCCTATTTTTTTCCTTTGTTGAAGTTTATGCTTGAATAGTGCATGTCATTGACTTGGAAATGGTGTGTTATCATTCTCCAAAGTCTGAGCATCATGACAAAAGGATCTTTTGGCAGTTAAAGACCTGCAATATCTTCTGTTCCTATTGTGGAACAAAAAGAAATTCCAAATGAGACACTTTTTGTGAAACAGAAGGAGTAATACTTTTTTCCCTTAGATAGGTTTTATCATCTCTGGATTCTAACAGTTGCATTCAGGTTGTTTCAGGCCTTTATTTGTTGAAGCTAAGAAAATGACCAAACATTGCAGTAAATCAATCCAATATTCCATGTTTGTTTGCAAATGATTGGTACTTGTACTTTTTCTTTTAGCCATCCAGCCGAGGAAGTTGCTGCCTTCTTTACTTCTTTTTTTTTTCGCAATGATCTAAAATACTTGATTCATTGACATTTCCATTTTTTGTGATATGAAGGGCTCAACTTTTACCTCTTCCTGGAGAGTAAGGTCCAGTTTGGACCAATTTGATTGTGATAACGGCTCATTTATATAGATCTAAATGATTAAATTCACAAGAAAAAAAAAAAAATTGGAGGGTGGGCCATCTAGACTACTTGCTCGAGTCCATTGCTTTGAGATACTATCCACATGCGGGTGGAGGGGCCTGTGAATATGTGATGTGCAGGTAATTGCGCTAGGAATCTGTATAACAGCAACCATTTCTTTGATATTTAGAATCCTTATCATCCCAAGTACATTTCCCTCCCTCCCTCCCTCCCTCCCTCCCTCCCTCCCTTTTAACCCTGGAAAGACGCCTATGTGTGGTCCCGTTCCCATGATTGGAAACTCGGGAACATTATTTTTTTCTAGCTGGTTCAATTTCTTCTGTTAGGGGGGTTGATAAGTGAACCTGAAAACTCTTGAATTCCCCTATGCAAAGATGAAATCTTTGAGGATAAAAGAAAGATTTTGGGTCTTGGATAAAAAAGAGGATCTTTGGGTACTGATGGAATGGAATGCTCCAAAAGATAAGAAGAGATAAGCGCATCAGGAGCATGAACCAACCAACGGGAATTGCAGACTTTACAGTTGGTAAACATATGCTCTTTAGTAGATTATACTACTCCAGTATTAATTGGACAAAGATCAAGAGACTAGAGCTCCCAATTAATGACCAATCATCAATTCTTGCCTTTAGGCAAAAATGTGTTGTAAATTTCAGTCGACAAATTTATGATATCAATGTACGCATCCAATTTGTACACCCAAACAAACAAAGGTGAAATAGTAGTAAAAAAAAATATCTCTCGTCTATTTATACTAATGTACCTTTGTGTGACTTTTTAGAATGTGCACATATATATATATATATATACGGTCCGGATCAAGTGCATACTCCTTATCTTACTCACCCGTGCTCACCCCCCTTTAGCGACGGACCCGGCGACGGTTTGATCATACAACCGTCGTCTATACTTTTAGCGACGCTATATGTTGTCCGTCTTTAAAAGTATAGACGACGGTTGTATGACTAAACCGTCGCCGGTTCCGTCGCTAAAGGGGGTGAGCACGAATGGGTAAGATAAGGAGTATGCACTTCATCCTTGCTCTCTCTCTCTATATATATATATATTCATTCTTTAATCAACTGTGTCAGGTTTTAATAGTAATCTCCCTTGATAAAATCATTTAGTCGTTTCACCTCCCCACTTTGCTGCTCCACCACTGCTCGTACAACATCTACTATTGATATCATTCCCACTATCCTTCCGTCTATCACTGGGACGTGCCGAATTTGATTTTCTATCAACATCCATCAACAAATTTAGCTGTAGACTAGATTTTGACTATTTATCCATAACTAAATTAATTTACCTGTCATCACCTTCATTGCCTGAAGAATGTTGGCATCAGATGTTACTGTGATCAGCTTGTTCTGTAATAGTTACTAAAATATTAGGAGGCCAGGGCATACAGACAGATATAGCAATATGTCCTTAGCAGGATATATAAGAATATAGGATAACCTGCTCAGTCATGATTTCCATCACTTTTATGTGTTTAGACGACCTTTCCTGCAGGATCATCTTCCGTAGATAGTCTGTCAATTTGTCATTAATTCCTAAATATCTTAATATATTGTCAATGAAGCTCTTCTTATCACTCTTACAAGTACCATATATATTTGGTTCTTTTGCTGCTTGCTTTGCAAATTAAACTGTATATATGGAAATCTAAATAATATTATGGTGATTTGTTACCTCTTTCTGTAAAAATTCCTGCGATTAACTGTTGATCTCCTGGCTTTAAGACCACCAAAGACCCGATATTATGTTGTACCATCTGCATTTTCATATTATTGATTCTGAAAGATTTAGTATTACACATAGTATACAGAATACTGTGGTGTGGAGTGGTATATCTAATTTATGCAACTAGCCACATTCTTAATTATCACTAGGGGAGAGCAAGAAATCGCATTTGTAACCATAATCGCAAACTGTACAATTTGTGGATGTGGTATGGTGCAGTTATGCAGTGCGGTTTTTATTTTTTACTAACTGCATGTTGTGATTGTGGTTGCGGATGCACCCCTAAAACCGCACCGCTCTCTCCCTTAGTTATATAACCTTGTTATCTTTGAAAAAAATGAGGAAACTTACTTTCTTTACAGCATCTTGTACGGTGTCATCACTGCGGCACCAGATCCAAGACCCAACTTTTTCTTCCCCTTTGTCATAAGCACTTCGGCCACGGTCATATTCTCCAGTCCTTTATTCTGCTGCATTGTGGGAGATTCTGTCGCCATCCCCTTCTGCATAATTGAAGAGGAGGCAACACATCCAAAGCTCGAAGATTCTCTTTTTATGGCGCCCGTGTGTCTCAAATGTGAGTGTGTTAGAACGGCAAGCCTCAGTGTCTCCTGGCATGATCGTACAAGAGCTTGCATTTTAATCCTGTAACTGTAAATAAAAATGAAGAATATAAACCTGCCAAGACAATTAATTTGGAAGAGAGAACAAAATATTCCCTTCAAATAGTGATATTTCTAGCTAGAGTAATGTATGGGTGGTGTGTTCTTTTCTTGAATAAGTTGTTGAAGGAAAAGAATATTTGTGTTGGGGATTTAGCTTTGCTTTCGTACGTACTACTGGCTTGCTTATCTGAGAGGGCATGCATGAAAAGTGGAAAAGAAGACGAGTAGTAAAACTATGGAAAGTGGAAAGAAGCAACACCAAAATGCCCAAGTCACCTTCAAAAAATTTCCATAGTATCAAACTTCACTCATGTTTATTTGCGGCGTTCGAAAATTATTGTTATATTTTCCTTTCTAAAAAGGGTCTGGAATCAAAAACTCTAAAAAATCAATTTCGGTAACTTGAGCCAAAATCTGCTGGAAATGAATCAGCATTTGTATGTTTCGTTGAGAGGTAAAACATTTATGGAACAGGGTTGCTGTACAAAATGTGATAAACGAGTGCATACGAATCAAAATTAAGAATCTCCAAACCGAGAAAAATAATTT
Organism: Panax quinquefolius; assembly: GCA_020205615.1. Classification (NCBI taxonomy): domain Eukaryota; kingdom Viridiplantae; phylum Streptophyta; class Magnoliopsida; order Apiales; family Araliaceae; genus Panax; species Panax quinquefolius. The sequence goes on along the minus strand of CM035168.1, from coordinate 134,864,666 downwards.
AAGCAACCGGACTGCTGGGAATAATGGTCATGATTCATTTCCAAGTATAATATTGGGATGCTTCCCGGAGAAATGAAAGGCAATTGCTCTCCCAACAATCATTCCAAAAGCCAAACCTACAACAAAGAAACTGAAATGTAAAGCAATGCTACTAGACCTGATAGAGAAGGAAAATTAATCAGAGAATCTCAGTATCTGAAACAAAAAGTTAAGTTGCCTTGCAGTGAGAAACAAAGGAGAAGTCACAAGTCACTACCTACATTTCCAAGGTATCAAAACCTAACTTATTTATTGCCAATCCTGTTTATCTTTTACTTGGGTTTTATTGTTCTGTCTAGTGTTGTTTGTTATATCCCAACAAGGTCAGGAAACCCACCATAAAACCTAAATTTTAAACAAAAATGGGGGAACAAAAGTTGAGATTCCGCTTTCGCCTACCTTGGTTGCTTCCATCTGCACCGGCTCCTCGTCCTCCCGTTGTAACACGAATCCCTACCAGGGTCACCGAGACACAAACACCCACCCCTACCCCTACTGAACCCCAAACAAATATCCAGCCCAATGCCAACCCCACAACTCCTGCTCAAAGGCCACCATTCAGGCCTCCAGGTGTTGCCCCAGCACAACCATCTCCTCCCCAAGCTCAAACATCACCAAGAACCAATTCCCAATCAACAACCACCCAAGCCCCTACTCCAACTCAGAATACACTTGAAACCCAAAGCCCTGCCCCGTTGACTGATGCTTCTTCTACCCCCACAATTCAACCTACAATTGAAAACAAAAACCCTTCCAAGACTACCACCGACCCTACCCCTACCCCCACAATTCCAGCTCAGATGCCGCCAATGACACCTCCAAGGCAAGTTGCAGCGCAAAACCCTCTTCCACATGCTCAAGCATCACCAAAAACAGAGTCTCAACCCTCTTCACCTTCTCATGCAGGCTTTCAATCCCGAATTACTTCTCAACTATCATCACCATCTCGTGCAAGCATTCAGTCCCGAGCTACTTCTCACCCTCCATCACCTTCTCGCGCACTCCCTCAATCGCGAGCCGCCTCTCAGCCCCGATCACCATCCCGTGTATCCCCTCAATCACAAGCTGCCTCTCAGCCCTCGTCCCCAGCCCGCCCCAAGCCCCAAAAATCATCTCAAACAGTCCACCAACCCCGTTTGGCATTTATGCCTTCAGGGCAAACATCCTCAATTCCCTCCGAGTCTCTCACAGCCACAAATGTGCAACCAACAGCAGGAACAACTACTCAAAGCCCTTCTCCACCGAAAAAATTAAATCCCATAGAGAGCTCCCGGCCTACTCCTAGTTTCAATAATCCCCTATCATCCGTCTCTGAAGAACAAAACCAAGCCATGTCTCCACCACAGTCATTAGAAGCAACCATTCAACCCACTGCAACTGCAGCACAGCCATCAGAACAATCAGGTCCTATGGTTGCTAAGGAGATACCTTCGCCGAAAAAGAAATCAGATAATACTGTAGTTGGTGGTTACCCTAAACCCCCAACAAACTCAGATGGAAATCCAGTAAAAACTAAAAAATGGAAGGAAACAACAGAAAATAGCACGGCAGTAGCAAAGGAAGCATCAGGTTCAATAGCCCAAAGAGAAGAGCAGCCAAGGGTTGCATTTCAAGCAGAAGACAAGCAGCTGGAAAAGCAAGAGATACTTCCCAAAAAAGAGGTGTTGAATGAGAATACCTCCATCTTGAACGGTAAGCAAACTAAAACCATGATTTCGCACCCGAAAGACAAAAGCATAGTAAGTGAATCCCGTCAAAAACACGGTGAACGACTTTCCATGCAAAAAGAGATCAGGAATGACATCTCTAAGCTTCCTCATAAGATGGCTATTGCACATCCAGAGCAACCCATGGAGGAGAAACAGGTGAGTGTGATAACCCTGATTGGTGAAAATAGAGGAGCATCCATGCAACTAGGTTCCGAGTCAGCAAAAAGAGGAGGAGCAGTCCACATTCATAGAAGCTATAAGATCAACCCTAATGATAGTGCTGAAGCCACCACTGCCAGTGATGGGGAGGAAAGCTCCATGGGAATAAGGTCAAGAGATGCTAACACCAAAGATCAGGTGACAAAAACACACCTAAACAGCAATACCCAGGGTATCAATAACTCACTTCTGTCCAACAGTTGCATCGCCGAAAGGAACCCTGGTGTTCATCTGACTATCTCACGTAATCCAACAGAGCCCATTAAGTCAAATGAAGAATCAGAGTCCCTCAAGGCACGCAAGGCTGAAGTTAACATTACCCCTTCCCAAAAGCTCACATACGAGCCCACAATTCGAAGGAGATGCCTAAGAGGCCTTTTCATGGAACCAAGCGATTCTGACCCAGACAATCCTGAAAAGCCTCGGCTTCATGGATGCCGCTATAGCTGCAGAGATAAGAACAAAGATAACGAGATAGATGATCTCTGACCAATTATATTACAAGGATGCCAGAAGATATCAAAGTTGTGTACATAATATAGTAAACAAATATAATAAGGATGCTACATCGTCCAGTACAGTAACTTGCTTTTTTATTGTATTCTGGAGTTGCAAATCATTAGACATTTGCCAAGGAATGATGCCTCGTAACGTAATTTTCATGAATATATTAAAATATACACAACAGTACAAAATATATAACTGATAATTGATAGACTCACTGATGACGCTTATGTGAGTGATTGGTCGTCCTGCGATCGCTTTTTAAGACAAATTGTTTGGTGAATTCTTTTTAACACCTTAACCCTCATACTATATGTAGACGGTAATTTTGGTACAATTCTTTCGCGTTCGAATTCTGCGTTGAATGGACACCAACGACACCTCGACCCCTCGCTTATATTGAAGCGGTAATCTAAGATCAATCGACGATTGATCGCGGTAAAAAGACGCCACACACAACTATGAATTGTTGTATGATAAGTCAAATTGAATCTCAAAAAGAAATAACTAAGAAAATACTTATGAATTCTTCAAAGAACCAAAAGTAGAGAATAATCTCACAAATATATTGAATAATGAATAATGATAATGTATTTGATTACATTAACTTAGACCTCTATTTATACTACTCAAAACAATCCAAATCCTAATAACAATAGGAACAAATTATTCTAATCCTAATAGGAATTACAAACCATAACCCTAATTTCTAAGTAGAAATCAATTTGGAAAAGAAATTCTATTTCATATAAAACAATAGAAACCTTATTTAGAATGTAAATCTAAACCTGGAAAGAAATCCTAATTATAATAGAATTTGATAAGTATCTGGAAAATAAATCCTAAAAAATTAGGCTAATAGAATATGCCTAATATTTTAGGAAACAAAATCTTTTTCCTAAAATCCCAAAATCCTTGTCACGTTAGGATCTTTTTCGCGTGAAACTTAGCTTGCTTCTTTCCTTGCATGTAATCGATTATGTAAAGTTATAAAGACCCACATAATACTAGCTACATGTGAATAACTTTGTCGATCGAGGATCAGATCATTCCTCCTCTTCAAAAGGATTTGTCCTCAAACCGCATCCACTCCCCTTGAAAAGGATTTGTCCACAAATCGATCCTACATCAAAACAAACAAAGTTAGAATCACCAAACAAAACATAACCACAAGTCTCACACGGTAATTTAAATGAATAAGCAATATCAAGAACGCAAACAAGAATTTGAAAAGTTCCAACTCCTCCCGGATCAAATATGAAAATGAAAACTCTTCGTGTGATAGATTCTTCCAATGATGAATTCCGGATCAAGCAGAAATCTTATAATCTCGATCATTTTCAAACATAACCACGCCAATGATCCCGGGTCAAATATCAACTTTTGAAATTCATCGTCGAATTCGCATAAGCCCATACACCGAATCCTCGGATTAAACACGAATAAAACAAATTAACAAGTTCCTTTTGTTCAATCACAAAGGAATCAAATAAATCAAAATCAAATGCATAGTCTAATAAAATAATATTCAAAACACTTCCCAGTAAACTCTCAATACATTGATTGAATTGAATTAGACGATCCATGTTTCCCTCGATGAATATGATCCTATCACGAATCAAGAAACACAACCAACCTTTCTCCTTCCATTGACATTAACACAATCAAAATCACATAATAGCACCAACGGAATAAAAGGTCACAATCATAAGTTGAAATTTCAATAGATATCGACGATGATCACAAACAAACTCAACACATGCTAAAGAATTTTCCAAAGTGTTGACAAAAATCGAAATATCATCAAAATAGAGAATAACAAATTTTCCCATGAAAGAATTCAAAATATAATTCAACAATTCCATGGAAGTATGCACGATGCCTTAGCTAATCTAAGTGAACTAACTAAACATGCAAATAACTCATCTCTCAAACCATCTTGATGATAAACACTTCTTGAATCAAAACCATATGATAGCAAATCATGCAATGAAGACTGCTCCAACGAAACAACATGATTACTACCATTGTCAACTAACGACAATTCATGTAAAGATTGACTAGCATGAAACCCTAAGTCAATATCTAGACAACAAAACCTAGAATTAATTTCATGCAAGTAAACACATCGAGAACGAGAATATATATCATGATCATAAACTAACTCAACATAAATCAAATATCCTCCATAGTTGATGATAACCACTTTTTAAATCAATTTTTGAAAATATGCAAGACCCATGTAATTCATCTAACATGTCATCTAAACGAGGAATGGGATGTCGATATTTTACCGTAATGTTATTTCCGCTTCGACAATCGATGCACATCCTCCATTTTCCATCCTTTTTAAGACTAGATCACCGGAATCTGCACATGGGCTCATACTTTCTCTCACAAATCCTTTTCTCCATTTCATCAACTTGCCTTTGTAACTCCCTTCGTCTCCTCTGGATTACTCTCCGATAAAGTCGGACTGATTGGAATCGTCGCACCAGAACAAAATCAATTTGATGCTCAATTCCGAATAGGTGGTAGTCCATGAGAAGCTCCTCGGGAAATACATCTTTGAATTCTCAGAAGAGAGATGAAACAACACTAGGCAAAGAATCATTAGCGTTAGTAGTCAAAAGCGCCTCTTTATACCGAAGTAAAATCATAGGCTGTTTAGAAATCAAAGCTCTTCTCACATCACTCTTTTTTGCCAGTATATTTGTTTTTCTCTCGTTTATTTTCAAGGTCACTCTTTTTATTCTCTTTTTTCTCAATCTCTCTTTTCTTTTCATTCTCAGTCTTTTCAATTTTTTCTTTTACATTATCAATCTTTCGAACAATTTCTTTTTGTCGATCTTTTCTACATGTATTTCCTTTTACGAACTCATCTTTCTTTTGCTCTGATACCAAATGATAGACTCCACGGCACGCTTGCGTGAGGTGGTCGTCGCCCCGATCGTTTCTAGCACAATTGTTGGGTGAATTGCTTGCAACACCTTAACCCCTCGCCTATATGTAGACGGTAATCTTGGTACAATTACTCGCGTTCGGAATTCTGCGTTGAATGGACACCAACGACACCTTGACCCCTCGCTTATATTGAAGCGGTAATCTCTGAGACAATCGACGATTGATCGACGGTAGAAGACGCCACACACAACTATGAATTGTTGTATGATAAGTCAAATTGAATCTCAAAGAAATAACTAAGAAAAATACTTATGAATTCTTCAAAGAACCAAAAGTAGAGAATAATCTCACAAATATATTGAATAATGAATAATGATAATGTATTTGATTACATTAACTTAGACCTCTATTTATACTACTCAAAACAATCCAAATCCTAATAACAATAGGAACAAATTATTCTAATCCTAATAGGAATTACAAACCATAACCCTAATTTCTAAGTAGAAATCAATTTAGAAAAGAAATTTTATTTCTATAAAACAATAGAAACCTTATTTAGAATGTAAATCTAAACCTGGAAAGAAATCCTAATTATAATAGAATTTGATAAGTATCACGGAAAATAAATCCCAAAAATTAGGCTAATAGAATATGCCTAATATTTTAGGAAACAAAATCTTTTTCCTAAAATCCCAAAATCCTTGCCACGTTAGGATCTTTTCTTGGCGTGAACTTCGCTTTCTTTCCTTTGTATTTAATCTGATTATGTAAAGTTATAAAAACCACATAATACTAGGCTACGTATGAATAAGCTTTCATTGATCGTGATTGTATCAATAATACTAAAAGAACTAACTTCCTACAAATTAACATAATAAAGATGAAGTTACATACAATTCTGATTCTGCAATAAAACAGATTCTGGAACTTAGACCTTCCTCTGAAGAAAACATCTACAACCAACTTCCACAAACAGATCATGATAAGGTTATTCACAGGCCGGTTTAGTGTCAAAGCTGCTTAAACACATAGCAAAGGGTTGGAAAGCAGAGAGGGTAGCGATAATCCATGGTAAAAATGTCCTTCCCAATCTTTCCAAATTGTAGTATCACTTTCTCTTGTTCTACAGACGGAATATCTTGGGCCGGATCAACAGCTGGTAATACGTCCTTTGAAATTCAGACACCAACAATGCAACTGTTCTTTATTTTTCAAAACTAATGGATGTCCTTTGTTCTGGATTGATTACAATGGTTCAGTGAGATTCGTGGAGCTAAGCTCTTGGATTTTTCCTTGCAAAACTGAAAGGGAGATAAAAAAAATTTGTAACTTGATTTGTCCCAAATCCCAATCCTCTTGGTTGTTGAGATAAATTTGAAAAGCCAACGAATTTAAATTTTCTGATTCTGATATTAGTGCTTCCACCTTAGAAACCAAATCCCAGACGAAAAAAATGCAAAAACAATTGTTTCCAATACCGTTTCATTCAACTCACAACAAGTACAGATTAAAATTATAGAATAATATTCGAATATGCAAAAACCGCATAATGTACCTACTATCCGTAACTTGGTCACAATTTGCATTGACGGAAACTTGAGAATTTTCAGATCAAAAGCGGAAAGAAAACGGAAACTTTTCACCTATTGTCTCCCTTATACAAAACAAATACAATCTGAGATCGGAAAATATCAAGTAATAAGCCCAAGTACTTGATTCAATTTCTCGGAGAACAAACAAACAAATATATATATACATACATATATATATATATATAGTGGGGTTCTTAGGCGGACTACATTAACGGACTCAGCAACGGACTGGAGGAAACACGCGGGTCTAAATTATCAGCTATTCACATGCGGGTCAAAAATCAAACCTATTCGGGTTAGAAGAAATTAGCAGCTATTCATCTCAAACCCTTCCAAGCAAAGGGGCGAACTCTCTATCGCTGCTATTTCTCTTCAAAGTCGACTCCAACTCCAGCAAGCCACACGAATCAGAGGTCGAATCAGAGGAATAAGAGGACAAACGCACAGATCTGAACTTTCATTCGGTAAACCCTTAACTATTTTCCGCCATTGCAACCGTAATTTATGAAGATTTGCTGCAATTTTTCGATATACTCTTTTTGGGTTTTGACCTTGGATGATTTCTAGGTTTATGTGACCCTTGTTGCCTCTTTGCATTTTTAGGATTTTGTTCATACTGAATCGGATTTTCTGGATTCAACTCATTATGCCTTTTTGGATTTTGTTCATACTGAATTGGATTTTTATAGCTTTTGGGTTGCTTCAGTATTCTTCTTAAAATAGTAACCATTTCCCCCTCTATTCATCTGCGTATAACCTTTAAGTTTCTAACTTTTGGGTTACTCGGAATTTTCTTGATTGTGATGGTGCTTGGAGTCTACAGAGCTGGATAGTTCATTTGTGTGACTGTGTCTGTTTAGCACTTCTTTTTAAAGTAATAAAATACTTTGTGTTTGGAGATTTCTGTGCTCTTTTTCCTTTAAGCCTCTTAGTAAGTTCTCATGGTGCTGGATGATTTTTGACATATTTATCTTGTGTTCTAGTAGTACAGGTATCTTGATGTTCTTAGCAATTTTCAAGTGGTTTGCCTTTTATATCATTTTCCGTTTATATATGCTGTAATAAAGGCTTTTTTCATCCATTAGTATTAGTGGTTTGCCTTTTTATTACTACTACTACTATAAAGTATTTTATTACTAATACTGTATTTAATTGTGATTCAACTCATTCTACTACTACTACTATAATTTAATTGTGATTTTACTTTTGAATAAAGTATTTTATTTATTCATTTATTCTACTGATAGAAAAATATGTCATCAAATTCGTCTACTGCTACATCCGTATAGTAAAACTTTCAATGTCACAACCAGTATTAATTTTTGCTTGCAACCTTATACAAAATGGTGAAGTGCCACAACCAGTATTAAATTTTATTTTTCTTTCTTTTGAATAATTTTTGAAATGGGATATGTATAATTCATACTAGCTTAGAAGGTGTTCCTTCACCAATATGAAACAAGTGCTTTCTCAGTACTAAATATATGATCTTTTTCTTTGTTATGGCTCTTAATGTGTAAATCATGCTCCTTTTGATACAGTTCATGAATCACTTCGGTTCAATTTCTCTAGGTATAGATTTGACAGTTTTTGGTCTTGTAATGTGTTTCTTTGCATTCATCCTTATAGATTTTTTCAATTGGATTTCAGGATGTGACTGAAAGAATGAGTTAGTTTGCTTGTTGTCTTGTTCTCTATCGCGAACTGGGATTTGGTGGAATTTGCATCGGCACATTGATAGTAATTTCAGGCAAGGATTCCGAAGTAGTCAATATTGTCTAGTGGAGTGCTCTGACATATGTAACTTGATAAAAGATGGAGAAAATGGATTCTGACTAATATTTTGATTTTGTTGGCGTCGCTTCTTAGAATTTTCAGCAAGTCTGTAATAGCTTTTTGGAGAATTATTCACTTTGTACTTTGTAATAGCTTTGTACAAGTCTGAATTTTCAGCAAGTCTGTAATATTTTGATTTTGTTTTAGTTTGTTGAAACTCCAAACAATGTAGAATGGACAAACAAAACTGTTTGTATACAAGTACTCTTTATTTTATGGGTTAGAGTTTTATTTTTTGTTAAACTGTTTGTAACTGTTTTAGTTTTTTGCTCGTGTTTAGTTTCTGAAAGTTTATTATGAGGACAGTAGCAATTACTTACTCAAACATTAATCATAAACAACTTCAGGACATTGGTAACAATTGCTTTTCATTAGTATTATATGGAAAGGTGACTTAGCACCAAATATACCCAGGACACCACATGCTCTAGCAACTACTGCCTAATTTCAAGCAAACAATTTGTCGAAACAATTGACAACAATTTTCATACTAGTGCAACAATTCCGAAACTTTCATTACACCCAACATCAAAGAAATTGACCAAACAAGGGCAAAAGAAATTCCATTAAAATTAAATTTGGGCAAACATTAAAGGTTTTCATTACACGTAACAACTTTCATTACTCTAAGCAATTTATCAAAAATCATCCACTTCCAATTTAAAAATACATATTAATAAGACATCAGGGAACACATCTCCCCCATCCTTGCAACAGTTTAAATGCATTCTTGGATAACATAGGATCTGCTTTCCACAAATACAGAAGGAATTGAGGTGAATAAAAACTGAAGTTTAGCAAGGTTCTTTCCACAACAGAAGGATCTGCTTTCCAAGGTTCTTTCATCAGAACCTGAACGTCAGTACAATAAAAACTTTAGTGATATACACACCTTCTAGCTTTCCTCAATCATCCCGTAGGTTAGCATCCATCTCTTTGCTGGGAGGATATTTTGGAAGGCTTGAAGGGTCACAAACAAAAGGTATGGTTGTAAAAAATTGTGCAACATACAGATAAAGATATGGTCACAATGTATTAATATACTACTAAACTCTGGGATCAAGAAAGAAACAATATGCAGGCATGATGGAATGATAAAGAGACCTGCACTGCTAGGAGAGTCAGAAACAAGCCAAACTAAGCAAAAATGCAAACATAGATGGAATGACAAAGAGACCTACACATAAAAAATGCAAACACAGATGGAAACGAGGATTGAGGCGAAAAAATGAAAAAGATAGCAGTATGTCCATGTACTCCAAATTTATATACCAATAGTCTTTTGATATCAATGAATTTCAGCATTAACTTTGCCAAATTTCTTGAGTCGTGCTCAATTAACAATTCCTGAACATATGTTTGAAAAGGTACAGAAGCACACCCGAGTGGTAAAGTTGCAAATTGTCTTTTCTGCGAATTTGTAAAAGGAAGCCCTTTGCCACGTAATCTGTAGTAGAATGCACAAGTTTTTTTTTATGTTATGAGTATGGATTTCAATATGAGAAGTCTGAAAAAAAGAACATTATTCACTTACAGTAACATAAATACCAGGACAACTGAGGAAAGATAACTTTTCAGAATATGATAAAATTGTGAAGTAAACAAATGAGTCTTGTCTCATACTTAAGATAATATCAAAGAATAAGAAAACAAATGAGTCTGACCTCTATGTTTTTAACTAGGAACTGAACAACTGAAAAATCATGCCACAGAATTCAACTGTATTTGATCTACTACCCTTTATGTTTTTAACTAGGAAGCCATGACCCTCTCTATAGCTGCTACATAGAACTCCTTTTTCATGTTTTAATCAAAATAATCTTATTGAGACATTTTTACAAACACCTAACATACATGGGGTTACACTACTAGTGAAAGCGGTGTAGGTGCGGAACAAGAAACAAAGATAAGCGAGGTGTAGGTGTAGAGTGCGAGCTTGACCCATTTATGCGGTATATAAAAGTGTAAGCAGAACTATGTAGCAAGCAAAATTACAGTACCAAATCACAAATTGGACACAACAATTTTGCAGATTATAGGGTTTGGCCCTTATTAAGTAAAATTTATAAAAAAGCTATTATTGAACACCAAATCATAAATTGGAATGAATCTATCCTGATATCAACCCATAAAAAAGCTATTACCTTGGTCTAGAATCGACGAGAAAGGGAGAAGGGGTCGATTCTCACGAAAGCGTCGATTCCTCGCGAATAGAGAGGGAGAAGGCGTCGATTCCTCACGAAGAGAGAGGGAGAAGGCAGAGATTTTCTCGCGAAGTACTGGTAAGGGTTTTCGATCTCTACGTTGGAAGATTAAGAGAGAAGGAGGGGAGATCTTAGTTGTCCGGGTTTGTTTCTCTCAATATTTGACTCGGAAGGTTCAAAATGACCCGCGTGCTTCATTTTTTGATGAGTCCGTTAGTTGGTCCGTCGTTTGAGTCCGTTTTAGAACCTGGCTCTATATATATATATATATATATATATATATATATAGTCTACCCTTACAACACATCATCATCACATGAACTAACGGTTTAATAGAATTAAAATTCATAGCTTTTAACTTTAGGTATTTCATAATTTAATACAGCGGACAAAATAAATGTCAAAAATTCCCTTCTTGTAACACAAGACATTTTGCATAATAAACAAAATAATGAAACAATTTATTTTTTTGAATAGAATAGGAGTACAAATCTAAGCTTAATTTGCACATGCATTCTCCTATAATATATCCATTAAATATCTCCATCTATTCAATAATTTTTGGTACAAGGAAAAGATCATGTTTTTTTGTTATACCAGGCAGCAGAGCATATATCCATAATCCATGTCAATGTCAATGTCTTCCACAATTTCAAATATATCAAATAAGTAGAGAAGATTAGCACGTGCAATTAGTTCCGTCAAATCAAAGAATCACTGATTAAGTTCCAATTTTTTACCTCATTAACAACTTAGCCACTCACGCCTTGGGGTAAAATATTTTAGAGAGTGAGAGCCAATTAATTATTCTACTTACATTTCTTTATTTTTCCCATTTTATATATATATATATATATATATATATATATATATAGGGCAATGATCTATAGCATCTATTTGTTATAGATCAAAATTTAGCAAATACCATCTCTACCTTCAATTACAATAAATAACGATTAGGATTTAAAAAATAATCTCGCCATCCGCTAGTCTAACTAGCAGACTGGTTATAATTTTTTTTTGGACACTTATGTACCCTCAGGAATTTTTTTTGAAGCTCCGCTAGAATTCTAGCGGATTACTTTTACCACCATTAAGCAATCTTTTCAGGAACCCAAGTTCAAGATAAGTTCAAGATTATTATCGGTGCAGAAACTATAATTTCCAATCAATTATTACTTTGTCTACATGTTACATAAAGCAACTGCATGATTTAATTACTACTTTGTCTACATGTTACATATAACTGAGAAACCAGAAACTATAATTTCCAATCAATTATTTCATTTGTTCCAAAAAAAATTGTGCAAGTGTAATTTGTTAGAAAAATAAAATACTCCTTTTTCTTTTCTTTTTGTTGATCATGGTAGTATAATATAAAATGACACCATAGTGATTTTGAGTTTTACTCATGTCACCCACGATATATATATATATATTCTTCTCTGACAAAACAGAACAAATCACAAACTCAACCAACTGAGTTGAGTTCACTGGGTAATAGTAACTCAATATCTCAAATCAAGGTGTTAATCCAATATTCCTTCTTGTTATGTTACCAATGAATCCAATACTACTAATTTTAATTAGCTCTGCGGCACAAAAACCAAGAACTGAGTCGGAGTGTAGAGAGCTTAATTTTCGAACATAAAAAGAAAAAGAAAAAAGTAGGAGTATAATAATTTAAACAATAATTTTTTTATTAAACAATCATTAAAGCAGGACTATTTAAGTTTTTCCATATTATATTGTGCACCCACTAGCAGGCAGCAGCACTTCTATTAGGCCTTTTGCATCCTGTTAGGCTGCTGCCGATAGGCCATGGTGCGATTTGAAGTTGAAATTGCACCCGAAACTACTTAGGTGTGATTTGATAAATTTAAAATCGCACACGAAATCACTTGTAGTTGGTGTGGTGCGATTTTAAACTGTGCGGTGCAGTTTCAATTGGTGCGGTTTCGGTTTCAAAACTAATTAAAACAACAAAAATGTCCAAACCTTCAATAGAATTTAATACAGAGCTCACATCAAGCAATTAACTTAATGACATAGTCAACTATGAGAATTATATCAAGTATAGAACCAAAGCTCCTTCTGTCAAACATGTCAAATTCACCATCAAATTATAGAACAGTGAGACACATAAAATAGTTTTAGCTTATAATAAAGGAATGATGTTGTAAAAACTAAAACATACACTATATAACACAACGGAGACCATATATTTGATAACAAGCAAGATTTATTTAATTTCCCAAAAATTAAAAATATATACGGGAGATAGAATAAAATTTTATCTTATATATTGCAGAGATGACTTATAGAATATAATCCTAACAATATCTAATTTGAACAATATTCTATTAAACTATTACTACTATATACCTTAACCAATGCATCAAGTGCTCGAACCAACGAATTTGGCCCCTCTAGTAATGCATCAAACAAATCTGAAATTTCAAAACTCAAATGCTAAATTTTTGACTCTATAACCTCTAATCATCTTCTTTCAATTGGTAAAAAAATAACAATACAAGACTGAGATTTTCTCTGAGCGTGTTCAAGTGAAAAGTAACTTTAGAATTTACTAGAGATAATACATACATACACCAACATGGTGCGGTTTCAGTTTTATGCGTGCGATTTTGGCTAGTAACCAAACCGAAATCGTAATTTTAGTTATTCAACTAACCTAAACCGCCACATACGCTGGAACCGTTGGTACAGTTTTAATTGGTGCGGTTCGTGCAGTTTTTGGTGTGATTTCGGTTCTAATTTGGTTACTTACTCATCCCTAGCTGCCGATACCTTTACCATTATTTTAACCTGGTGGCATGACTGTGACGCCCCCAAAATAGGTATACATCACCCATTACGAATTAAATCGAATCGTAGTGCGAAAAACAACTACAACTTTATTAATACAATTGTCGTGCAAAATATGACAACACATCTTGTGAGTTTAAATACAATATTGTCTTTCAGACAATATCCACACCCAAATAAAGTCCTCATTATAATTATTGATGCACTATTTTACAAAATAGTGAGGACTACTAAAACAGCTATCTTGAATCATCACTCCATACCCCGGCTACTCCCTACTAAATTCTCACCTCCTGAGAAGAAAAATGAAATAAAAAGGAAAAGGGTGAGCTCAACTAGCCTAGTAAAGAACATTATGACTAAGATAATATACAACAAATTATCATTAGTCTTCAACAGGGAAAAATCTGATAGAATACAATAGATAACAAGTTTTAGATCCACAATGCGGTGAAACAACAATTCATTAGAAGAGTTAAGTAGAGAATGAAATCTCTATCATCTATGAATTTAAAAGTCCATCATCAATATTTTATCCTGTAACATCAATCAATATACATCTTTGCACTCTGAGACCAAAGATATTCATTTGTATCACTTTAGTTGGTCAGTGTTCATCTCAACACACATTTCATCTTTGCACTACGGCCAAAGATATTCAATAAGTAATCATTCATCTTTACTTTCTGAGGCCAAAGATATTCATCGAAATACCACCATTAAGGGGTGAGGATGATGAAAAAAAAATTAGAGAACGAATCCGATAAAAGACGGAAGGACAAATATTAGGGTTTCATATTTTGATTTATCCAAATTCAATAATACTCCATAATAACAAAGTGTGAGGTAGAATTCAAAAATAAAGATCAAAACATGGATCTGATCAAAGATAGTAACCATAAAAGACATCTGGGACGAAAAAGAGAAAATTTTATTTTGGTGAATAAATAGTCAGTATCGTGAATAGTAACCCAGACACAAAAGTTCCAAATTTGATTAAAAGTTCAAACCAATATTTGAAAGATAATGATATTGAAGAAAATAATATCATTTAAGAAGAAAATAACATCCCTTACCTCAAAGAATCAAGACTTGAATGAAAGGTCGGAAGTGATCTTTGAATGAAACTTGTCTTGAATAACAACTCTCAAACTATCTAAATACTCACAAAATACGCTCGATAATATAGAGATAGAAAGAGAAAGCTTATGTTTACGGTGGGATTTTCAATTCTAACTTAGCCTTTCTATTTATAGAAAAAATGTTAAGACGCAAAGCGAGACTTGACCACTCACGATGGCTTTACTCGCTACTATTGCCACCCACCACATTTGAAAAAAAATTCAGCATATTTTTTCACCAACCACAAGTGGGGCCCACTCAATTCTAGAATATTTCACCAAAATCATTTATAAACCTAATTTAGAATCGGTCACCTCTTAAAATTCATAACAAATCATACGTTCATTTTAGCGGTTCAAAATTTGTGGACATATACTCAACTTATATATGTATAACATATCCAAAAATCACAACGATCCAGCGGATTGATTAAAAATTATAACTCACATGATATATCGTAAAAATACTTGATTTGATTTTAATACCTCCATTCCAAACAAAAATCTCGATAAAATATCTCAACATTAATTCCTTCAATTATAACCACATAAAATAAATCCATCATTTATATCCGCATCAAATAAATATTTTCTTATCATATAAATCAATAATTAATTATTCACAAATAATATTACGAATCACAATTATAATAACTAGGTCGTTTCTAGGAAAGAGGGAGCTTTCCAATAAGGATTTCTCCTTACTGGCGCGCAATTAGGTGACCAAACCTCTCCTTAGACAGAACTTTCTAGACATTGCCAATAATTTTATCTAATAATATTATTCAAATAATATGAATTATTGATATGACAATGAAAAATACTGTGCAGTGATAATTTTTGAAACAATAATAATATAAAATATCAACGCAGCAATGATTGAATCAATAAAATAAAATATTGAAAAGTAATTACTGTAACAATTATTGAGTAGTGCCTTCTTACGTAAGAATCAATAATTTAAAAATATTGTGCAATCTTGTGTCTTCTTTGTGCAATCACGCGTATTCTTATATTTTAACCACGGGTATTCAGCGATTACTAGCAGTAATAACTACGTTATTTATAAAAACTCAAACTTGTCGTTTTCTTCATCCGACAGTTATTCTGTTATGAGGCCCACGAATGGCTATGGCCGTCATACGAATATTCCCGACAACAAGAATATTCCACGACCAAACGAATATTCCCCAACAAAAATGAATATTTTATAACCACTTGCTTATTTTGTAAAATTTGCACATTTCACCCATAACCAAAGTATTATATCAAATTAACTCCTTATTATTTCAAGATAATAAATAGAGAAAATTTAATTTTTATTCATAATAAGATGGGGTCTTACAACCTCCCCTCGTTATGAAATTTCGTCCTCGAAATTGACGTACGTACCTGGTTTTTCAAAAAGGTGAGGGTACCTCGCTTTCATTTCTGATTCCAACTCCCAAGTCATTTCCTCAATAGCATGGTTCCTCCACAAAACCTTGACTTGTGGTATAACCTTTGTTCGTAGGATATGCTTCTTTTCATCCAATATCTAGAGCAGTACCTCCTCGTACTTTAAATCTTGACTATCTAAATGCAGTTCTAATTATGATAATGTGGTTTGGGTCTTTCACATATTTTCTGAAGCATAGATATGTGAAAATATTATGAACACGAGACATCCTTGGAGGTAATGCGAGTCTATAAGCCACATTTCCTAATAGGTCAAGAATCTCAAATGGACCAACAAATCGTGGATTGAGCTTTCCTGTGACACCCCCAAAATAGGTCCAATCTGTAAGACCCCAAAATTTTTTTAAATAAAAAGGAATTTCCTTTATTTATAGTAAGGGTGGATTTGATTAATGTGGTTAGTTATGGGTAAAATGCGCAAATATTTTAAATAAGCAAGTGGTGATAAAATATTCATTATTGTCGGGAAATATTCGTTTGGTCGTGGAATATTAAATCATTGTCGGGGAATATTAAATGCTGACAGTAGCGATCTTTTGTGGGCCCCATAACTGAAAGCGATTGGATGAAGAAAGCGACAAATATAAGTTGTTTATAAATAACAGGCGTAGTTATTACAGATTATCTTTGTTGGAATACCCGTTGGTTAAAAACACACTAATCTGGCGTTGTTGAAATAAGAAAGACACCAGTATTGCACCAATTATTGATTCTTACGTGAAAGGCTTTACTCAATAATTATTACGATAATTCTTCAAGATTTTATTTTATTGATTCAATAATTGTTGCGTTGATATTTTATATTCATTGTTTCAATAATTGTCATTACACGTATTTTTCATTATCGAAGCAATAATTCATATTATCTGAATAATATTATTAGATAACATTATTGGCAATGTCTAGAAAGTTACGTCCAAGGAGAGGTTTGGTCACCTAATTGCTTGCGCAAGTAAGAAGAAATTCTTATTGGAAAGCCCCCTTTCACAAGAAGCTGCACTGGTTGTCAATATTGTGATTCTCTGTAATATTATTTGTGAATAATTAATTATTGATTCATATGATGAGGAAAATATTGATTTTATGTGGATATAGATGGAGAAAAATTTTAAAATGACAATTGTTGAAAATTAATATTTTATCTTTTTACGATAAAATAATTCATTTAAATATATTATTTTAATAATATATTAACGGTGATATTTTTACAATGAATGTGGGATATATGAGTATATGAGGAGAAAGAGTATTTTGTTGCATTAAATGATTAAACACATATTTTGTGTGTCGGTGGACCCCATTTCTTGGTGAAATTTGATTATAGCTTGTAAAATCGTCAGTTTGTGGATTTTTGGTCAATTTCATTTGGAATTTGGAAAAATTTTCTTACGCAAAGTTGTAGAGAATTAAATTTCCTATAAAAACTCGCAAGATTCGAATTTTCTGATGAAAGGGCTATTTATTATGAATTATTGAAGTTCAGAAGCTCTGAAATAATTGATTTTTGAAAGTTTTAATTATTTATATCAACAAAAACGTTTTTGGTGAGTTTGTGAACCTTATTTAACATGTGTGGCTGGTGTTTTTGACCAAAAAGTGGGCTAAGGAAAATTTGTATAATTATATTAATATTATATTCAATTTTACGCTTTTGGTGTTCTAAGCATTTTCCTATAAATAGGGTCTTGGGTTAGAATTGAAAATTACACGAAGCTGAAGTTTTCTCTATTTTCTCTCGATATTTTGAGCGTATTCTTGTGAGTATTTTGAGTATACTTTGAGTATAGCTATCTGGTGCAAGTTCAAGTCATAGCTTTATATCAGGTGTTTTATTTAAATCTTGTCTTTCGAGGTAAGGGATGTTATTTTCTTCTCGGATGATATTATTTCTTCAATATCATTATCTTTGAAATATTGGTTGGAACTTTTTATCAAATTTGGAACTTTTTCATGCAGGGGTTCTTATTCATGAGTTCTTATTCACGAGTTCTTATTCACGAGTACTATTAAGTGAAGCGTGAAGATGTTTTTTTTTGTGGAATTTCTATCTTTTGGTGTAGAGTTCTTATTCACGATATCTACGGACTATTCACGATATCTGACACTATTCATAGAAAAATGAAATTTCTTCTTTTTAGTCAAAATATCTATTACGGATCTTAGCTTTGATTGTATCCGTGTTTTGATCATTCTTGAATTTTACACCACTATGATTATTTTTGAGGTATTGTTGGACATGGATAAAACAAAAGTACGAATCCTTAATCCTTAATCCTTGTCATTTGTTTTTCTTTGGATTCTTTTCTTTAAAAATATTTTTCATCATCCTCGGTCTTAAATGATGATATTCTTGAATATCTTTGGCTGTAGTGCGAAGATGAATGATTTCTTGATGAATATCTTTGGCCGTAGTGAAGATGAGCAGTGTTGAGATGAACATGACTTCTCGATTAATATCTTTGGCGTAGTAGTGCAAAGATGAGCAGTGTTTAGATGAACATGACCTTGGTGATGAATATCTTTGGCTGTAGTGCAAAGATGAATATTTGATTCGGATGTATGTTGATTGATGTTACGAGGATAAAAGATAGATGATGAACTTTTAAATTCATACATAGAAGATAGTAGTTTGCATTCTCTACTTAACTCTTCTAATGAATTATTATTTCATTGCGAATATTGATTTAAAATTTGTTGTCTATTGTATTCTATTAGATTTTTTCTGTTGGAGACTAACGATAATTTGTTGTATATTATCTTAGTCATAATATTCTTTCTTGGGCTAGTTGAGCTCACCCTTTTCCTTGTTGTTCCATTTTTTTCTTCTCGGGGAGGCGAGAATGTAGCGTAGTCTTAGTGAGGGGTATAGAATGAAGGTTACAGAGAGAGTTGTTTAGTAGACCTCACCATTTTATAAAATAATGTATCAATAATTATGATGGGGATTTATTTGCGTGTGGATATTATCAGATGGAAATATCGTATTTAAACTCATAGTTTATATGTTGTAATAATAAAGTTGTAGTTATTTACGTACCATGTATTTGGCGACTCGAGAATGGGTTGGATGGAATAGACCTATTTTGGGGGCGTCACGTTTGTATCGAGCTTAGGGATATGATCTCTGGCGGAGATCGGGGAATAGAACTAGGAGGAGAGGCGAGTAAATCCTTCGCTAGTGTGTCCTACCTAAGCTTATTTGTTAGTTGGTCGGTATATAGGGATATTATGTGATATATTGATTTCCTTAATTAACCCTTGTTTTTATGATGGTGATTTGAGAATGTCGAATGAGAATATTAATGATGGAGTAAATGAGACCGTGGAGATGCTGTCTTTACCAACGAGGAGAGCGTGCACAACAGTGACAATGTACCTCCTGTGAACAACACCACCGAAGCGAGATGATGAGCGAGGGATGTTTAGAAGCTTTTTTGCGGTTCATGCAAAAATCGACGAGGAGACTTCGTGTTCAAAATCTGAGGAGGAAATGATAGCAATTCACGGGTTATCACAATGCCAAGCGATTCAAAGAGTTGGGACCACACGAATTTAAGGAAAGCGGATCCGATCATGGCGGAAACATGGGTCAAGCAAATTACCAAGATATTCGATGTCTTGGGGGACGGCGGAGAACGAAGGTTCCATTCGCCACCTTTATGTTCCGTGGAAAGGCGATTCTTGGTGGGAATCGTGAAGCGTACCCATCAATTGCGCACTCGGCGTGTCGCGGGAGACGTTTGAAGCAGTTCAATGACAAGTACTTCCACGAAAGTATTCGTCATATGAAGGAAGTGGAGTTTATTAGGATGAGCGAGAATAACATGGCGGTGTCAAAGGTCTGGCGAAGTTAGCGGAGTTATCGAGTTTGCACCTCATTTGGTGGAGAATGAGGAACGATATGGCGGATGTTTCGAGAGGTTTGAAACCCGGCATACGTCGATATCTCATTTCTCATAAATTTTCTCTCTATTCGGATGTTGTCAATGGGGCTCGATTGTTAGAAGGCGAGATAACGATACGTTCAACCGAGGGACCATAACCGAGGATCATCTAGAAGATATAGGTCATCGAATAACGATAATAAGCGGAGAAAGAAGAATCTGGACAAAAGCGGTAACCACTACTGGTGGTAATCGTGGCCATGAAAATAGAAGCGAGTCGAGGAGAGATTTTAAAAGAGGAGATTCAACAACGACCATGTGAAAGCGTCGTCGCCAAGAAGCAACTAGTTCGAGGAGGAGAAAGACCACCGGTCGTATGTTACAAATGGGAAAGAGGGACATATCACCAAAGCGCTTACAGCAGTTTAAGGTATGCTATAATTATGGAAAGGAAGGACATATCGCTCGGGATTATGCGGTATGAAAGCCTAGTTCAATGGGGGCGGTGATTCAAAAGATTGTCCCGAGAAAAATCAAAGTCAACGATTCACGGAAAGGCGTTTGTTGTGGCCAGGTCAAAATCGAGGAACCCGAACGAAGTTAGCAGGTTAGTTAATTATAAATTCTTGCAAAGTTTATACCTTACTAGAATCTGGGTTCTACCCATTCTTTTATCTCTCTTCTTGCTTGCGCTCAGCGTTTGAACTTGACTACGGAGCAATTAGACTTTGACCTATTTATGGAGAATCCATTAGGAGAAACTTTCATTACATACATTGTTTAGAAATCTTGTTTGATTGGGTTGGCTCTATCACATTACACAGTTAACCTTATTTCTATAGAGATATTTGCTTTTGATGTGATTTTAAGGTTAACTACTCATCATGCCAAAATTGATTGCTTTCGTAAGGTTGTTAGTTTTCATATTCCTAAGCAACTTTGTTATTGAATTCGAACAATCAAACCATTGAAGTCAAACATTTTCATATCAAGCCATGAAGTCATTCGTTTATTACGGATGTCAAGTTTTCTTAGTCCATGTTATGGATTTGAATAAAGACACGTCGATTTGAATAATATTCTTGTTGTTATTGATTTTTCTGGCGTATTTTTACGAAGAATTTCTTGGCTTACTCCCAAGCACGATATTAAATTTTATATCGACTTTGAACCCGAGACAAAACTCATTTCTAAAATCTCATATCGAATGGCTCTATTGAACTTGAGGAGTTAAAAATTCAACTATAGAATTTGGTACAGTAGCCTTTATCTTGTGACTTCCTTTGTGGAATTCACTAAGCCGAACTCTCTGTAGGGACGTCATATTAGTGGGATAAGTAAAGCGATAGGTGTCATTCGACGTGTTATCCAAGATTGGGCTATGAGTCGCGATTGAGAGCAACCTAAGTCGATAATCGAAATATGTAGCTTTACATGCTTATTTGGTTATTATCGGAGATTCGTGGAAAGATTTTCTCAAATCGCTACTCCATTAACTTTCGGTGACTCGTAGAGATACAAAATTCGAATGGAAGCGAGAATGTGGGAAGAGCTTGAAGAACTCAAGAGGAGACTCATTTCAACACATGTTACGACCATGCCATCCTCTGTAAAAAGCGAGCGTGGTAGGCGGCGTGTTGAGTAGAAGATCGTATCTGAAATCTGAGTACGATATTGTCAAAGACTCATTTCAGTATAATTTATAAATAATAGAGATGGAGATGAAAACTCTAGTTACCCACGTGATGATATCTGAGTATAATCGACTTTAATCAATAAAGTTAAAAAGCTGTTTAAAGCTACACACCGGGAGGTGATGAATTTGAAGAAGGAGGTGCAAGAAGTTGTTATTTCAAAAGCGAGAGAATCGGTGAGGTGAGGAAAGCTCAAACCTTCGATTTATTAATCCATTTGAAATTCTCGATCGAATAGGGCGTGGCCTATAGACTCGTTTTACCGCCAAGTATGGCGGCGTGTTCATAGCGTTTTTCACGTATCGATGTTACGTAAATATGTGGACGACCAAACCACGTCATTGAGTTAGAAGCCGGACGAGATAAGCAGAAGACTTAACGTCGAGGAGATACTGTCAAGATCTTGGATAGGAAAGAACATATCACATGTCTGAGGTTATACCACAAGTTAAAGTTTTGTGGAGAAACCATGCTTATTGAGGAAATGACACAGGAGTTGGAAATGGAAATGAAAGCGAGGTATTCTCATCTTTTGAAACACACACAATACGTACGTCGACTTCGAGGATGAAATTTCATAAGGAGGGAGGTTGTAAGACCCCAAAATTTTTAAATAAAAAGGAATTTCCTTTATTTATAGTAAGGGTGGATTTGATTAATGTGGTTAGTTATGGGTAAAATTCGCAAATATTTTAAATAAGCAAGTGGTGATAAAATATTCATTATTGTCGGGGAATATTCGTTTGGTCGTGGAATATTAAATCTTTGTTTGGGAATATTAAATGCTGACGACCAAGTGATCTTTTGTGGGCCCCATAATGAAAAGCGATTGGATGAAGAAAGCGACAAATATAAGTTGTTTATAAATAACTTGGCGTAGTTATTACAGATTATCTTGTTGGAATACGATTGGTTAAAACACACTTATCTGGCGTTGTTGAGCAAGAAGCTTGCACGGTATTGCACCAATTATTGATTCTTACGTAAGAAGGCACTACTCAATAATTATTACGGTAATTCTTATTCGATATTTTATTTTATTGATTCAATAATTGTTGCGTTGATATTTTATATTCTTTGTTGTTTGATAATTGTCATTTACGGTATTTTCATTATCGAAGCAATAATTCATATTATCTGAATAATATTATTAGATAACATTATTGGTAATGTCTAGAAAGTTACATCTAAGGAGAGGTTTTGTCACCTAATTGCTTGCCAGGTAATAAGAAATTCTTATTGGAAAGCCCCTCTTCACAAGGCGCCTGGTTGTCGATATTGTGATTACGTAATATTATTTGTGAATAATTAATTATTGATTCATATGATGAGGAAAATATTGATTTTATGTGGATATAGATGGAGAAAAATTTTAAAATGACAATTGTTGAAAATTAATATTTTATCTTTTTCTGATAAAATAATTCATTTAAATATATTATTTTAATAATATATTAACGATGATATTTTTACAATGAATGTGGGATATATGAGTATATGAGGAGGAAGAGTATTTTTGTTGCATTAAATGATTAACACATATTTTGTGTGTCGGTGGACCCCATTTCTTGACTAAAATTTGATTATAGCTTGTAAAATCGTCCGTTTGTGGATTTCGGTCAATTTCTGTTTGGAATTTGGAAAAACTTTCTTCTGCAAAGTTGTAGAGAATTAAATTTCCTATAAAAACTCGCGAGATTCGAATTTTCTAATGAAAGGGCTATTTATTATGAATTATTGAAGTTCCGAAGCTCTGAAATAATTGATTTTTAGAAGTTTTAATTATTTATATCAACAAAAACGTTTTTGGTGAATTTGTGAACCTTATTTAACATGTGTGGCTGGTGTTTTTGACCAAAAGGTGGGCTAAGGAAAATTTGTATAATTATATTAATATTATATTCAATTTTCTGCTTTGGTGTTCTAAGCATTTTTCTATAAATAGGGTCTTGGGTTAGAATTGAAAATTACACCGGCTGAAGTTTTTCTCTATTTCTCTCTCGATATTTTGAGCGTATTCTTGTGAGTATTTTGAGTATACTTTGAGTATAGCTATACGGTGCAAGTTCAAGTCATAGCTTTATATCCAGGTTTCAATTTAAAATCTTGTCTTTCGAGGTAAGGGATGTTATTTTCTTCTCGATGATATTATTTCTTCAATATCATTATCTTTGAAATATTGGTTGGAACTTTTTATCAAATTTAGAACTTTTTCATCTAGGGGTTCTATTCATGAGAGTTCTTATTCACGAGTTACTATTCACGAGATTCTTATTACGAAACGAGTACTATTCACTATCTTATTAAGCGAAGCGTGAAGATGTTTTTTTGTGGAATTTCTATCTTTTGGTGTCTGAGTTACTATTCACGTATACGGCACTATTCACGATATCCAAGACTATTCACGAATCTGGCACTATTCAATAGAAAAATAAAATTTCTTCTTTTCGTCCAAAATATCTATTCTGGATACTAGCTTTGATTGTATCCATGTTTTGATCATTCTTGAATTTTACACCACTATGATTATTTTTGAGGTATTGTTGGACATGGATAAAACAAAGTACGAATCTTTAATCCTTAATCCTTGTCATTTTGTTTCACTGGATTCGTTTCTTTAAAAATATTTTTCATCATCCTCAGTCTTAAATGATGATATTATTGAATATCTTTGGCCTGTAGTGCAAAGATGAATGATTTCTTGATGAATATCTTTGGCCCGTAGTGCAAAAGATGAACAGTTGTGGAGATGAAAATACCTTATTGATTAATATCTTTGGCCGTAGTGCAAAGATGAACAGGTGTTTAGATGAACATGACCAACTGATGAATATCTTTGGCCTGTAGTGCAAAGATGAATATTTGATTCGGATGTATGTTGATTGATGTTACTGAGGATAAAAGATAGATGATTGAACTTTTAAATTCATACATAGAAGATAGTAGTTTGCATTCTCTACTTAACTCTTCTAATGAATTATTATTTCATTGCGAATATTGATTTAAAATTTGTTGTCTATTGTATTCTATTAGATTTTTCCTGTTGGAGACTAACGATAATTTGTTGTATATTATCTTAGTCATAATATTCTTTTCTTGGGCTAGTTGAGCTCACCCTTTTCCTTGTTGTTCCATTTTTCTTCTCGGGAGGCGAGAATGTAGCGAGTACTAGTCGGGGGTATGGAATGAAGGTTCTAGAGAGAGTTGTTTAGTAGTCCTCACCATTTTTATAAAATAATGTACCAATAATTATGATGGGGATTTATTTGCGTGTGGATATTATCTAGATGGAAATATCTCGTATTTAAACTCACTGATTTATATGTTGTAATAATAAAGTTGTAGTTATTTCTGTACCATGTATTTGGCGACTCAGAATGGGTTGGATGGAATGGACCTATTTTGGTGGCGTCACACAATCCATCCAATCTATTCTGAGTCGCCAAATACATGGTACAAAAAATAACTACAACTTTATTACTACAATTGTTGTGCAAAATACAACAATTATATATGTAAGTTTTAATACCAAGCTATGACTCATGTCCCAACTATGGATGACACTCACAAAGTGATACCTTACATAAAGGTACAATCTAGAAGCATTTTAGAAATTAAAATCTTTGGGAAGTGCTCAAGGAAACCTTCGTACATAGGAGGCCATGAATCTAAGTTATGATAGATATCATATGTCCAGAGAATTATCCTTTTTTGATCCAATTGACCCCAAAGAAAAACGAGAAGATTACTATTATGTTCCTTCCAATGGTGAGTCTTCTCTTGACATGTAACTATCTCCACCGTCTGCGATTGAACATTATGTTTCAACCCAACTCCAAGATCATATAGGTAGTGCTCGTAGATATACTCAGCAAGTGGATGTGCACAACCCTTTCTTATGATAACACGAGATTGTATGTCATTAGACATCTTGTATGATAGTGGTAAAATACCCTTTCAAAGTTGGGTTCACCTCACCCTATTGTTGTTCACCAAAATCAATTATTAAGTGACGTATAATATATGACACACACATCTTAGGTCCTCAATACAATTATATATTGTATGTCATGCCGTTTTATAATGTGTTAAGAAACTTTGATAGTCTCGGACCACCACACTATTCCCCTGTTATCCCCGCTCGACCCAGTTACACTTTTATTACCTGAAAGGAATTGTGAAGCAAAAGGGGTGAACACAACTATCCTAGTAAAGAATATCATAACTAAAGATAATTAAATTATCAATAGTCTTCATCAGTAATAAATCAGAGATTTAGAACATATGGTAGATGATAAAACTTTTCAACCATAGTTGCGGTGAATGAAAGCAATCCATTAGAAGAGTCAAATAGACTATAAAGTCTATTATCTTCTCCATGTTAAAAGTCCACTAACAATGCTTTAACCTCGTAACATTAATCAGCGAGATCCATTCACGATCATATGAATAACTCATAATCATAATTGTAGTTTTAATTTTCTCTTAATTCTCATCCAAGAGGCGAAGATATTTTTCATCACATGTCTTTACACGAAACATAAAAAGATCATGGTTATACCAAATCACAGTTCCTCGCATTCATAATCATATTAATAAGTTCATCTTGCACTCACGAGCCAAAGATATTCATTAATGATTCATCTTTGTACTACATGCCAAAGATATTCAACAATGGTCATTTTTGCACTATGGGCAAAGATATTCAACAACAGTCATCATCTTTGCTACTACGGCCAAAGATGTTCATCAACGATTCATCTTTGACTTCTGTGCCAAAGATATTTATATCTCAAAGAAATATATAATCATTTCGAATTTATATAAACAATAATTATTACCATGTTGATCAATTCACCTTTGCACTTAAGCTAAAAATATTCAATTGTAAATTCAATGGTCATGATCATACCAGTCAACAATTCATCTTTGCATTACAGGCCAAAGAGAACCCATAGTCACGATCATACCAATAATCTACCCATCTTTACACTTAAGTAAAAGAGAAATTTCTTCACCAATATTATAAAAATGTTATATATGATAATAAAAATAATATGATCAACAATTGCATTTAATTTCAAGAGTAAGATTCATAAATCAATGATTTCATAACACATTAATCCAAATGTTATAAATCACTTAATAATCTCATAATCTAATATTATTAATACTACCACAATATTTTAATCATTTCTTAAACTTATAAACAATTTATTTTAATTGTTTACACTTTACTAATTAATGCATTTAATCATACTAAAATGCCAAACTCATAAGATTTCATCACCAATAACCAACAACATCATCAAAAATCAGATATACCATATATAGGATTCTCAAACCATAAAATCCTATTTTTCAATTTTGTTACTTCACATAACATATTTAATTTATTTATTCATAACTAGTCCATTTTCATGAAAAATACCAAATCAGTTCTAAAAATATTTCTTTTCTGGGATTTAGCATAATATAGTCCCATATTGAACATATATTTTTCTCGGAATTTTTAAAATATATTTACTATTTTTCACATGGTCAAAACTACCGAATATTTAGACATTTATCATAAATTGTACTTTTATCCAAAATTCCAAAATTTACAGAATATACTGATGTTATATAGATATACTCCCAATAAAAATTTTACCAATTTTGGAGTTAACCACAAGGAGTTATAAGGGTTTACTTTTAAAATAGTCTTTTCTCATAAAATCCATAACTCCTAATCTATACATCCAAAAATCGCTATTTTTGAACACAATCAAGGAAACTCATCAAATTATCATTTCAAATTTTTCCAAAATTTTTGAAGGTTAGAAAAATTACGAAACATAATAAACATAATAATCCTTAAAATCCCCTACCTCATAAGAGCAGTACTTCTGACTAGAATATCGGATGTAAATCCGAAGAAAACTTCCACTGAATAGCAACTCTCCAAGTATCTAAATACTCACAAAAATATTTCGACAATATAGAGAAAAAGAAAACTTTTTACGGTGTGATTTTCAATTCTAACTTAAGCCTTTATTTATAGGAAAATCTTTGAAACAACGCCTAAAGGAGACTAAATAATAAAATAATATTATTATCTTTTCTTTTTCTCTACGCATCCTCCACCAACCAAGCCATCCATCAAGCATGCCAAATCTAAAAATTGTTGGCAGCCCACATGTTTAAAACAAAAGTGGGTCCCACCCATAAATTTAATAAAAACATTTTAATTTCTAAAACTTCAATAATTCATAGAAAATTGCCTGTATATCAGAAAAATACGAATTTTATGTCCATTCCGCATGAAATCGAATTCTCTACAACTTTGTAGCTTTGAGTTTTTCCAAATTCCAAACAAAAAATATTCAAAATCCACAAACGGACGATTTTCAACACCGTTTCAACACCTTTTAAAATTCATAACAAATCATGCGTTAATTTTCAACGGTTCAAAATTTGTGGACATATACTCAACTTATATATGTATAACATATCCAAAAATCACAACGATCCAACGATCGGATTAAAATTACAACTCACGCAATAAAGCTTTAAGAACACCGATTTGAGTTTTTAATACCTCTAATCCGACAAAATAGTGATAAAACACCTCAACATTAATTCCTTTATTTATAACCACATAAATAAATCCATCATTTATATCCACATCAAATAAATATTTTTTTATCATATAAATTAATAATTAATTATTCACAAATAATATTACAGAATCACAATTATGACAACCAGGCAGTTCTCAGGAAAGAGGGGGCTTTCCAATAAGGATTTCTCCTTACTGGCGCGCAATTAGGTGACCAAACCTCTCATTGACAGAACTTTCTAGACATTGCCAATAATGTTATCTAATAATATTATTCAAATAATATGAATTATTGATCTGATAATGAGAAATACTGTGCAATACCTTGTTCTACTGTGCAACCACGCGTATTACTGTATGTTAACCACCGAGTATTCCAACAGTGTTAACGGTAACAATTATGCCATTATTTATAAAAATTCAAACTTGTCGTTTTCTTCATCCGACAGTTATTCTGTTATGGGGCCCACAAATGGTTCCGCCGTCATACGAATATTCCCCGACAACAAGAATAATCCACGACCAAACGAATATTCTCCAACAGAAATGAGTATTTTATAACCACTTGCGTATATTGAAAATTTTATATATATCACCCTTAACTTTAACTTTTTATCAATTTAACCATTTACTAAATAGAAAAATTGAATAATTTTATTTCATAAAATTTGGGGTCTTACATTTCCTCTCTTTCCAAATCTTGTAACTCCCTTCCATGGAGTAATACGTAACAGTACATGATCTCCAATATTAAACTCCACGTCCTTTCGATGAAGATCAACATAACTCTTTTTGTCGATCTATTGAGGTCTTTATCGTTCACGGATCATTTAAATATTTTTACAGAGTCATACGTATTAATTTCGGTCCCAACAACGTTGCTTCTCCCACCTCGCCCCAAAGATCTTTCGAGAAGCGACACTTCCCATCCATACGCCTCGAATGGAGCCATGACTATACTTACTTAATAAGCTGTTGTTGTAGGAGAATTCCACCGATGGCAAGTACTTATCCCAACTTCCTTTAAAATCTAGGACACGAGTCTTAATAGATCTTGAGGGTTTGAATAGTCCTTTTCGATTGCTTCATCCATTTGAGGATGGTATACGCCGAATCGAATCAGAATCGCGTGCGATAGCTTTCTCTTAAGCTAACCCAAAATCGTGAAGTAAATCTTGGGTCACGATCCGAAACTATAGATACTGGCATGCCATGCAATCTTACAATCTCATTTACGTACATACTAGCAAGACGTTCAAGGGAATAAGTCTCACTTATGGGCAAGAAATGAGCCGACTTGGTTAATCTATCAACAATAACCCAAATCGCATCTATACCTTGAGAAACCTTGGGAAGACCCGTAACGAAATCCATAGTAATGTGTTCCCACTTCTATTTCGGAATCTCAAGTGGTTGCAATGGACCCTTTGCCAGTTGATGCTCCGCCTTTACACGTTGACAAGTTAAACACCTCGAGATAAACTCCGCGATCTCTTTCTTCATATTGCTCCACCAAAATGTATGTCGAAGATCGTGATACATTTTGGTACTCCCAGGATGGATTACAAATGGTGTGTTGTGTGCCTCCATCATGATTCTGTGCTTCAAGTCAAAATCGTTAGGAACGCAAAGTCTAGAGTTAACTCTAAGTATTCCTTCTTCATCAATTCTTGCCTCCAGAATAGCACCTTCTTGCACTTTCTTTTTCATACGCATCAGCTCCAGGTCTGTAGCTTGAGCAGCTTTAACTTTATCGATTAAAGTCGGTTCTACTCGTATATTTGTCATCATCACGTGGGTACTTGGAGCCTTTAACTCTATCTCCATCCTTTGTAAGTCATACAAAATGGGCATTTGTGTTAACAACATTGCACTCGTACCCGCATACGATCTTCTACTCAATGCATTAGCTACAACGTTTGCTTTTCCAGGATGATATTGAATGCTATAGTCGTAATCCTTCATTAGCTCGAGCCAACGTCGTTGCCGCATGTTGAGTTCCTTTTGGGAGAAGAAATATTTGAGGCTTTTAGAATCCGTATAAATCTCTACTTTCTCCCCATACAGGTAGTGTCTCCAGATTTTCAACGCAAAAACGACTGCTGCCAACTCCAGATCATGAGTAGGATAATTCCTCTCATATTCTTTAAGTTGTCGCAAGGCATAGGCTATGACTTTTCCATGTTGCATGAGAACACATCCTAACCCTTTGCCTGAAGCATTGATGTAGATAACAAATCCATCCGAACCAGATGGTATTGTCAAAACAGGTGCCGAAATGAGTCTCCTCTTGAGCTCTAGGAAACTCTTCTCGCATTCCTCGCTCCATATGAATTTTGCATCTTTCCGAGTCAGCTGAGTTAACGGAGTAGCGATTCGAGAAAATCCTTCCACGAATCTCCGATAATAACCAGCTAAGCCCAGAAAGCTACGCACTTCGGTCGCCGACTTTGGTTGCACCCAACTTTGGATTGCTTCAATTTTTGCCAGGTCAATAGATACTCTATGTTTTGACACCACGTGCCCAAGGAATGCTACTTCCTTAAGACAGAACTCACATTTCTTCAGCTTGGCGTATAGCTTATTGTCACAAAGTCTTTGAAGTACCAGCTTCAAATGGTGCTCATGATCTTCACGGCTTTTGGAATAGATGAGGATGTCATCAATAAAGACAATAACGAACTGATCCAAATATTCCTTGAATACACAGTTCATCATATCCATGAAAGCAGCAGGAGCATTAGTCAATCCAAAAGACATAACTAAGAATTCATAATGCCCGTACCTAGTTCTAAAGGCAGTCTTTAGAATATCCTCAGTTTTAATCTTCAGCTGATGATATCCAGAACGAGATCGATCTTTTAAAAGTATTGTGCTCCTTGCAACTGGTTAAACAGGTCATCAATACGAGGTAGTGGATACCTATTCTTGATGGTGACATGGTTTAATTCTCGGTAGTCAATAAAAAGTCGCATACTCCCGTCTTTTTTCTTTACAAATAAAATAGGAGCACCCCAAGGAGATGTACTAGGACAAATGAAACCGATGTCTAACAATTCATGTATTTGGACTTTTAACTCCTGAAGTTCAATAGGAGCCATTCGATATGGGGTTTTAGAAATGGGCTTTGTACCCAGTTCAAGATCAATAAAGAATTCAACTTCACGCTCTGGGGGTAGACCGGGAAGTTCTTCAGAAATCGTCGGAAATTCATTAACAATAGGAATATTATTCAAATCTGACGTGTTTTTGTTCAAGTCCATAATATGGGCTAAGAAAGCTTGACATCCGTTTTCCAATAAACGAATAGCTTTATGGCTTGATATGACTGTGATTGATTTTAGTGGTTTAGTTGCTTGAATTCATATAACAGGTTGGTTAGGAATATGAAAACTAACAACCTTATAAAAACAATCAATTTTGGCATGATGAGTGGTTAAACAATCAATCCCTAAAATCACATCAAATGCAAGTATCTTTAAAGAAATAAGATCAATAGGCAATGTGATTGTGCCAACTTGGATCAAGAAAGATTTATAAACTGTAGATGTAACGAAGGTTTCACCCAACGGAGTTTCAACAGATAAGTTAAAGTCCAATTTCTCTGGAGTCAAGTTTAAACGTTGAGCACAAGCAGGAGAGATAAAAGAATGGGTAGAACCGGTATCTAGTAAGGTATAAACTTCGCAAGAGTTCAATATTAGCTTACCCGTGATCACCTCGTTCAGGTTTTTCTCGTTTTGGCCAGTCACGACAAACGCCCTTCCTTAAACTACCAACTTTGTTTTGTCCGTAATTTCCTTTGGTGCCGCCGTCCCAGTTGGACTTGACTTTGCTACAAAAAAAAAAATCGGGCTATGTGACCAATTTTTCCACAATTGAAACACACCTTGGAAGGCTGTGAACAGTTTGGACTTATGTGTCCCTCCTCTCCGCATCTGTAGCATCTAACTAGCGGTCGTTTTCCTCCCCTAGAATTTGTTGTTCGTGCAGGTGCTAGTGCTGATGTCTTTCCGTCATTATTGAATCTCCTCTTTTTGAAATTTCCACTTGACTCACCTCTCCAATTGTCATGGCCACGATGACCACCCGAGTGGTTATCGCTTTTGTCCGTATTTTTCCCTCCTCACTGGTTATCATCGCTCCGATGACTGTTGTCATCGGTATGACCCTGGTTGTGGTCCATCGGTTGAACATACTCGTTATCACGCTCTAATAATTGAGCCCTGTTTACAACATCTGAATATAAAGAAAATTTATGAGAGATAAGCTATTGTCGAATCTCGGGTTTTAGACCTCTCAGAAACATCCGCGTCAATCGTTCCTCATTTTCTACCAAATGAGGTGCAAACTGGATAACTCCATGAACTTCGCCTCGCATCGAGAGACAATCATGTTATTCATTCTAGTCTAATAAACTCTACCTCCTTCATATGATGAATACTTTCAGGAAAGTACTTGTCATTGAACAATTTCTGAAATTTTTCCCAAGACATGTTGAGTGCAGCTGGCTGGGTACGCTTCACAGATTCTCACCAATAATCTGCATCACCACGGAACATAAAGGTGGTGAATGGAACCTTCTGTTCCTCTGTGCAGCCCAAGACATCGAATATCTTAGTAATTTGCTTAACCCACGTTTCCGCCTTAATTAGATCGGGCTTTCCCCAGAAATCTGGTGGTCCCAACTCCTTGAAGCTGTTTTGATGTGATGGAACGCAGCGTTCTTATCATTTCCACCCGTATTTTGTACACGAGTCTCCCTCGTCTGATTTTGCATGAACTGCAAAAAAACATCTAAACATCGCATCATTCATCGTTTGCTCGGTAGTGTTGTTTACAGGAGGAATATTGTCTTCCTGTTGCACATTAATTCTCTTGGTTAGTAATCAAAGGTTGTTCCACAGTCTCATAGACTCCATTGTTAACGTTCTCAGCTTCCATTCTTAAAAACTGCCATAAAATAGGGATTAATTAAACAAATTAACATATCACATAATATCCCTATATATTATGACCAAACCAACAAATAAGCTTAGGTAGGATACACTAGCGAAGGATTTACTCGTCTCTCCCTCCTAAGTATTATTCCCAGATCTCACTTGGAGACCATATCCTAAGCTCGATACCATTGTGGCGCCCCAAAATAGGTATACATCACCCATTACGAGTCGCCAAATACATGATGCAGAAAAACAACTACAACTTTATTAATACAATTGTGGGTGCAAAATACGACAACACACATCTGTGAGTTTAAATACAATATTGTCTTCTAGACAATATCCACACTCAAATAAAGTCCTCATTACAATTATTGATGCACTATTTTATAAAATAGTGAGGACTACTAAAACAACTATCTTGAATCATCACTCCATACCCATTACTCCTCGCTAAATTCTCACTTCACGAGAAGAAAAATGGAACAAAAAGAAAAGGGTGAGCTCAACTAGCCCGAAGAAAGAACATTATGACTAAGATAATATACAACAAATTATCCTTAGTCTTCAACAGGGAAAAATCTGATAGAATACAATAGACAACAAGTTTTAGATCCACAACTGCAGTGGAAACAACAATTCATTAGAAGAGTTAAGTAGAGAATGAAATCTACTATCATCTATGAATTTAAAAGTCCATCATCAATATTTTATCCCTGTAACATCAATCAATATACATCTTTGCACTACGGGCCAAAGATATTCATTTGTATCACTAGTTGGTCATGTTCATCTCAACACTGCTCATCTTTTGCACTACGGCCAAAGATATTCAATAGTAATCATTCATCTTTACACTACTGAGCCAAAGATATTCATCAAGTACCACCATTAAGGGGTGAGGATGATGAAAAACATTTTAGAGAAACGAATCCAAGTAAAGCGAAGAAGGACAAATATTAGGGATTCGTATTTCGGTTTATCCAAATTAAATAATACTCCATAATAACCAAGTGTGAGGTAGAATTCAAAAATAAAGATCAAAACATGAATACAATCAATGATAGTAATCATAAAAGACATCTGGGACTAAAAAAAAGAAAATTTTATTTTTTGAATGAATAGTCAGATATCGTGAATAAAGGTCGATTATCGTGAATAGTAACCTCGACACAAAAGTTTTAAATTTGATTAAAAAGTTCAAACCAATATTTCAGCATAATGATATTGAAGAAAATAATATCATTTAAGAAGAAAATAACATCCCTTACCTCAAAGAATCAGTACTTCGGAATGAAAGGTCGGAAGTGATCTTTGAATGAAACTTATCTTGAACAACCAACTCTCAAAGTATCTAAATACTCACAAAATACGCCGATAATATAGAGAGAAGCTTTATGTTTACGGTGTGATTTTCAATTCTAACTTAGCCCTCTATTTATAGGAAAATGTTAGACGCCAAAGCGGACTTGGCACCTTTACGATGGCTTTTACTCGCTACTATTGCCACCCACCACATTTGAAATAAAATTCAGCATATTTCTTCACCAACCACAAGTGGGGCCCACTCAATTCTAGAATTTTCTACCAAAATCATTTATAAACCTAATTTCCGAATCAGTCACCTCTTAAAATTCATAACAAATCATACGTTCATTTTTAACGGTTCAAAATTTGTGGACATATACTCAACTTATATATGTATATCATATCCAAAAATTACAACGATCCAAGCTACGATTAAAATTATAACTCACATAATATATCGTAAAAATACTGATTTAATTTTTAATACCTCCATTCCGACAAAAATACTGATAAAATACCTCAACATTAATTTCTTCAATTATAACCACATAAAATAAATTCATCATTTATATCCGCATCAAATAAATATTTTCTTATCATATAAATCAATAATTAATTATTTACAAATAATATTACAGAATCACAATTATGATGACCGGTAGTTTCAGAAAAGGGGTTTTCAATAAGGATTTCTCTCCTTCTTTGGCCAGCATGATTAGGTGACCAAACCTCTCCTTGAGCGAACTTTCTAGACATTGTCGATAATGTTTGTGGCGCCCCAAAATTAGGTATACATCACCCATCTTAGGTCGCCACTTACATAGTGTACGTAATTTAAATACAACTTACTTAACATAAGCTGCCGTGTACAATACGACATAAAAGCGTGAGTTTAAATACAAATATAAATCTACTAGATATTATACAAACTCAAAAAGGAGTCCTCATTACAATTATTATCACACTATTTCACGAGAATAGTGAGGACTACTAATCTTATCTTGAGGACCATCACTCGTTTCCCAGGCTTCGTCCCGGTATATATTCTCATTTCACGAAGAAAACGGTGAAAGAAAGGGTGAGCTCAACCGGCCAAAGAAGAAATATTATGACTAAGATAATGCGAGAATAAATTATCAATAGTCTTCAACAATGTTAAAGCGATAAAATACAATAGACAACCGGTTTAAGCTGCACGGAATATCTGATCCATTAAAAGAGTCAAGTAGAAAATAAAGTCTACTATCTTTTAGGTTTTTAAAGGTTTTTCATCTTTGTTATAAATTTGAGACTCAAACTTTAATAAATATTCACATCATCATCGAATCACTTCGCACTACTGGGCCGAGGATATTCTTTAGTATCACGACCACAATTATTCATGCACTACGGGCCAAGAATATTTGTGTATTCGATAATGGTCATGATCATGCCAACAAGCGTCCACCAATGCACCACTGACCATCGAGGATTTTTATCACATCATTTGTAACATTACGGTTATGATTACACCGAATAGTCTCTCTGGTCATAATAATCATACCAAGTCCATCTATGCACTACTGGCCATGAGATGACTTTCAACATAATAAAAACATGAGGATGATGACAATGATATAAGAATTCAATAAAACAAGTTCAAGAATTATTTTATCCGAGGAATTATTAACGTCAAATTATCAACATGATCTTTGTTTTGTAGAGTAAAATTCAAGAATGATCGGAAGAATATTTCCATGAAAAGATCTTTGGATGAAAACGCAAATATCGAGGATATTCCACTAATTTCATGGAGTATAGAAGTCAAAGTTTTAACCAATTGGGTATAATAAAGAATAGAATAACAAAAGAAATCATCATGCATGCGCGATAGGCGCATACATGCGAGTTATTCCAACAGAATAATAAATAACGGAACCAGGTCCGGCGTAAAACGCACAGACAGGATGTTCCAACAGAATAATAAAGAATGGAACCGGTCCGGCGAAAAACGCAGACGAGGATGTTCCAGCGGAATAATAATAAAGAGCGGAACCAGTGCGGTGTAAAACACATGATGAGGATGTTCAACAGAATAATAATAAAAGGCGGAACCCGGTGGGTGTGTAAAACACACAGACAGGATGTTCCAACAGAATAATAGAAGAATGTCACCAAGTATAGGGTAAACCACATATACAGGTTATTCCAACAGAATAATAAGCAATGGAATAACAACAGTTCTCTTCATGAATAAGAAAGAATAACACCCCTTACTTTTGGTAGGAGATTGAATACTGCAGCAGTGTAGTAACAAAATACTCTTCTTCTTTCTCTCTTATTCTCTCTATACTTTCTCTCTCTATAGCTTGAATGAATTAAGTGAAAAATAATGAAGCACTAGGCCTCTATTTATAGAAGATTTC
This sequence comes from Panax quinquefolius, assembly GCA_020205615.1. Classification (NCBI taxonomy): domain Eukaryota; kingdom Viridiplantae; phylum Streptophyta; class Magnoliopsida; order Apiales; family Araliaceae; genus Panax; species Panax quinquefolius. Next base: position 134,827,416 of record CM035168.1, on the reverse strand, counting down.
TAGCTTAGCAAGACCTTAGTGTGAAAAGCAAGTGGCTCAATTAATCGATGATGTGAAAAGAAAAGTGGTTTGACACCTGTAATGTGAAATGACAAGTGGTTCGACGCCTGTAATGTGAAACGACAAGTGGTTCGACGCCTGTAATGTGAAACGACAAGTGGTTCGACGTCTGGTAAAGGTAATTACTATTGACGAAGGTAATTACTATTCACAAGGGTAATTACTATTAACGAAGGTAATTATTTATTCACAAGAGGTAATTACTATTAACGAAGGTAATTACTATTGGACGAAGGTAAATACTATGACGAAGGTAATTACTATTCACAAAGGTAATTACTATCGACGAAGAGACTCTTAGATGATGACATATGAGCCCCCATAAAATAATCAAACTTACCACAAATCATTTTATTTTTAATCAACACATATTTAATCTTTCAACAATTATTAATCATTTATAACTTATCGTCTCAATTATTGATTTAATACTATAACATATTATCTGAGATGATCTTTGTGACAATAATTGAATCAATAATATAAGAGATATGATCGATATTAAGAATTATCAGAATAATAATTAAGATAATTGAGTGACTTCTCACGTAAGCATCAATAATCAATCTAAAGTGTGCTACTTATGCAACCACGCGTATTACTATTGTGAGACCCCATATTTTATCAATAAAGATTTAAATTTTGTCAAAATAATTTTTTTAATATTATGGTGTGAATTTGAGATAATATTATAGTTGTGGGTAGTATTTATAAATTTTGCAAAGTATGCAAGTGGTTATATTATATTCGATTGGTCTGGGAATATTCGGTTTAGCAGGGAATATTAAATACAACTACTCAATCATTGGTGGACCCCCAATGTAATTATTGTCGGATTGAAAGCGACAAAAATATTTTATTGAAATAACGGCGGAAGTTTTTGGTAGTTCTTGTTGAACTACTTCGGTAGTAAAAAATACGATGTACGTGTGGTTGCATAGTAAGACACGGTATTGATTATTGATGCTTATGTGAGAAGTCACTCGGTTTGATTCCATTTATCGATTATTAATATGAATTATTATAGCGATAATGACGTTTTGTTTTATTCGTATTATTAACGTAATAAAAGCGAAACATCTTTATATAAAATAGAATACTTTATTAAAGTTATTCATAAATAGAATATATTATATTTTATTATGCATAGTGTTGCGTAGTGTTTTTGTATAGTATTTTGCATAGTATTGCATAGTGTTTGCATATAAAATGTTTTTATATAAATAGAATATATTATATTTTATTTAAAAGATTTTTCTTTAAATATGGATGATCGAGATTAAAGTAAATCAATCTGGACCGTTTCATGGATTAATTCTTATGCATTCCATTTTCCTATAAATAGAAGCTCGTTTCCTTCATTATTTTCTTTTAATTCATTGAAACTCTAGAGAGAGAAATTATAGAGAGAGTTTATAGAGAAAATTATAGATAGAAAGAAGAAGATATTCGCTACTTCACTACTTCTATATTCGGTTCTTTTTACGGTAAAGGGTGTTATTCTTTCTTCTTGAAGAGAACTTACATTATTCCATTCATTATTATTACATTGGAATAACTTTGTAAAAGTGGCATACCCTATACATAACTTGTGTCGTGGCATACCTATACTTGGTGAAATCCTTATGTTATTCCATTGCTTATTATTACATTGGAATAACTTTGTATCTGTGATTTACCTATACTTGGTGACATTCTTCTATTATTCTATTGGAACATCCTGTCATGTGTGTTTTTTACCGGGACTGGTTCCGATTTTATTATTCTGTTGGAACATCACATGCATGTGTTTTACACAGGACACAGTTAAAATCTTTATCATTCTGTTGGAATATCTATATCGTGTGTTTACACGGATCTGGTTCCATCGTTATTATTACATTGGAACATCCCGCTTCGGTGTGAATTTCACGACTGGTTAGTTATTATTATTATTATGTTGGAATAACACATCACATCAAGTACCGCATGCACGTGGTGATTTCTTTTGTTATTCCATTCTTTATTATACCCGGTTAGTTAAAACTTTGACTTCTATACTCCATGAAATTAGTAGAATATCCTTGATATTTGCTTTCATCCAATATCTTTCATGGAAATATTCTTCCGATCATTCTTTAATTTTACTCTACGTAAACAAGATATCATGTTGACAATTTGGACGTTAATAATTCATGGATTAAATAATTCTTGAACTTGTTTTATTGAATTACTATGTCATTGTCATCATCCTCATGTTATATTATGTTATCTTTGGCTTACGTGCATAGATGAACTTAGTATGATTATGACCGAGGATCATTCGGTATAATCATGACTTGATATAAATGATGTGACAAAAGTCCTCGATGGCTGTAATGCGTTGATGGATAGTTTTTGGTATGATTATGACGGGGTGATTCGGTATAGTCATGACCATTGATAATTTGATGAAAATCCTTGGCCAAGTAGTACGAGGATGATTAGATGTGGTGGTTTATTTATTAAAGTGAGTCTTAGCGATAAAAATTGATGAAAACCTTTTAAAACCTAAAAGATAGTAGACTTTATTCTCTACTTGACTCTTTTAATGGATTGCTTATTCATTGCAGATTAAACTGGTTGTCTATTGTATTTTATCGGTTTAACATTGTTGAAGGCTAATGATAATTTATTACGCATTATCTTAGTCATAATATTTCTTCTTGGGCTAGTTGAGCTCACCCTTTCTTTCTTTATTCTCTGTGAAATGAGAACATACCGGGACGAAGTCGGGAATGAAGTAATGGTCCGGAGGATAGCATTAGTAGTCCTCCCTATTACGTGAAATAGTGTGATAATAGTTGTAATGAGGACTCCTTTTGAGTTTGTATAATATCTAGTAGACAATATTTGTATTCAAACTCACGATTTTATGTCGTATTGTACACTACGATTAGGTTAGTAAGTTGTATTTGAATTTATGTACCATGTAAGTGGCGACCCAAGATGGGTGGCGTATACCTAATTTTGGGGGCGTCACCGTTGGTATCGAGCTTAGGATATGATCCACGGCTAAGATGTGAGAATAGTACTAGGAGGGAGAGATCGGAATTCTTCGTTAGTATGACCTACCTAAAGCTATTTGGTATTTAATTGGTCGGTCGAGTATAGGGATAATATGTGATATGTTAATTAACCCTTATTTTGTGGCGGTGTTTGAAAATGGCATCCGAGAATGTTGAGAATAGCAATGGAGCACGTGAGAGACTATTGATTCTCCACATATCAATAATCGGGACAATGTGCAACAGGATGGCGATAATCCTCTCCGTGTAACAACAACAACGATCAATTGATGAATAACGAATACGTTTAAAAGGTTTTAGAATTCATGCAACATCGGAAAAGCGACTCATCCAAAAGCGTAGGTGGAAACACGAGAAAACTCTCGGGCGGTCACCGCTAAACAATTCAAGGAGCAGGACCACCGGAGTTTAAGGGAGAGCCAAAACCACTTGGCGGAAGCATGGATAGGCATGATTACCAAGATATTTGATGTCTTGGGATGCTCCGAGGAGAAAAAGGTTCCTTTGCACGCCTTTATGTTTGCTTTGGAGAGGCGGATTCTTGGTGGGAATTCCAGAAACGCATACTCGACTTCAGCATCTTGAAGATATCTTTGGAGAAGTTCGAGGATGTTCAACGACAAATACTTTCCGAAAGTATTCGCCACATGAAGGAGGTGGAGTTTATCAAGTTGGAACAAAACAATATAACGTAGTGTCATGTCGAGGCAAAATTTGCGGAGTTATCACGATTTTCGTCCACTTGGTGGATAATGAAAGAGAATGGCGCGAATGTTTTTAAGAGGTTTAAAGCCGAGATACGTCAACATCTTATTTCTCATAAAGCGTGTTTTTATTCAGATGTTGTAAATAGGGCTCGATTAGTGGAGTAGCGATAATGAGTCAACGTAACTTGACTAAAAAGAAGCGGTAAGCAAAATTATAATACCGAAAGTAGCCATCGAGCGGTGACAACAAGCGTGGAGGAATCAATGGGCCGGATATGGTAACCACTTCTGGTGGTAATCAGGCCAAAATAATAAGAATGGACATTTCAAGAAAAGGAGATTCAACAATGATGGAAAGATGTCAAAGACCAAGACTTTTGTTGTTAAGGAAGGAGAAGGACCACCTATCATATGCTTCAAATGCGGAGAGAGGGACACATCGATCCGCTGCGCCATGCCATCAAAGCATGTTATAATTGTGGAAGAAGGCCACTTAGCTCGATTTTTTTGCGTTCTGAAATCAAGAATTCAACTAGGATGGAGGCACCAAAGGTGTCCCGGACAAACCAGAGCCGTGGTTTAAGAGCGTTTTTTTTTCTCGTGACGAGGAACACGAATAAAATTATCACGGGTAAGTTAATCATAAGCTCTTGCTCGAAGTCTATACCGTGTTAGATCTGGGTTCTACCCATTCTTTTATCTCTCTTGCTTGCGTTCAACGTTTAAATTTGACTCCGGAGAAGTTAGACTTTGACTTATTGGTTGAAACTTCGTTAGTAGGAGCCTTCGTTACCGCTACTATTTTTTTAATCTTGTTGTTTCAAATAAACACTTTCACGTTACTTGTCGATCTTATCTCTTTGAAAATACTTGCCTTTGAGGTAATTTTTGAAAACGATTGATTAACTACTCATTATTCTTTTTGTAAGGTTGTTAGCTTTCATATATTCTAACCAACTGTTGTTATCTGAATTCAAAGTAACCAAACCCTAAAGTTAATCCTTTGTTATATCAAGCCATAAGTAAAGAGCCCCGAACCTTTCGTTGTTGACTTTCTTGTGTGGAATGCACCAAAAGCGGACTTTCTCAGGCGGCGTCGTGGTGATGAAGATGGCAAGTTTATAGGTATCATTGTGAGGTCTTTATCTAGGTTAAGGGATAGAAGTCACGATTAATATCGATGTGACGTCTTATCCAAGTCTTGGATGAGAATAATGATTTTGAATGATATTTCTATCATTAATAAATTTCTTGGCGTATTCTTGAAGATTTCCTAGCCTATCCTAGAGCGTGAAATCGAATTTTGTATTGACCCAAAGCAAAACCCATTTCTTAAACCCTCAAATATTTCTTCAACTAAATGAGCAGATTTACGTGGTTTATGATGAAAGTCATAATAAAAGCATTGGAATAATGAAAATCATGGGTATATGAAGTATTAGTAAGTTTTATGATGAGTTATGGTTATTATTATGTGAAAACATGAAAGTTTCTTAGAAATCACAAAGGGTTGAAAAATCGATTTTGGTGAAAAACGTAACATGAAATTCAATTGACCATATCTCCTATTATATTTTGAATTTTTGAGTGTGGTCAAGTTCTAGAATTAGATCTATGAGTTACCTAACTAATCCAAGTGGAATTACTAGAAAAGGTGTTGTAGATTTTTGTGTGGACTGATTTTAGCAAATGAGACCAAAGCTGTAAATTTTGAAAATGCTACTGCCCAGAAACTTTAAGGGACTGTTTCGGCCACTTAAATTATGAGAAAAATTCTGGCCTTTTGGGACATGAAAGTATATGGTATAAAGTACCTCCTGTCCAAAAATGAGCTCATTCGACTTAAAATGAGCAAGTTATGACTATTTCAATATTTAGGTTTTTTCGATTTAAAAACGCTATAACCGGAGTTCTATAACTCCGATGACCATGAAATTTAAACTGGAAGCTCACGTTAACATGTGTAAGGTCCTGCCAAGATTTGGGAATTTTTGGAGTTAAACTTGAGGTAGCTAATTTCTTAAGGAATTAAGTGGAAATTGATTTTTAAAAAATAGTAAATGAATTTTAAAATTCGAGAAAAATATATTTTCATTATGGGACTATATTATGCTAAATCCCAGAAAATAAATATTTTTGGGGCTGATTTGGTATTTTTCATGAAAATAGTTTAATTCTGAACATATGAGTTAAATATGTTATGTGAAGTAACAAAGTTGAAAATAGGATTTTATGGCTAGAGAATCCTATATAGAGTATATGCATATTTTTTGATGAGGATTTGATAATTGGTGATGATATTTTATGAGTATGACATTTTTGAATGATTAAATGCATTATATGGTAAAAGCGTAAACAATTAAGATAAATTGTTTATAAATTTAAGAAGTGATTAAAATATTGTTATAATATTAATGATATTAGATTATGAGATTATTAAGTGATTGAAAACATGGGGATATTCTTGAATCTGGATAAATTATATTATAAATGTTTAATATTTATCCTTTATCTCATTTGATTGATTCTTTATATCAAGTATCCTCATGTTTATATTATGTTGAAAGTCATACATGGCTGTAATGCATAGATGGACTTGGTATGATTATGACCGAGGATTGTTCGGTATAATCATAGTAAGTAAATGAATACACGATTATCTTTGGTCAGTAGTGCATGGATAATTTGTGGTCGTGATCTTAATGAATACACAATTATCTTCGGTAGTAGTGCATGGATAATTTGTGGTCGTGATCTTAATGAATACATAATTATCTTTGGTAGTAGTGCATGGATAATTTGTGGTCGTGATCTTAATGAATGCACAATTATCTTTGTAGTAGTGCATGGATAATTTGTGGTCGTGATCTTAATGAATACATGATTATCTTTGGCCATAATGCATGGATAATTTGTGGTTGTGATACTTAATGAATACAAGATTATCTTTGGTAGTAGTGCATGGATAATTTGTGGTCGTGATCTTAATGAATACACGATTATCTTTGGTCGTAGTGCATGGATAATTCGTGATCGTGATACTAATGAATATCCTTGGCACAGTAGTGCGGGGATGATTCGATGATATGGATTAATTATTGGTGAGTCTCGAATGAAATATTAATTCATGGATGTGGTAAAGTCATCTTCGTCGTAGTGCATTGATAGACTTGGTATGATTATGACCACGGATTATTCGGTATAATCATGACCAGTAATTAACAACACAAATATCCTTGGCGATGAAGTGCATGGATAATTCGTGGTCGTGATACTATTGTCGAGTCTCGATATTATTGGTTTTACAATTGTATATATTTGGCTGTAGTGCAAAGATGAATTGTTAATAAATATCTTTGGTAGGATTGCAAAAATGAATTTAATGTTTTCAATGATAAAGGTATTCAAGGTATTCTCATCTCTTTATCATACAGTCACGTACCCTAATTTCGGTGAAATTCCATAAGAGGGGAGATTGTGAGACCCCAGATTTTATCAATAAAGATTTAAATTTTGTCAAAATAATTTTTAATATTATGGTGTGAATTTGAGATAATATTATAGTTGTGGGTAGTATTTATAAATTTTGCAAGTATGCAAGTGGTTATATTATATTCGATTGGTGGGAATATTCGGTTTAGCGAGGAATATTCGTGACAACTACTCAATCATTGGTGGACCCTATAATGTAATTATCATCGGATTGAAAAGCGACAAAAATATTTTATTGAAATAACGGCGGAAGTTTTACCGTGATTCTTGTTGAACTACTCGGTAGTAAAAGTACGATGAAATACGTGTGGTTGATAAGTAGCATTGCGGTATTGATTATTGATGCTTATGTGAGAAGTCACTCGGTTTGATTCCATTATTGTCGATTAATAATATGAATTATTATAGCGATAATGACGTTTTGTTTTATTAAGTATTATTAACGTAATAAAAGCGAAACATCTTTTATATAAAATAGAATACTTTATTAAAGTTATTCTATAAATAGAATATATTATATTTTATTATGCATAGTGTTGCATAGTGTTTTGCATAGTATTGCATAGTGTTTGCGTAGTGATAGTAAATGTTTTTATATAAATAGAATATATTATATTTTATTTAAAAGATTTTTCTTTAAATATGGACCGTCCGATTAAAGTAAATCAATCTGGACCGTTCATGGATTAATTCTTATGCATTCCATTTTCCTATAAATAGAAGCTCATTCCTTCATTATTTTCTTACGAATTCATTGAAACTCTAGAGAGAGAAATTATAGAGAGAAGTTTATAGAGAGAAAATTATAGAAAAGAAGAAGAGTATTCGCTACTTCACTACTTCTATATTCAGGTTCTTTTACTAGTAAGTGGGTGTTATTCTTTCTTCTTGAAGAGAACTTACATTATTCCATTCATTATTATTACATTGGAATAACTTTGTAAAAGTGGCATACCCTATACATAACTTTGATACGCAGATACCCTATACTTGGTGAAATCCTTATGTTATTCCATTGCTTATTATTACATTGGAATAACTCAGATATCTGTGATTTACCCTATACTTGGTGACATTCTTCTATTATTCATTTGGAACATCCGTCGTGTGTTTTACACGGAATTGGTTCCGCTTTTTATTATTCTGTTGGAACATCCTGCTCATGTGTTTTACAGGACTGGTTCCGTCTTTATCATTCTGTTAGAATATCCTATCATGTGTTTTACAGGATCTGGTTCCATCTTTATTATTCTGTTGGAACATCCCGCGGTGTGAATTTCACCGACTGGTTCCGATTATTATTATTATGTTGGAATAACTTTATACATGTGAAGTACCGCATGCATGGTGATTTCTTTTGTTATTCCATTCTTTATTATACCCGGTTGGTTAAAACTTTGACTTCTATACTCCATGAAATTAGTAGAATATCCTTGATATTTGCGTTTCATCCAAAGATCTTTTCATGGAAATATTCTTACGATCATTCTTGAATTTTACTTTCTACTTAAACAAGATCATTTTGACAATTTGGGACGTTAATAATTCATGGATTAAATAATTCTTGAACTTGTTTTATTGAATTACTATGTCATTGTCATCATCCTCATGTTATATTATGTTATCTTTGGCTTACGTGCATAGATGAACTTAGTATGATTATGACGGGGATCATTCGGTATAATCATGACTTGATATAAATGATGTGACAAAAGTCCTCGATTGGTGAATGTAATGCGTTGATGGATAGTTTTGGTATGATTATGACTGGGGTGATCCTAAGTATAGTCATGACCATTGATATTTTGATGAAAATCCTTGACCGTAGTACGAGGATGATTAGATGTGGTGGTTTATTTATTAAAATTTGAGTCTCGTGATAAAAATTGATGAAAACCTTTTAAAACCTAAAAGATAGTAGACTTTATTCTCTACTTGACTCTTTTAATGGATTGCTTATTCCACTGCAGATTAAACCTGGTTGTCTATTGTATTTTATCGGTTTAACACATTGAAGGCTAATGATAATTTATTACGCATTATCTTAGTCATAATATTTCTTCTTGGGCTAGTTGAGCTCACCTTTTCTTTCACTTTATTCTCTTCGTGAAATGAGAACATACCGATTTGAGACAGTCGGAACGTAAGTAATGGTCCAGGAGGATAGCATTAGTAGTCCTCCCTATTCGTGAAATAGTGTGATAATAGTTGTAATAAGGACTCCTTTTGAGTTTGTATAATATCTAGTAGACAATATTTGTATTCAAACTCACGGTTTATGTCGATATTTGTATACCTAGTTAGGTTAGTAAGTTGTATTTGAATTTATGTACATGTAAGTGGCGACCCAAGATGGGTGGCGATATACCTAATTTGGGGCGCCACAACCGCATTTCTTTTACCAAGGGTAGTTCAACAGCTTTTAACGGAAACACCTCCGTAGTTATTTTTATAAAATATTTTTGTCGTTTTCTCAATCCGACAATAATTACATTGCTAGAGGTCCACCAATGATTGAGTAGTTGTGCGAATATTCCCTAACAAAAAGAATATTCCCACCAAACGAATATTTTATAACAACTTGACATCTTTTGCAAAATTTATAAATATTACCCACAACTATAACATTATATCAAATTTATTCCATAATATTCAAAAATAATATTTATAGAAAAAATCATCTTTATTTATAAAAGTTGGGGTCTTACAATGTTATCTAATAATATTATTCAAATAATATGAATTATTGTTCGATAATGAAAAATACCGTATGAAATGACAATTATTAAAACAATAATAATATAAAATATCAACGCAAAGAATTATTGAATCAATAAAATAAAATATTGAAAAGTAATTCGTAACAATTATCGAGTAGTGCCTTCTTACGTAAGAATCAATAATTCAAAAATATCTTGTAATATTGTGTGCTACGTGCAACCACGCCAGATTCTTATATTTTAACCATAGGGTATTCCAGCGATCTTCTTCAGAATAAATACTACTAGATTATTTATAAAAACTCAAACTTCGTTTTTTTTTTATCCCACGCTTATTACATTATGGCGCCCACGAATGGATTCACATACCATCGCATACGAAATATTCTCCGACAACAAGAATATTCCACGACCAAATGAATATTCCCCGACAAAAAATAAATATTTTATAACCACTTGCTTATTTTATAAAATTTGCACATTCTATCCATAACCAAAGTATTATATCAAATTAACTCCTTATTATTTTAAGATAATAAATAAAAAAAATTTAATTTTTATTCATAATAAAATGGTCTCTTACAATGACATTCATAAATAATGAAAAAAAAATTATTTGTTTATTCTTCCATTCTCGAATCTTAAAAAGTTTACGGTGACCTAAATAAATAGACCACCATCCACTCATCTACCCGTAACAAATTCAAAAGAATAGTATAACTTTGACATTTCAACAACTTGTATTTTACTCTACTATCATAATATACTAGATAGAAACCCTCGCGTTGTGACGGGATTATTCAAATTTTTAATAATATATACGTACAATTAATAAATTAAAATATAAGAAGAAAATAGTATATTATTGTGCGATGATCAAATAGTATAATCAGATTAGAGATAAGTCCAAAAAAAAAAGACCATAACACATTTAAACGAATAAGTCTAAAAGAAATAATTCAAACCAATGAAATAATTTCACCCGCTTCTAGGTTATGTTTCACACTTATGCATATAGGAGTAACCTATAAGTAATAATGTGTGTATATAATGGCTCTTCCATCGCAATAAACGTGAATGACATAAGTAGAAGAGAAAGTGCAGAGAGACAAAACGGAAAAAAAGAGGAAAATTGATTGTGAAAGAAAAAAGAAGCCATGGTGTCTATTCACTTATGTAATAAATAATTAATTCGATTAATATACGTATATATATGTATGTATATGTATGGAGGATTATGTCAAAGTGATCATTAATATTATTTCAAACTCTAATTGGTTAGGAAGTTATATCAGTATAAAATTGTGCTCATTAGTTGTTGAAGAGATTAAATTCTACTTGATTTGTTATTATTTATTCATAATTTAAAAAGGATAGGATATAATTAAGATAATTGGTTTGTTATTATTTTTCCATAATTTAAAAAGGATAGGATATAATTAAGATAATTGAGACATAATTAAAACTATTTAAGATGAATGAGTGTTGAATTTTAGAAGGGCTTATTATCGATAATATATGGTACATAAATATCTTGTGATTTAAGTATATATAATAGATATGATATATATATATATATATATATATATATATATATATAATTTATTTTATTTCTAAAAAGGATTTAAATTATTATGGTCATATTGAACTTCTGTTTCTTACAGTTTCAAAAAATATTTTCACATATTGTTTTACTTCTTGTGGAATAAAAGTCCGTCATTGGAAGAATTAAAAAAAAAAACTGATATTTTAATATATTAAAATGATATTTCTTTCATTTTTTTTAAAAAAAAAAACAACGGTCAATCGAAACTATCTATATACTTAATTGTATGAACAGGAATTCATCACCGTTAATTCTTGTCAAAATATAAAGTCAAAAAACAATTATATATGTATCAGACGTTATTGACCGAGTCATAAAAATCGATCGAGCCATAAGAAATTAATCTTGAAAAAATAATTTAATATTTGATCCACAGAAGAAGCCAGCCTGGTCAAGAATAGGGATTTATTAAAAAGTCAGTCAGCTCCCAAAGTTGAATTCATATTATGAGTTAACAGGCCATGATCATGATGAGATCATTAGCTAGATCATCAACATACCCAACTTTTTGTATAAATAGTGTTGTCTCTACAGGTTAATAGAAATCAAAAAAAAAAATATAGTCTAAAGCTCTTATTATTAGTGCTCACTTATCTTAATTACACAGGAAATAAATTTTGAAATGGCTGAAAAAAGCAAGATTCTGATCATCGGAGGAACCGGGCAAATGGGAAGATCCCTGGTGGAAGCAAGTGCAAAGGCTGGGCACCCCACCTTTGCTTTGGTTAGGGAAAGCGCAGTTTCAGATCCTGTTAAGGCAAAACTTATTGACAGCTTCAAGAGCTCTGGTGTAACTCTGATTTATGTAAGTACAATAAATATATATATTACTATATATATATGTTAATTAATTATGTGAAGAATGAATTTATTTTGGAACTACAGGGAGATATGTGTGATCACGAGTGTCTGGTGAAGGCGATAAAGCAAGTTGACGTGGTGATATCAGCTGTAGGTTTCTTGCAGTTAGCGGATCAACTCAAGATCGTTGCTGCAATTAAAGAAGCTGGAAATGTTAAGGTATATAGGTTGCTGCTGTTCTGTTCCCAAATGCATTAAATATTGAAATGAATGAATTAATTGGAGTAATGTAATGTTGGTGTTAATTGTTCAGAGATTCTTCCCTTCGGAGTTTGGAAATGATGCGGATCGCAGTCAAGGTGTGGATCCCGTAAAATCAGCATACGCAATTAAGTCTCAAGTCCGTCGAGCCATTGAGACTCAAGGAATCCCTTATACCTATGTGGTTGCCGGTTGCTTTTCTAGCTTCTATCTCCCTAACTTAGCTCAGCTAGGACTCACTGCTCCCCCAAGAGATAAAATTGTCATCATCGGAGATGGAACTCCCAAAGGTATAGCTAAATATATATATATATAATATCAAGGACCAAATTAATTAATCTTTTTTAGAAAAAAACAACCGTATGCATGTATAGATTTTCCTAATTGGCCGGTGCGGTTGGTTTTGTAGCAATATTTAATGATGAACATGATATAGCCGCCTATACCATCAAAGCTGTGGATGATCCAAGAACAGTGAACAAGATCCTCTACGTTAATCCTCCTAAAAATATTTACTCCCACAATGACTTAGTTTCCTTGTGGGAGAAGAAGATTGGCAACAAACTCGAAAAGACTTATCTTTCAGAGGAGGAACTTGTAAAGCAAATCCAAGGTATTGCAGTGCAGTGCAGTGCAGGTTTACCAACCCTTTATTTTATTTTTTTAATTAGAACAAATTTATTTACCGAGTATGTATGTGTTGATCTTAATTAATTACTTAATTATATTTTTTGCAGAGGCAAGTATTCCGCTTAATGTTATATTATCAATCAATCATTCAGTATTTATCGGTGGATATAATGCCAACTATGAGATAGATCCATCTTATGAAGTCGAGGCGGCTAAACTTTATCCGGATGTCAAATACACAACTGTGGAGGAATACCTTCAACAGTTTGTTTGACAGACAACTCCACCCTCCACCCTACAACCTCCAACAACCTAGCCTAGCCTAGCCTACTTATAATACTAAAATAAACAAAATATCTGTACTGTATTCACGTCACGGTTTTGCTTTTATATTATATCATCATATCGTCTCATCCATCGTGTGTTGTGTGGCCTATACGATCCCATCTTAACCATTGTTTATGTGAGAGAATAATGTCGTTTGTAACTTCATTTTTCTACTTCGGTTTTTTGTATTAATATTGAAATTTATAATAAGATATATATATATATATATATATATATATATTGTGTACATTGAATTGCTTTGCTTGAGTTGAGTTGCAGCAGGTGTGGTGTGGATCCAAAGATGTAATATAGTTTCAATTGGATTAAAAATATAAAATATAAAATAATTGGTCATATTCAATTCACAGCCGTGAAAATTGACCATTTCATTCTCATTCCTCCATTATCTTAAAGTCTTTAACCACGGTAGGTGTGTGTGGATCAAAAGATGTATATAATTTCAATTGGGTTAAAAATAGAAAATACAAAATAATTGGTCATATTCAATTCATAGCCGTGAAAATGGATCATTACCTTCTTATTCCTCAATTACCTTTAAACCAAAACGATGATGTTTTAATTAGTAGTTAAGACTGAGGGTCTGTCAATGAGTTAGTATTAATATAGTGATTAAGAAGACTATTCAATCTTCTAAGTCTTGGTAATCGATTATGCTTAAAACCGAAGCATATTTTTATTACTGGGTTGATCACATTTTATTCACTTGAATAATTGTTGTCATGCCCGACGACACTTCGGACAAAAGCACCCCCATCAACTCCAGAACTGTTATATTGTCATATTGAGGAAATGCAGCTCTTGAAAATCCTCTCGAACAAACAGTCTATCATTCTGGCTTCACAAGAATTTCAACCCAAAATCTGGCTCCAGAGTTGGTGCTAGTGCTGGCGCCTGATCAGGTTGTGCTATAGCTACAAGTGCTCTTCTGGGCAACAATCCCCTCACTCTGCCACTCGCCATGATCCCTGCTGCTTTCTCACCTGCAAAACATACATATATGTAAACTATTGCTCTTGACAAAATCGTATAATGAATTTCAAATAATTTATTACTGTACATCACATACCATTGGAGTCCAAGGAGGGTTTTGCAGAGGATGACATGCGGACAAGTGTAGGGGTGACGACTGTCAGGAGAGCCCAGAAGAATAAGATCAAAGCATAGCTTCTCCCATTCATTTGTTGGGGAAAATATGCATATGATAGGTAAGTTTTGTACTGGCTGCAAGGTTCAAGGCTTTTATAGCAGTTTGGATGGTAGGAGAAGATACCTTTGGTTGAGGGCTTAGCTTAACTTAGCTGGCCTTGTTTTAGATGCCAATTACATAACTTCTCGTGGCCATATAAAATTTTCAAGCCAGGCATAATTGTATATCCATATTGGGTAATATATAGTATTATTGTGATGTTATAATAACCCTATATTTTCTTCTTCAGTAGTTGGAAGTGGTTATACCAATCGGATGAATGATTAAGACTCCAACTGGAAAATCTTAATACAATAAGTCCGGTTCTGATGCAACCCAACACTGATCCATTCATATACAGTGACCACACCACCCCCAAAATAAAAAATAAAAACAGGTCCTAAATTATGTGTAATTTTCATTGAAATGGTTACACATCTTGCCAAACACCGAGCATCAAACAATGTCAACACACGCACACTAACCAGGAAAAGAGAAGTTGTCACCATCAAATTAAAAATTTAGTTATCTGCTGAACCAGAGATCTATATGTATATATATATATATATATTGTCAACTATCAGGTATAGTCCATACTAAAATACAATACAATAGTAAAGGAGAAAATTATTAGGATTCCAGTCATCCGGCTTACATTTTCCTTATGGTTTTCAAGAAAAAGGTATCGGAAACATACAATCATCCCTGCTTCGAGGAACTCGAAGCATCTAAAATATAAACACATGTTCCATCAAAAACTCAAGAATACAAGAGCTGCTACTTGCAGCAGACTTCTTCCCAGTATACCTCTGTCAAGTTTCAATAAAAACAAGTTCCATCTGTCAGTCTCAAAACGTGACAAGATATAATGACCAACGACGACTCTCACTACAACTTCAATAAATTTATTGAGAACTAACAGAAAGGAGAAGTATGGTGGAGAAAGAAAATTTTGGATAACTAAGCTCTCACCTGCTTTCCAATGTTGAGTGGGACATATTTGTATTTAATCATGTGCATAATTTGGCGCTTCATTGTGAGGACAAATAGAACAATCCAATAGCATAGAAGAATTGGCCAGAAAACAGGGACATCAAACACAGAAAATAAGGTCATTAAAAGGGCTACACATAAAGCCTTGGTGATTGCATACCTGAAACCATGAAACAAAATGAAAGCTGATATCAAGCAAATATATCTTGAACACTTCTAAAATAATGGAAGCCAAAGAAAATGTAGATAAAAATAGATTATGTGTGCTCAAACATGTATTTGATTAATCCGTCACTTTTCTCTGTCTGAATTATGACAAGAGCCACTAATGCTTAGTAATTTCTGGTTTTTTTAAGGTCTCACTCCTAAATTTTGAGCTACCCCATATTCAACAGGTAGCTAAGGTGTAATGAACCCTCCACAAAACATCAACAATTTTTTTTTTGGTCGTGAAATCAAAATTATATATATACACGTATATATAATTGACCTTGAGCCAACAAATCTTTTCACAAGGACCAAGTGGCCCTTCAGAGGATTTGAGAAAGCAAGAGATCTCTTCAATCTTGGTGGCCAAATAAGAGGGACTTGTCAAAAAATAAAAAGCAATCAAAAAATTAGCCTCTTTCTCGCTAAAATCTGCACTTTTGCGCAAGTCGCAATCATGCTTTTGACTCTAGACCAACTACTCATCTGCCAACTCCTTGAAGACGAAAGATTTTTTATATATAAATAAAACCTCGACAAAACTTTTTTGATGGAAAAGGACTCCTAATTGCAAATTGATCTGAAAACCCATCCCAACTTCTGAGCATATCCCTTCTAGAGTTGTCCTAGTTTACATAAAGAAGATAGGGAGGAAAAACACAGCGTAACAACTTATAAGAAGAAAATGATTGCAGAAACCACAGGAAAAAAATATTTACAATAAAGAACCTGAATGAACAGGTACAAGTTTATCATATTGCTCGGGAAATTACCACGTGTCATACCAAAATAAGGATGAAAAACTCATAAAACAAGTCATTTGCTACAGATGCAAAAGAAAGTTTTGCAGCAGATGAGGACTTAAAATAACTCTACTATTAACAAAACCCAGCCATGGTAAAAAAAAATTCCCATCCTGAGATAGCCATATTCGCCTAACAACTGACCAATACAGTAGACATAAGAAAGGTAGGTACTTCAATAATTTTATATCTAAATAGAATGCAAACACAAGTTCTGATGGGTACTCGAAAACAAAGTGATTACAACCAATAAGCAAATGAATCTGCAAAATTTCATTCCTTGTGAAACCAAGGACCTTGACATATAAATTCTTTTACATGTTCAGCATTCAAGATAGAAGTGATAATGGAACTTGCACTCTGCTATTTGAATCTTGAATCAATAAAGGAAACAGTGGTTCAAATACAAAGGCATAAAACACTACTGCAAATGGAGAATAAGGATATTATAGTCTGTAAACAATGATGAGAACATGACTTCTCCAAATTATGTCAATGTGGCATATATATGGAATAAATTACATACAACCAATAAGGTAGAATACCCAAACTCGAAGAATAATGCAGTGGGGAAAAAATTCCATCCATAGAATAACATCTGACATTGTAAGACCGTGTGGGAAATGAAAATCTCACCAGAACTTGAACTCAGGAAGACGACGAATGAAAGGCCTAAACTCATCAGTTTCCTTTGTTGGCAACTCAGCCCCGTCCAATGCTTCCAGTTCCGGATCAACTTTAGGTGAAAGAAATCCAATCAACAGGTTTAAAACATAGATTCCAAGACCATAAGACACAATGTAGAACCCTTGAAGAAAATAAACCCTCAAAGCATATATCA
This sequence comes from Panax quinquefolius, assembly GCA_020205615.1. Classification (NCBI taxonomy): domain Eukaryota; kingdom Viridiplantae; phylum Streptophyta; class Magnoliopsida; order Apiales; family Araliaceae; genus Panax; species Panax quinquefolius. Next base: position 134,809,714 of record CM035168.1, on the reverse strand, counting down.
CAGCAACAACAAGAGTTCCAAGCCACCTATGAGCCGGAAGAGGTGTAGACCTATCCAAATAATATTGAAACGCCCTCGAGAAATCATTCCTCCAATTAGCTAAAGGAGCCATTGCAGAAGAACCTTCACCCCCAACTCCATCCATGGAAAATATTGCTCTAAACTTCCTGCTAAACCAAAGAGATGAAACCTCAATAAACTTACGGAACCATTACTTTCAAGATCATTACCGTATTCTATTTTCCAGCAAGGCGAAACGGGAATAAAAGAAAAAATAATAAAATAAATTCTCAATTTCAGGGATATAATAACTTTGGAGTACAACAGTAAAGAAACCCATTTTCATTCTGAAAAAAACTGATCGTTAATCCAAGTTGAATGAATATATTACTCCTTCGTATCTGAAGTAATTAATAATGTAGAAGTAGAACCCAGAGATTATGTTTCTAATGAACTAACATAAGTAGTAACTTAGCTTTTTCATATTCACAAGTAAACATAAAAGCAATCAGCCAGGGGAAACAAATGTAACATTCACTTACATCATTAAAAAGAAAAACATGTATAAGCAAATGAGATAAAATTGGAACAAGAAAACCAGTTAAACAGATAAAAGATTGCATCTTAAGCCAATATGTCAAGTCACTCACAATTATAAGTAGATAAAGATTGTAACCCTGGTAATCAACAAGACCATCAGATAGTGGGAGAAAATATATTCAATATAATTCAGGGGGAAGGGAGTGACTCCCCTCCTGCAAAAGTAAAATTAGGGTTTCACGGGTTCCGGCAATCGGATGGGCAAGATTTCAAAGCGAACGATCAATGCTTCTATCTTTCTTTTTCCCGAGTATATGATTGAATTCGATGAAACTTATACGCCAAGAAAAGGGATGTGATCGTGAATTTGATCCCGAATAGAAAGACATGAGATACGATCTCTCTGCGATGACCAAGTCATTGTTTGGACTGCAGTTTTCTTTTCTAATCTGATGTCCGCAAATTAAATACCCATTTTTATTTTTATTTTTATTTTTACAAAAACACTTTAAATAAATTATTATTATTATTAATATTTATCAGCGTTACCGATAATTAAAAAAAATTAATATATCATTTCTTCTTTAGTATTGTATATATTTGTATACATTAAAACCAACCAAGGGCATATGCAAACTAGGGCAAGACCGCAAGAGGCAGCAATGCCCGCTCTTGATTATTATTTTTTTTGTAAATTTTTTTTGTTAATAAAAGGGTATCTAGGTAAAATGCCCCTCTTAGAAAATAAAAAAATGATTTAGCAACTTCAAAAATGATTTTGTGATATTTTTATGTCACCTATGTTCTAAAATATAAGATCAATAATTACTTTTTAAAGTTAAATTAAAAAAAATAAAATTAAAATTAGCATTGATTGATTAATTTTATTTTAATCAATATAATGATAAATATTACTACCTAAGATTCCTAAAAAATTGTCGTTTAAAGTTTTTTTTTATGGATTAAGAAAGACCAATTTTACCAAGTAAAATTTATTTGAAATTCCATCACTACCCCTTTACTTTAGGAAGTTGAAAACTATTAATATCTGAGGGAGAGAATTTATTATTAAACGGTAGAGAAGGTTTAGGTAATATAGGAAAGTAAATAATTTATTCTCCTCGAAAGTTTAAAAATACAAACTTTTTTGGAACAAATTTTACCTACTAAAGCGACAATCGTTTAGGAACGGAGGGAGTACAACTTATCTAATAAGTATCACTAATTATAAATTTTATTATTTTTAATGAATTTTATCAATTTTAAGTTTGAAAATGTCTAAAATTGACTTTCAAAAATCAAAATTGATCTTATAAATTAGAATAAAGTATTTCTTTTAGAATCTATATTTGTTGATTTTATTATTCTCTATATTTCACAATAAGAGAGTCACATTTGTGATTTTTTTTTTCAAAAAAAAAAAATTTTTTTTTGTTTGCTAGTAGTACAAAATGACATAATATCTTCAAATCAATTATCATAATTTCATTACAAGTCATCACTATAAAACTAACAACTCAATACATTTAATTAAAAATATAAAATTAAAATACATCATTAATAGTTACATATATTATAAATTAGACTTTTTGTAAAGACCCTCAACTTTTATGAATAAAGATGATTTTCTATAAATATCATTTTTGAATATTATGGAATGAATTTGATATAATGTTATAGTTGGGGTAATATTTATAAATTTTAAAAGTCACGCAAATTGTTATATAATATTCGATTGGTGGGGAATATTCGTTTTAGAGAGAATATTCGCATAACAAAGACAATCATGGTAGACCCCCGCAATGGAATTATTTTCGGATCGAGAGAATGACAAAAATATTTTATGAAAATAACTACGAAAGTTTTACCGTTAACTCGTTGAAACACCCGGTGTTAAAAAAGTACGATGTCGCGTGGTTGCATAAGTAGCACACTACCAGTATTGATTATTGATGCTTACGTGAGAAGTCACTCGGTTTTGTTCAATTATTACTACAAGAATTGTTGCATAGTATCTCACGTTATTTGATTTAATTATTGTCGATATTTTATATATTATTAAATCAATAATTGAGATTTATTGAGTTATTAATATTATTATTTGCAATATTAACGATGTCTGTAAGTTCATCAATGAGAGGTTTGGTCACCTAATTGCGCCTAATAGGAGAAATCCTTATTGGAAAGCCCCTTCTTTCAGGAGGAACGAACAGTCGATTAATATTGTGAATTATAATAATGATGATAAATGTTGTTAAATATATTGAGGTGTCTTTTTATGAAGTCACGAAAGTTTATATATATATATTTATTATATATATAAATTTTGTTTTATTAGTATTATTAATGTAATAAAACAAAAAAGTTTTTATATAAAATGTAATGCTTTTATAAAGTTATTTATTTTATTGTATAATAATTAGAATATATTATATTTTATTACGCATAGTGTTTTTCAGACAAGAAAATCTTTTTATATAAAAATGTAATACTTTTATAAAGTTTTTTTTTTATTAGACAATAATTAGAATATATTATATTTTATTATGCATAAGTGTTTTGATAATGCTGCGATAGTGTTTTGCGTATAATGCTCATGATAAGAGTTTTTGTATAGTAAAATCTTTTTATATAAAATAGAATACTTTTATAAAGTTATTCGTTTTATTAGATTATAAATAGAATATATTATATTTTATTTAAAAGATTTTGTTTTATTAGAATATTTTATTTATATCAGATAGTAAATCAATATGGATCATCCATTCAAAAGTAAATTAATACGGACCGTTTCATGAATTTGTTATTATTAGGTCCATTCTCCTATAAATAAGGCTCATTCCTTCATTATTTATTTCTTTAATTCAATTGAAACTCTAGAGAGGAAACTATAGATAGAAAGAAGAAAAGTAATCTGCTACTTCACTACTCCTATATCCAGTTTCTTCTAAGGTATGGAGTATTATTTCTTACGTATTCATGAAGAGAACTTCTATTATTCCATTCTTTATTATTCATTGGAATAACTCAGTATACACCTGCCACCCTATACTTGGTGAAATTCTTTCGTTATTCCATTCTTTATCATTATGTTGGAATAACTCGTCTCATGCCAAGCAATCGCATACACGGTGAAATTCTTACATTATTCCATTCTTTATTATTCTATTGAACATCACATGCGTGCGGCGCGCGTACGCATGACCGGGTTCCGTTATTTATTATTCTGTTGGAATATCCGCTTTGCGTATATACGCCCCGACTGGTTCCATTAATTATTATTACATTGGAATAACTGTCATGCTGCTGCGTTCTATCGCATTTACGGTGATTTCGTTGTTATTCCATTCTTTATTATTCTGTTAGAATATCCCGCCAAGTGCTTTCGCGACGACCGGTTCCGTTATTTATTATTCATTGGAATAATCACATGCATGCTTGATCTATCCCATGTATGGTGATTTCTTTTGTTATTCCATTCTTTATTATACTCAAATTGGTTAAAGTTTTGACTTTATACTCCATGAAATTAGTGGAATATCCTCGATATTCAGGCTTCATCCAAAGATCTTTTCATGGAAATATTCTTCGAGCATTCTTGAATTTTACTCTACAAAGAAGTATCATATCGACAATTTGGACGTTATTAGTTCTGGATAAATTAATTCTTGAACTTGTTTTATTGAATTCTTATATCATTGTCATCATCCTCATGTTTATATTATGTTGAAAGTCATCGTGGCTCAGTAGTGCATAGATGGACTTGGTATGATTATGACTGAGGGATTAATCGATATAATCGTGGTACCGTAATGTTACAAATGATGTTGTAAAAGTCCTCATTGGCCCGTAGTGCATTGATGGACAGTTGTTGGCATGATCATGACCATTGATGAATACACGAATATCCTTGGCCCGTAGTGCATGGATAATTTGTGGATGTGATACTAATGAATATCCTTGGTCGTAGTGCAGGGATAATGTGGATTATTTATTAAGCTGAGTTGTAAAATCCCAAATTTTACGAATAAAGATTTAAATTTCTTGATTTTTTTTTTGAATATTATGGTGTGGATTTAATATAATGTTATAGTTGTGGGTAATATTTATAAATTTTACTAAGTATGCAAGTTGTTATATTATATTCGATTGGCCAGAGAATATTCTTTGTGTCGGAAATATTCGACGACCAAGACAATCATTGAGTGGACCCCACAATGTAATTATCATTTCGGATTGAAAAACTACAAAAATATTTTTATAAAAATAACGGTGGAAGTTTTACCATTAATATTGTTGAAACACTCGGTGTTAAAAGTACAATGAATGTCTGGCGTGGTTGCGTAGTAGTAGCACACGTATTGATTATTGATGCTTACGTGATAAGTCACTCGCTTTTGTTCAATTATTGCTACATGAGATTCTTTGCATAGTATCTCTCGCATTATTGGATTCAATTATTATCGATTATATATATATATATATATATATATATATATATATATATATTATATGAAGTTTTGATTTATTAGTATTATTAATGTAATAAAAGCGAAAAGCTTTTTATATAAAAATGAATACTTTTATAAAGTTATTCTATAAATAGAATATATTATATTCTATTACGCATAGTATTTTGTATAGTAAAATCTTTTATATAAAAATGAATACTTTTATAAAGTTATTCTATAAATATAATATATTATATTTTATTATGATATAGTGTTGCATAAATGCTGCGATAGTGTTTTGCGATAGTAAAATCTTTTTTATATAAAATAGAATACTTTTATAAATTAAGTTATTCATTTTATTAGATTATAAATAGAATATATTATATTTTATTTAAAAGATTTTGCTTTAAATCTGGATCGTCCGATTAAAAGTAAATCAATCGGACTAGTTCATGAATTAGTTACTTACGTTAGTCTATTCTTCTATAAATAAGCTCATTCCTTCATTATTTCTTATGAATTCATTGAACTCTCAGAGAGAAACTATAGAGAGAATTCTTCTTATATAATCTTGAGTGTATTTCTTTGGAGTTTAAGAAAGCTTTTGGCGTAGTCTGAGTTTTCTTCGAGTATATCCTCGCCCTACCAAATGGAGTACTCTTCTTTCAAAGGTAAGGGATATTATTTGTTGTCTGTAGTGGGTATTATTTTTTCATATTCATGAAGAGAACTTACATTATTCCATTCTTTATTATTCATTGGAATAACCTATATACGGTTTACCTATACTTGGTGAAATTCTTACATTATTCCATTATTTATTATTCTTTTGGAATAATATGTCATACAAGCAATCCGCATACATGGTGAAATTCTCAGTAGTTATTCCATTCTTTATTATTACATTGGAATATCACATCAAATGTTTTTTCTGGCGGACACAGTTAAAATCTTTATTATTCTTCGAATATCCTCAGATGTGCATTTTCATGGGACTGGTTCCGTTATTTATTATTCTATTGGAATAACTTATACATCAAGCACCGAATGCATGGTGATTTCGTTGTTATTCCATTCTTTATTATTTTGTTGGAACATCCCGTCGGTGTAATTTCTTTGACATGGTTCCGTTATTTATTATTCATTTGAATAACTTGTCTATGCAATCTACCGCATGCATGGTGATTTCTTTTGTTATTCCATTCTTTATTATACTTAGTTGGTTAAAGTTTTGACTTCTATACTCCATGAAATTAGTGGAATATCCTTGATATTCAAGCGCTTTCATCCAAAGATCTTTTCATGGAAATATACTTGAGCATTCTTGAATTTTACTCTACAAAAAAGTATCGTGTTGACAATTTGGACTTTATTAGTTCTGAATAAATTAATTCTTGAACTTGTTTTATTGAATTCTTATATCATTGTCATCATCCTCATATTTATATTTTTGTTGAAAGTCATATATGGGCCTGTAGTGCATAGATGGACTTGGTATGATTATGACCAAGGATTATTCGGTGTAATCATAACCGTAATGTTACAAATGATGTGGTAAAGTCCTCATCGTCTGCAGTAGTGCATTGATGGACGAGTTGTTGGTACGATCATGACCATTGATGAATACACGAATATCCTCGCCCGTAGTGCATGGATAATTTGTGGTTGTGATATTTTATGAATATCCTTGGTCGTAGTCTGCAAGGATGATGTGGATTATTTATTAAATTCGAGTCCCAAATGATAAAAGTGATGAAAACCTTTTAAATCATAAAAGATAGTAGATTTTATTCTCTACTTGACTCTTTTAATGGATCGCATGTTCCAATCGCAGATTAAACTTGACGTCTATTGTATTTTTATCGGTTTAACAATCGCTGAAGACTAATGATAATTTATTACGCATTATCTTAGTCATAATATTTTCTTGGGCTAGTTGAGCTCACCCTTTCCTTCACTGCTTTTTCTTGAAATGAGAATATAAATTTGGAACAAGTCCGAGAATTGGATCGACAAAGATGAGATAATAAAGATTAGTAGTCCTCACTATTCTGTTAAATAGTGTGATAGTAATTGTAATGAGGACTCAATTGAGTATGGATATTGTCTAGAAGGCAATATTTGTATTAAAATTCACAACGTATGTTTTGTCGTAGTTTACACGACTGTTGTATAATTAAGTTGTATTTGAATTTTGTACCATGTATTTGGCGACTCAAGATGGGTGATGTATACCTATTTTTGGGGGCGTCACATGAGTCCCAGCGATAAAAGTGATGAAAAACCTTTTAAATCATAAAAGATAATAGATTTTATTCTCTACTTGACTTTTTTAATGGATTGCTTGTTCCGCTGTAGTTAAACTTGATGCTTGTTATATTATATCAGTTTAACACTGTTGAAGGTTAACAATAATTTATTCTGCATTATCTTAGTTGTAAGACCCCGAAATTTTTTTTAAATAAAAAGGAATTTCCTTTATTTATTATTTTGAAATAGTAAGGGTTGATTTGATTAATATGGATAGTTAAGGGTTAAATATGCAAATATTTCAAAATAAGCAAGTGGTTATAAAATATTCATTGTTGTCGGGGAATATTCGTTTGGTCGTGGAATATTAAATGCGGTCGGGAATATTAAATTGACCAAGAAAAAACCATGTGTGGGCCCCATAACTGAAAAGCGATTGGATGAAGAAAACGATAAATATAAGTTGTTTTTAAATAACTACAGTAGTTGTTATTCTAATTATCATCATTGGAATACCCGGTGGTTAAAACACACTAATACGCTGGTCATTAACAAGAAGATACCAGATTGCACCAATTATTGATTCTTACGAAGAAGACACTACTCAATAATGGTTATGTGAATTATCGCTCGAGATTTTATTGAGTTAATAATTGCTGCGTTGATATTTTATATTCTTTGTTGTTTCAATAATTGTCATTACACAAAGATTTTTCATTATCGGAAGCAATAATTCATATTATCCTGAATAATATTATTAGATAACATTATTGGCAATGTCTAGAAAGTTCGCTTAAGGAGAGGTTTGGTCACCTAATTGCGGCCAAGAAGAAAAAATTCTTATGGAAAGCCCCTTCTCTTCCAGGAACCGCTGGTTGTCAATATTATGATTCTGTAATATTATTTGTGAATAATTAATTATTGATTTATATGATGAGGAAAATATTGATTTTATGTGGATATAGATGGAGAAAATTTTTAAAATGACAATTGTTGAAAATTAATATTTTATCTTTTTCTGATAAAATAATTCATTTAAATATATTATTTTAATAATATATTAACGGTGATATTTTTACAACGAATGTGGGATATATGAGTATACGAGGAGGAAGAGTATTTTTTGTTGCAATAAATGTTTAAAACATGTTAAACATGCTGGTGGACCCCATTTATCGACTGAAATTTGATTATAGCTTGTAAAATTGCCCGTTTATGGATTTCGGTCAATTTCTGATTGGAATTTGGAAAAACTTTCTTCTGCAAAGTTGTAGAGAATTGAATTTCCTATAAAAACTCGCGAGATTCGAATTTTCTGATGAAAGAGCTATTTATTATGAATTGTTGAAGTTCAAGTCTCAAAATAATTGATTTTGGAAGTTTAAAATATTTAAAATTAGAAAAACGTTTTTTCTTATTTTTTCTAGAAGGTGGCATGTGTTTGATGGCTGAAATTAGATTCTAGACATGTGTAGAAAATAATATAATTATATTATTAATTTATTAAATTTTTCGATTTGGTGTTCTAAGAATTTCTATAAATAGGTCTTGGGTTAGAATTGAAAATCACACCGAAATCAAGTTTTTCTCTCTATATTATCGAGTTTATTCTTGTGAGTATTTTGAGTATACTTTGAGTATTGCTATACTTGCAAGTCTAAGTCATAATTATATTATATCCTGTTTTTAATTTGAAATCTCGATCTTTCGAGGTAAGTGGATATTATTTTTTCGTAATGATATTATTTCTTCAATATCATTATCTTTGAAATGTTGATCTGAAGTTTTATCAAATTTGAAACTTTTTCATGTCGGAGTTACTTATTCATGGGTTACTATTCATGAGTTCTTATTCACGAGTCTTATTCATGAGATTCTTATTCACGAGTTCTTATTCACGAGTTCTTATTCAGCTGAGTTACTATTCACGAGTTACTATTCACGCAGTACTATTCATGAAGCGTGAAGATGTTTTTTGTGGAATTTCTATCTTTTGGTGTTGAGTTACTATTCACGATACAAGACTATTCACGATATCTGAGATTATTCAATCAAAAAATAAAATTTCTTCTTTTCGTCAAAACATCTATTCGGATACTAACTCGATTGTATCCATATTTTGATCATTCTTGAATTTTACACCACTATGATTATTTTTGAGGTATTTTTGGGCATGGATAAAACCAAGTACTTAATCCTTAATCCTTAATCCTTGTCATTTTGTTTCTTTGGATTCGTTTTCTTAAAAATATTTTCATCATCCTCGCCTTAAATGATGATATTATTGAATATCTTTGGCCTGTAGTGCAAAGATGAATGATTTCGAAGAATATCTTTGCCCTGTAGTGCAAAAAGATGAACAGTGTGTTGAGATGAACACGACCGATTGATTAATATCTTTGGCTGTAGTGCAAAGATGAGCAGTGTTTAAATGAAACACGACTAATTGGTGATGAATATCTTTGGCTCAGAAGTAAAAAAGATGAATATTTGATTCAGATGCATATTGATTGATGTTACTGAGGATAAAATATTGATGATGGATCGTTAAATTCATAGATTATAGTAGATTTCATTCTCTACGTAACTCTTCTATGAATTATTATTTCACCGCGAATATTGATCCGAAACTTGTTGTCTATTGTATTCTATCGATTTTTTCTGTTGAAGACTAACGATAATTTGTTGTATATTATCTTAGTCATAATATTCTTTATCGGGCTAGTTGAGCTCACCTTTTCCTTGTTGTTCCATTTTTTTCTTCTCGTGGAGGCGAGAATGTAAAAAGTACTAGTCGGGGTAATGGAATGAAGGTTCTAGAGAGAGTTGTTTAGTAGTCCTCACCATTTTGTAAAATAATGAATCAATAATTATGATGGGGATTTATTTGCGTGTGGATATTATCTGAAGACAATATTATATTTAAACTCACAAAGATATATATTGTCGTATTTCACATGACATTTGTATTATTGAAGTTGTAGTTTGCTTCTTGTACTATGTATTTGGCGACTCGTGAATGGGTGTTGTGTATACCTATTTTGGGGCGCCACATTAGTCATAATATTTCTTCATCGCTAGTTGAGCTCACCATTTCTTTTTCATCATTCTCTTGTGAAATGAGAACGAAAGGGACTAGTCGAGAGCGAGTAACTCATTCGGTGATAACATTAGTAGTCCTCACTATTCTGTTAAATAGTGTGACAATAAATGTAATGATGACTTCATTGAGTGTGAATATTGTCTAGATAAAAATATTCTTATTAAAACTCTTAGATTATGTTATGTCGTATTTTATACGACTGTTGTATAATTAAGTTGTATTTGTATCCTGTACCATGTATTTGGCGACTCAGAATAGGTGATGTATACCTATTTTGGGTGCGTCACACTTTTGTTGTATAATGAAGAGAGTAATTTCATTATTATTTTTATTTAAATATATGTGTGCCCTTTGATAATATTCATGCGTCCCCTAATTAAAACTATTTTAACTTTCAACCGTTCAAAAATATTAAATTTGAAAGTGATTCATATTACTTGAACACATAATAAAATTATTTGTGTTATTAGAAAGATCAAAAAAAATAAAATTAAAATAAAAGTTAATTTGTAACATCCACTTGACCACTTCACACAAATAGTGACATTGAATTAGTTATTTGACATGCATACACTGTGTATGTGAATATATATATATATATATATGTATATATATATATATATTCAGAGCCCCCAGATGCCCACCCCAAGATCTTGGAAGATCTCGATCTCGACATATAGCTCTCACACAATACCGGAGTATGAGCAAATTGGATGTCTCGATGACCGTGAAGACTGGTAGAAAGAAGTAGCTTTGAGCCATGAAGGATGGGCGTCGTCGTTGTCCTTGACCTTTAATGTAGTTCTTCTTCACAATGACGCCCTCTCCCACAACTCTTGATCAATAAAGGACGTGGAGTGCCTTCAAGATAGCTTCATTCAATAAACGCTTATAAGTATCCTGTCATTATGTTAACGATTAAATAGTTAAAAATAAATTCTGTAAGCATTGATAAACAAGATCAAATTGTTAAAACTTATTACCGCTTATCCGGATAAAGATCAAAGTGCACTCATCATGGGTGGCCATGTACACATCCAACCAATGGATAGGCTGACTTTGAGACTGAGACTCCTATACAAAAAATAGCACAATATTACTAAGTAAAAATGTGATGTTATTATGAGTCATATTTGATTACATGTATATATGACAATAAACATAATAGTGATATAAATATGTATATATATGAATATAAAATGACAATAAACAAAAGTTGCATTTAAATAGTTTAGTACATAAACATGACAGTGATATAAACATGTATATATATGAATATAAAATGACAATAAACAAAATTTGCATTTAAATAGTTTAGTACATAACATGACAATGATATAAAAATATGTAATGCTAAACATACATTTCATTTGTTCAAGTGTCAATGTCCGTTCGTAATCATTCAGATATACGTGTTGCGATTCATAACCATCATCTGCTTCAGATTCAGTGTCAGATTCAGTCAATAACTCTTCCTCCTCAGTATCAATGTCATCTGACACAAGTATTGACTCAGGATCTAATTCATGTGGTTTATCTCCACCATCTAACTGGATTACTTCATTGTCATGTCCTCCACATTTATTATAGTTTGACTATAAAGCATCCGCTTCTTGGTAAATCTCCCCATCGCCTACTTTCTACACGACTACGGATGGGAGTATGAATTATAACTTGCCAATCAGAAAGGCGGTCTATCCCTTTTCCTAATAGGACTAGGAGTGTAGTATACTTCAGATTGTTTAAGTTGGTAAAACAAACGGTTAGTTGGAGTACGAAGACCTATGGAGGTCAATATCGATGATTCCATGTCTCTCAACACGTATCCCTTTTCTCGAATCAAACCAACGACACTTGAACAAGTGAATACGACCTCAGACGTGCTCCTCGTATGACAACTCTCGATTTATTTCTCCAACTCCCCATAAAAGGCAACGACCAAGCTCATCAGAATAATCTCCTCGACACACACTCCGTCGAGTTCGTTGTTCTTTTATCGCCTATATGCCTTTGTATGAAATTCATAACCATTTATTTTGTAACTATCATACCGACTTGGTCCTCGCTCGGGTCCCATAGCTAGGACTTATACATTAGTGGAATCGTTGATCCCCGCAAATAAAGCTTACAAAAACTCCATCTTATTAAATGAAGTCATAGTTAACATGGAGTATATATATATGTCGCTTAAGAATTGAACTTACTTTGTCCTTTAGCCAAAGTGAAATTTTTTTATCACGATTGATTTAAATATCTTTATCGATTTATGCCGGATGCTTCACTTTTAACTCACATCGACAATCTATACCATGTTATAAACATTAACATATTGGAATAATTAATTTTCAACTTAAAAGATAAATTATCAATTTTACATGTGTATTCACAAATTCATCAATCTCTCGCAATCGAGAAGAATGTAAGTATATGCAAAGTGTAACTCTTGCTTTCGAGAGAATACGCGCTTCCCTTTTCCATAAGTCACGCCCGATAGACCAAATATACGAGAGCCGACCATTTAGTTTAACATTTCCCCATCATCATGTCTCGATACTCGATTGGCCTTTGTCAAGACTTCGATCAAAAATAGTTTGAGACAAACGTAGATATCTCATCGAAATCAGTATGCCTCACATATCGACCCCTCGACATAAGCTCTATTCTTCACCTTCCTCTTAAGGTTTCCCATCACCCTCTCAAAATGGTACATCCATCTATATTGAATCGGACCCCAACACGAGCTTCATAGGAAGATGGATTTGCAAATGCTCCATGGAGTTAAAAAAAACGGTGGGGATATTTTTTCGCTTTACACGTGATCTCTATGATGTTCTTTCTCAAGTATAGACATGTCCTTCTCATTTAATGATTTTAAACATAAGTCTTTCAAGAAACGACTAAGATCCGCCAAAGCATCCCATATTGGTTTATCAAGCAGATCCCGAAATGCTATAGTAATGAGTCTCTCCATGAACACACGATACGGTCATGACTCTTCATCCTCGCAATTTTCCACCCGTAACATACCTTGCAATGTTTGACGCATATCCATCTGGTAGTTTCAGAGACTTAACCCATGTGCACACATCTTCAACTAGTTTTTTGGACAATGTGTACTTTGCATGCGGTTTGACAACTTTGCCATTAGGAGATTCATAAAGTTCTAATCCAGGACGCTTACAAATATGTTCAGCTGTTCTTGAAGACATGTACAATCTTTTTAGCCGATGTGTTATTGGAAAATACCTTAGAATCTTAAACGGTATACTTGATTTTTTTGTAGTCACACCATCTTTATTAGGCCTAAACCGATCATGACTGCAAAACGTGCACCTTATCATCTGTTCATTTTCCTTATAAAATAACATGCAATCGTTGGGAGATGCATCGATCTTTTGGTCTCCAAGACCCAACTTCTTCTCCATTTTCTTACAAAAGTAATAGTTACCAGATAATTTCTCACCGTCAGGCAACATACTCTTAATGTCCTTCAAGAGCGACTCAAAACACTCATGGCTCATGTTGTGATCAGCCTTGATGTTAAGTAATGTCGCCACTACAGACAATATACTATGTTTGGTGCAACCATGCCACAATGGTTCGCTACCCTCGTCTAACAACTTAAAGAAGTCTTTGGCATCAGAATTCATAGGTTGATCTCTGCCTTGTTCCCAATCAAAATCTGGCCTTGCAATATCATGAACCATTTAATTCATTCGATGAGCACTACTGCCCGAATTGTGTACTTCTGTGATGCCACCATCTCTTCTCTGCCCATGTGCCCACTAGCATTCTTCGTAATTTTTCATGAACCCAGAAACAAGTAAATGATAGTTTACAACGTCTCTGTCCATATAATTTACATTCTTACACTTCAAACATGGACATCGTATCTACGACTTATCATTCATAAATTCTGGGTGACTATACGCATACTCCAAAAACACTTGGCAACCAGCTCTAAATTCAGCTGTAGCACCTATTTGGGTACTTGACTTTCGTCGTGCCATCCAACTACGGTCTGAATAGAGGTCCATGATTCCACGGTACCTACTACAGACAATATGAGCTTATTAATCATATGACTTGAGCATACTTGAAACCATATGACTTGAGCATACTTGTAAGCATATGATTAACATTTCAGCATGTTTGTAAGCATATGACTTGAGCATACTTGTAACCATGTGACTTGAGCATACTTGTAAGCATATGATTAACATTTAAGCATACTCAATGTTAACGAATGAATGTAAATTAAAGCAGTATGAGAAACTTTATATTATATCATGTTATTTTATTTTAATTTGTTTTTATTGTTAATCGTAAGTGAATACGTAAGGTATTTCATTCATGCTAGCTTTATATCAGTAGTACATATTTGGTTGGTATTCAGATGCATTGAAATGTTTCTTCTTAAGAAAACTACCACCATCTAAGGCTTCACGCCAAGAATTGAAGAGTCCATCTAAGGCCTCGCCTAACATATTTTAAGATTATACCCCTCACGGTCCCTTTCTATAATCTTTTATGTTTTGGGATACCACAACTTGGTTGAGCAATTTATAGTTTCTATAACATTTTGTAGCTTTATTCTTGTATACATAAGTGTTAAATACCCTTGTTTTTTTGTTATAGCCAAAACAATCTCTTTATTAACCAAGTGTGTCTAGTTACCTTCTCTCACAGACTAACAGCCCCTAACACCGCTTTATTTTGGCTTAATAGCTTACCATGCTGACAACCAAGCATGGCTTGGCCCCGTGAGGCTTGGCTAAGCTTGGCGTGGCCTCGTGTGGCCTCGCGGCCCCAATCCCAGCCCATCAGCTCCAACAGTCCCTTAATAGGCTCTAGTGGATCACCAATATATTTATATCCAATTGATAAGCAGCACCTAGGCTCTCTATATAAACAGAACCCAATTTACTGAGAATTACTAAAATTAAGCTACTCGCATATTCAAACAATTCAATTTCTCATTTTATTTCAATAATGGGAATAGCTTTCCTATAACCAAAAGCTATTATATAGTTTAAACCTAAAACTGTTCACAATAAAAGAGGTAAAAAAAATTCAACTACAAACTTATACTTATAATACTTATGAACATTTTTCAAACTTATACTTATAATACTTAAAAAAATCGCTTGAGTCTCCCCTACAATATGGACTAGCCACACGCATTTACTAAGCATTTATATATGGACATTTCTAGCACCCAAGACACAAACCAAGAGAAATATATAAATTTCCAATACAATAAGACCAAAACAATAACGATTGAATGCAAATTAAAGCAAAGAAAAATTTAGACCCATATACATTACCAATATAATATCAATCAAAACATTACCAATATACAATTATACATGAATTTTAGTTTTAACAAACATACATTATAATGAATTTTATAATTAACATCAATTATCATATTTGATGTGAATTATGGATAAACTTCTTTGAACCTTCTTCTTGATTGAATTATGGATAAACTTAATTCTAGTTATATTTTTTATGTCATACTCATGTTCATGATATTGGATTGGTATAAGTATAATCATATATTGCAACCAAGGTTTAATCATAAATTGATTGTAGTTTCTTTTGATTATAATCCATTCACCTGAGTATGAGTGAATTTATATTTTTAACTTAGTATGAGTATGGCTTATTATGTTTTTTTCTTTTTGTGAAACCCACACTATGGTGAGAAGTAGATGCACATAATTGCATAGTGGTTTTGTTGATCTTGCTTTTGCAGAATACTTTGAGATTCTTGTTGTTTGTAATAACATATTTGGAGTACTGTTTTTATATTTTAGTTGTTTAATTTAAGGTAGTAACAACTTATTAGAGGATATCTCTCATTATTAGTCTAATTTCCCACTGATTCTTGCATTCAATATGATAAATCTATATCCATCCCATTACTAACTTATAACCATTGTTTATACATGGAGTATATTGTGTTAACGGATATTTTGTTCTCTATTGTGGCAAGGGCAAAATCCTATGTTTCCTCGCATATTAGGTCATTAAACCCGAGGGTATGAAATAAATGTTTCAATTTATATAAAGAAAATTCTGTATATTCCCAATTTCAACACATATTAAAACACATATTCAGTAGATTCTCAATTTCAACACATATTAAAACACATATTTAGTATATTAAACACATATTAACCCTAAAAATAATTTAACCTAAAAATTTCAGTAATCTCATAAAACTCTTTGCAACAATTTCAGTATATTCCCAATTTCAATAAGAAGCTATAAATTTTAGTAATCCCAAATTCATTTTCATTCATTTAAATCTCAACTCTAAAGTAACTCTTAAAACAAAAATTCCTAGAATAACAAACAACAAAAAACACACGAAGGAACATACTAATTTGGAGAAGAACGAACAAACATAACAAACAACAAAAAACAAACAACCAAAAAAAGAAGAAGAATTTCTTACCTCTAAAATTAGTCTGATTTGGAGAAGATTGAACACTAGAACGAACTCACGAAACCGGACTCCCTCTTCTCTTCTCCCCCTTCTCCCTCTTCTGTCTCCCTCTTTTTTTTCTTTCTGCTGAATCGAGCGAACGCCTGAGTCTGAATATGTTTTAGAGAATCTGCGACCGCTATTCGCGACCGCATGCAGTCGCTGATTTTTAATGACGTGGACGTGCCAACGACCGCATGCAGTCGCTGATTGAGATTAGTAGCAAAAAAAAAAAACCGCGCCAGGGTTTCGCACCAAATTTTTTGGGGGAAAATTCATATATTGATCGATCATGATCGCGATGCGGTCATTTGAAATTAAATAAATGATTAGAATTCATCACTATCAGCAGATAATGGTCATTATTACTAATATCAATGATTGGATAAAGGTCACCGATATTATTGGTCGCAGATAGGCCTTTTTTTGTAGTGGATGACCTGTTTGACCAGTTACAAGGAGCCAAATTCTTTTCAAAGATTGCTCTTCATTCCAGATATCACCAATTGAAGATTAGAACCGATGATATTCCAAAGACGGCTTTCCGCCGAACTCCCAGACGGGCATTATGAATTCTAGTCATGTCTTTTGGATCGACTAATGCTCCCGCCGCCTTCATGGATATGATGAACCGAGTATTCAAGGAATATTTGGATCACTTTGTGGTCGTCTTTATTGATGACATCCTTATTTATTCCAAAAGCCGTGAAGATCATGAGTAACACTTGAGGCTGATACTCCAAAAGCTTCGTGAAAATAAGATTTATGCCAAGTTAAAGAAATGTGAGTTCTAGCTTGAGGAAGTAGCATTCCTTGGGCACGTGGTATCAAGTCATGGAATATCTGTTGACCCGGCAAAGATTGAAACAATTCAAAGCTGGGAGCAACCTAAATCAGTGACCGAAGTACGTAGCTTTCTCGGTTTAGCTGGTTATTATTGGAGATTCATAGAATGGTTTTCTCGAATCGCTACTCCATTAACTCAGCTGACTCGAAAAGATACAAAATTCGATTGGAGCGAGGAATGTGAGAAGAGTTTTCAAGAACTCAAGAGGAGACTCATTTCAGCATATGTTCTGACAATACCATCTGGCTCGGAGGGATTTGTCATCTACAGTGATGCTTCGGGCATAGGATTGGGATGTGTTCTCATGCAACATGGCAAAGTCATAGCCTATGCTTCACGATAACTCAAAGAATATGAGAGGAATTATCCCACTCGTGATCTAGAGTTGGCAGCAGTTGTTTTTGCACTAAAGATTTGGAGGAATTACTTGTATGGGGAGAAAGTGGAGATCTTTACGGATCATAAAAGCCTCAAATATTTCTTCACTCAAAAGGAACTCAACATGCGACAACGACGTTGGCTGGAACTATTGAAAGATTATGATCATACCATCCAATACCATCCTGGAAAAGCGAACGTGGTAGCTGACACATTGAGTAGAAGATCATATGCGGGTGCGAGTGCGATATTGTCAACACAAAGGCCCATTTTGTGTGACTTGCAAAGGATGGAGATAGAGTTAAAGACTACAGGAACCCATGTGATGATGGCGAATATACGAGTAAAACCGACTTTAATCGATAAAGTTAAAGTCGCTTTCAAACTACGACTGAAGTTCGATGCGTATGTATGAGGAAGAAAGTGCAAGAATGTGTTACGCCTAAGTAAGAATCGATGAAGAAGGAATACTTGAGTCAACTCCGGACTTTGTGTTCCTAACGACCCTAATTTAAAGTATAAAATCATGATGGAGCGCATAACGCACCGGTTTTGCAATCCATCACGGGAGTACAAAATGTATCGTGATCTTCGCCATACATTTTGGTGGAGCAATATAAAGAGAGAGATAACACTATTTATCTCAAGGTGTCTAACTTGTCAACGAGTCAAAAAGCGAGCATCAAGTACCAAAAGGTCCATCAGAACCACTTGAAATTCTAGAATGGAAGTGGGGAGCACATTACCATGGATTTCAAGCATCTTGGTCTTCCCAAGGTTTCTCAAGGAATAGATGCAATTTGGGTCATTGTTGATAGATTAACCAAGTTTGCATTTCATTTACCAATACTGAAAAACTTATACACTTGAACGCCTCTTGGGCTCGTATGTACATAAACAAGATTGTAAGACTACATGGTATGCCAGTATCCATAGTTTCTGATCGAGACCCAAGATTCACTTCACGATTTTGGGTTAGTTTGCAAAAAGCTATGGGCACGGATTTACGATTTAGTTCGGCATATCATCCTCAGACGGACGAAAAATCAGAGAGGACTATTCAAACTCTGGAAGATTTATTAAGACTTTGTGTCCTTGACTTCAAGGGAAGTTGGGATAAGTTCTTACCATTGGTGGAGTTTTCCTACAACAACAGTTATCAAGCAAGTATTGGCATGGCTCCATTTGAGGCGTTATATGGAAGAAAGTGTCGTTCTCCAGTATGCTGGAATGAGGTGGGTGAAGCAACGTTGTTGGGACCAAAGTTGGTACGTATGACTACGGAAAATATTCAAACGATTCGGCAACGTATAAAAACCTCACAAGATCGACAAAAAAGTTATGCTGATCTTCATCGAAAGGACGTGGAATTCGATATTGGAGATCATGTGTTGTTACGTGTTGCTCCATGGAAAGGAGTTACGAGATTTGAAAAGAGAGGAAAGCTCAATCCTCGATTCATTGGCCCATTTTTAATCTTCGACCGAGTAGGAACTGTGGCCTATAAACTCGCTTTACCGCCAAGTATGTCTCGTGTTCATAACGTTTTTCACATATTCATGTTACGTAAATATGTGGAAGACCCGAACCATATTATTGAGTTAGAACCTGACGAAATAGCGGAAGATTTAACGTATGAAGAGGTTAATGTTCAAATCTTGGATAAGAAAGAACATATTCTACGCTCCAAGGTTATACCTCAAGTCAAAGTTTTGTGGAGAAACCACGATGTTGAGGAAATAACCTGGGAGTTAGAATCTGAAATGAAATCAAGGTATCCTTACCTCTTCGACATACCAGTACGCCCTAATTTTGAGGGCTAAATTTCTTAAGTAGGGAGGTTGTAAGACCCCAACTTTATGAATAAAGATGATTTTTCTATAAATATCATTTTGAATATTATGGAATGAATTTGATATAATGTTATAGTTGGGGTAATATTTATAAATTTTTGCAAAGTACGTAAAGTTGTTATATAATATTCAATTGATCGGGAATATTCGTTTTAGAAGGGAATATTTGTACTACTATGCAGACAATTGGTGGATACCGTGAATGGAATTATTCATTTGATTGAGAGAGCGACATAAAAATATTTTATGAAAATAACTACGAAAGTTTTTACCGTTAACTATCAAACACCCGATGTTAAAAGTACAAGAATACGCGTGGTTGCAAGAAGTAGCACTACGGTATTGATTATTGATGCTTACGTGAGAAGTCACTCGCTTTTGTTCAATTATTACTACAAAGAATTTATGCATAAGATCTCATGTTATTTGATTTAATTATTATCGATATTTTATATATTATTAAATCAATAATTGAGATGACAAAGTTATTAATATTATTATTTATAATATTAACGATGTCTGAAGTTCTACCAAGGAGAGGTTTGGTCACCTAATCAAGGCGCCAATAGGAAAAATCCTTATCGAAAACCCCTCTTTTCCGGAAAGACACTGGTCATTAATATTGTGAATTATAATAATGATGATAAATGTTGTTAAATATATTGAGGTGTCTTTTTATGAAGTCACGAAAAGTTTATATATATATATTTATTATATATATAAATTTTATTTTATTAGTATTATTAATGTAATAAAACAAAAAGTTTTTTATATAAGCGGAATGCTTTTATAAAGTTATTTGTTTTATTGTATAATAATTAGAATATATTATATTTTATTATGCATAGTGTTTTGCATAGTAAAGTCTTTTTATATAAAATGTAATACTTTTATAA
Organism: Panax quinquefolius; assembly: GCA_020205615.1. Classification (NCBI taxonomy): domain Eukaryota; kingdom Viridiplantae; phylum Streptophyta; class Magnoliopsida; order Apiales; family Araliaceae; genus Panax; species Panax quinquefolius. Next base: position 134,788,897 of record CM035168.1, on the reverse strand, counting down.
AGTTATTTTTTTTATTAGACAATAATTAGAATATATTATATTTTATTACGCATAGTGTTTCAGATAATGCTGCGATAGTGTTTTTCAGATAGTAAAATCTTTTTATATAAAATGTAATACTTTTATAAAGTTATTCGTTTTATTAGATTATAAATAGAATATATTATATTTTATTAAAAGATTTTGTTTTATTAGAATATTTTATTTATAATTTGATAAGTAAATCAATATGGACCGTCTGCTCAAAAGTAAATCAAACTAGCCAGATTCATGAATTTGTTATTATTAGGTCCATTCTACTATAAAATAAGCTCATTCCTTCATTATTTTTACTTAATTCAATCGAAACTCTCAGAGAGAGAAACTATAGAGAAAGAAAGAAAAGTATTCTACTACTTCACTACTCCTATATCCGCTTTCTTCTAAGGTATGGGTTATTATTTTTTTCGTATTCATGAAGAGAACTTCGTTATTCCATTCTTTATTATATTCATTGGAATAACTCGTATACATGGGCTACCCTATACTTGGTGAAATTCTTACGTTATTCCATTCTTTATCATTATGTTGAATAACTTTATACATCTAAATACTGCATACGTGGTGAAATTCTTTTGTTATTCCATTCTTTATTATTCTATTAAACATCACATCGTGCGTTTACGCATGATTCGTTCCGTTATTTATTATTTTGTTGGAATATCTCCGCTTGCATATTACGCCCGACTGGTTCCATTAATTATTATTCATTGGAATAACTCGTCTGCGTCTTTGTCTATCGCACGTACGTGGTGATTTCGTTGTTATTCCATTCTTTAGTATTCGTTGGAATATCTCTTGTCGGTCGTAATTTCACCGATTCGTTCCGTTATTTATTATTCATTTGAATAACTTTTGTCTATCTTATTTATCGCATTTACGGTGATTTTTTTTGTTATTCCATTCTTTATTATACTCAATTGGTTAAAGTTTTGACTTTATACTCCATGAAATTAGTGGAATATCCTCGATATTTCAAGGCTTCATCCAAAGATATCTTTTCATGAAAATATTCTTCCCGAGCATTCTTGAATTTTACTCTACAAAGAAGTATCATTTTGACAATTTGGACGTTATTAGTTCTGGATAAATTAATTCTTGAACTTGTTTTATTGAATTCTTATATCATTGTCATCATCCTCATGTTTATATTATGTTGAAAGTCATTTGTATTTTGAGTGTATAGATGGACTTGGTATGATTATGACCGAGTGGATTAATCGGTATAATCATAATCCGTAATGTTACAAATGATGTGGTAAAAGTCCTCATCGTTGGCCGTAGTGCATTGATGGGCCAGTTGTTGGCGTGATCATGACCATTGATGAATACACGAATATCCTCGCCCCAGTAGTGCATGAATAATTTGTGGTTGTGATACTAATGAATATCCTGGCCAGTAGTAGCAGGGGATAATGTGGATTATTTATTAAGCTGAGTCCCAGCGATAAAAGTGATGAAAAACCTTTTAAATCATAAAATATAGTAGATTTTATTCTCTACTTGACTATTTTAATGGATTGCTTATTCCGTTGTAGTTAAACTTGATGTTTGTTATATTGTATCATTTTAACACTGTTGAAGGTTAACAATAATTTATTTTGCATTATTTTAGTCATAATATTTCTTACCGGGCTAGTTGAGCTTGCCTTTCTTTCACTGTTCTCTTTTGGAAATGAAACGAAGTTTAGACTAATCGGGAAGCGGAGATAATGATCCAGATGATAAGATTAGTAGTCCTCGCTATTCTGTTAAATAGTGTGACAATAAATGTAATGAAGACTCCATTGAGTGTGAATATTGTCAGATAAAAATATTCTTATTAAAACTCTTAGATTATGTTATGTGTCGTATTTTATATGATCGTCAGATAATTAAGTCAGATTTGTATTTATCATCACTATATTTGGCTAATTCGAATAAAGGTGATGATACCTATTTTCAAAAAAGGCGTCACACTTTTGTTGTATAATGAAGAGAGTAATTTCATTATTATTTTTATTTAAATATATGTGTGCCCTTTGATAATATTCATGCGTCCCCTAATTAAAACTATTTTAACTTTTAAAACTATTTTAACTTTCAACCGTTCAAAAATATTAAATTTGAAAGTGATTCATATTACTTGAACACATAATAAAATAATTTGTGTTATTAGAAAGATCAAAAAATAAAATAAAAATAAAAGTTAATTTGTAACATCCACTTGACCACTTCACATAAATAGTGACATTGAATTAGTTATTTGACATGCATACACTGTGTATGTGATATATATATATATATATATATATATATATATATATATATATATATATATAACTTAAGTAAAAAAGCATGCGGAAACAAAAAAAAAAAACACGCGGGTCAAAAACGTGAGTTGGAAATAGGTCAAATTAAGAAGAAAATAAAACCCATTATTTCTTCGGATGCAACCATCCGCTCTCTCTCTAACTCTTTCCCCTCTCTCTCTCTCTCTCAAAGCGAACATGTTCCGAATCCCTCTCTCTCTCAAAGCGCACATGTTCCGAATCAAAGCGAACCTGTTGCAAATTGGAAGGTAAAAAGTCCTATAAAGAGAACTTGTTGCAAATCGGAAGGTAAAGATTAATACTTGTTACCATGGAGCATAACAATGGCCAGAGTAATATAGCTAGACCTGCAAATTGTACACATTATTTCCAAGAAAGGACCTTTTATTTTATACAGTCTTGAAATAAACAAGGTCCTTTATGTGACTAAGTGCTGAAATCTGTAGCTTCCATAAACGCACATAAACATGGAAACTAAATTTTTTTATTCCTTTGATTTAATCTTTTGTGCGGTACATTGTTCTTTTGATTTGCGAACAAGTGGGTAACACTTGGGGAGAGAAAATATCAACACTGATATTCACAATCTACAAAGAATCAACCTTTTTTATACTTGTAAATTGTAAATTGCTCCATACTGCACACTACCATATAGTACTATTTTTTTGGCATGCTATGATACTTTCATGCCAATGACCATGGCCTAAGCCTAACCACTGGCATTCAAGTCTAACATTCATAAATTTTAAATGGATAGATTATGAACCAACCTTTCAAATGCACTGTACCAATAATAACCACTTTCTTTTCCAGAAATTTGAAAACCCAGGCAAAGTAGCAACAAAAAACTTACCTTCATTATCAGTTGGTAACAAAATTCTATTTATATAGGTGAGCAAATGATGCAAGGATCAGGGTAAGCCCCTGATCCGGACTCTCCAAATAGGATACATAAGCAGTGAAGATTCTACATTCACATAAATTTTGCTTTGTTACAAACATGTATCTAAATCTTTTAATCCTATTTGAAGATGTTCCTCCCATGTCAGCTAGTGAAAAAACTAAGTATTCAGGTTGTGTAGATGTTGTGCCACTCTCCATTCACTTTTTGGAGCCAGTGTTATTGGTTCAAGCAAAGCAGAGTGTCCAATGCATATATACACATACTTGCCGTACCATTTATGAGTTGAGCCAGGACTGACAATAAGAAAAAAATTGAAAATTTAGCATCAACCGAACAATGAATTCTTATAATCAAGTAAAAATATCAAGGGATTCACATTATCAGTAAAAAAATTGAAGAATTGAAAAATTCTAAAACTATCACCAACATGATCAGGCAGCAAGTGAAGAATTTAAAACAGTCGGTTATTCCTCAAACTGCTTGAAGCAGTTCTGAGGACAGGAAACCGCATGAACATTGGCACTAATCGTGGCGATGCAAGAGCTTTCAAACTTGATACACTGTTGAAATTAATAGATATAAAGGGAACGAATGGGAAGACCACCTTGCTCCACTTTGTGATTCAAGAGATCATCAGGTCAGAAGGCATATATAGTAATAACTAACTAATAACTTGTGCCAATTGCCTTTGTTTTAAAGGACTCTAGTACGTCTTGTATGATACCATATCTAGTGTGCAACGGTTGATGTTTTGCTACTGTTGCTGTTTATTTTTTAAAAATGGTTGTTAATTTGTTATTCATGTCTGGTTGGATATTTGTAATGGCTGGCTAGCACTACTTGTGATGATTGTTAATTTGTAATTGTTGGCTTCTATTATGGTTGGATATTTGTAATGCCTAACTCTACTGTTTACTTGTTTTATTAGAGAAGAACTGGTATTTCCTCCCAAAAACATACTCATACAAGTTAACACAGATTATAACTTATGGCTCCATGTTCAGTTTCCAAGAACAGCAGATTATCATCACGGTTCGACACATAATAAGAAGTGTGCACCCAACTTCAGAATGCAAATAAGATCAATTTTCATTTACCCAAAAACTCAAGTAAATCAAACCTTCATAACTTGGAAAGGAAAAAAATCACATTTACTTAATTTCCTACATTGTTACCTCGTCTGCTTCAGGATCAGTAGGATGATTTGCTGCTTCTATGATGAACTTCGCCCTCACATTTCCTGCATTTTCTCTTTAATGGAGAAGATGAAGAAATGAAGCAAAGTAAGTAGGCAGACCAAATTAGGATGACTCGAAAAGATACCCAATTTCAAAAACAACTCCAATTAAACAAATATCCCAAAAATCAAAGTTTGGTGATATCAGAAATTTGTATCAAACGCATATGCAAATCATCCTACTGATTATAGTTGAAGAACCTTTAGGAGAGAGAACCTCACTGACCTTACGATTTGCAAACCCTAGCTTCAAACCGGCGATTGAAAGGGGCTTTGAGAGAATCCTAGTTCTGGTTCTGTTCTAGTCGATGTCCGGCAATTTCCGGCGATTTCCAAACCACAGCGCTTTGAGAATCGGGGGAAGGGACTTTGAGAGAGAATCGGGGAAAGGGGTTCTCATAATTCGCGATTCCGCGAATGGTTGAGACAGGGCTCTGAGAATACGAGAATCGTGAATGGTTGAGACAAATTTTCAAATGGGTTTTTAACCCAAAACGTTTTAAACCGAGTGTTTTTTCCCTCTCAGTATTCGCGTTGGTTTTTTTGCTTTTGCTTTTGCTTTTGTACGTTGCTGGTCCGTTCCTATAGTCCGTTTCTGAAAGGGATTCATATATATATATATATATATATATATATATATATATAATAATTGAAAGAGAGAGAATAAAAAATGGAAAAAAAATAGTTACACAAACACAACCTTAACTCCTTAAGAGAGCATTTATTTTTACAGTTTTACTCGTATCCTTTTCTTAACTACGCCGCTACATAGAAAGGGTGGGAGCGAGGGAAGGAGGGGAAGATTCATATTCTTCGTCTTCGTCCTGAGAAGTTATGGGAGCAGAATTGGACACCCACACCCACACGAAGAATGAAGAAGAAAGGGTTGCTCCTCCTCCTCCTCCTCTGATACTAGGCCTCCAACCTGCTGCTCTGGTGGACCACGTGGCCAGAGTCGATTCCACTCTCCTCTCCCTAATTCCCGGTGATCCCGGTGGCTCCTTCCCGGTACTCTCCCTCCCTCTCCCCCCCCCCCCCGGCTATTATACCCAGACGTTAATTGTTTAGTTATTTCTGGGATTTTAATGAATTGGTTAATCTGCTACGAATTATTAGCTTCTCCATACTAATGTTCATTCTGCGTTCTCTGAGGTTAATACCGCCACTTTAATCTTTCAGGGAAATAAATGCAGGATCACAGTTTCTGTGTTTTCAGTTCTTTACTGTTTCTGGGGTTTCCCCTCACTGAGATATTTGGTGGTGGTTGTTGTTGTTTCGCTCTTTCCTTAAGAAGACTATATTCAACCATTACCAGATTTTATTATGTTCTAGAATTTGTTATGTAGGAATAAATCTAGTGCTAAACTATAGTGCTAAACTATAAATGAAAGAAAGAAAATTATAACAAGAAAAATGTATAGAAACTTGGAAAGGATTGAATAATTTTCAGTTAAGTTATTTGGGTAGATTTCTGACCTATTTATAGGTTTTCCACCGTATCCCAATAATTTGGTCGTATTCCAATTATAGGATATGATGTTGGGTCGTATCCCAATAATTTGGCACGTATTTCCATTCCAATGTTGGGATGTCCCCAATTCCATTGTCGGCATATTACCCGCCAATTGAACAGTTGGAATATTACTGTTGAAAATTGACCGTTGGCCCGTCCGTTGGAAACTGATATTACTGTTGGCCTTTTATAATTGTATTAAAATATATATATATATATATATATATATATATATATATATATATATATATATTGTATTATATATATAAAAGAACGTTGTTGCCATGACTTGAACTCAAGTCTTTAATATCAACACCTCTCTCTTATCCAACTAAACCAATATTAATTGTTGGTTACATGGATAACATATAATATATTTATTATATATTTTTAGATAATGAAAATATCCAACAATCCTCCCCTATTTTCATAATCCTCCAATCCTTTTCCTTTGACATTCTTCTTTCTCTTATTAAATATAGTATACATAAGTAATAGGTGTCGACTTGAACCTTTACATAGTCTATTTCACAAAATATCTGAATTTTTAGCAGCATGAGCTTTGAACTAAAAAATCTTAAAGTGATATCTTGCTCTATAGACATATACTATATCTCTTATAGTTTAAGGAAACCCAACACATTTATGGCATTGTGTTTACCTCTTGGGTTTCGTAAGTGACTTAGAGATAAGCCTTTATCTCTCTTATGATGCCCACTTTCTTCACTTACATAGGTGAATCTAATTAGATGCACTTGTATGATCTACATTCTCCAAAGCGGACATAGATTCATTAAAGGTTTACCCTACCCTCTTTGTTCTCCATACAAGCATACACTATCTTTGAGATGGTTTTGAAGAATTTTTTTTCTTCGTACTTGTCTAGTGTATAACTGGTTATTACTATAAGTATTTTTCCATTGAACTAATATACTAGATGTTACTCTAGTATTTAGTTGGGTTCCACTTATAGATTACCTCTCATTTAAAGGCTTTAACCCATCTCCCTGGAAGTCTTACATATTACATCCTTGCCTAGGCCTTTTGTGAAAGAATCTGCCAAATTTCCCTTTAACTTAACATAGTTAAAGGTAACAACCCCTTTATTGATTTGCTCCCTTACATAACTATGTCTTAAACTTATATGTCTAGACTTCCCGTTATAAACCTTGTTATAAGACCGTGATAATGCTACCTCATTATCACAATATATTGATATAGTTGCCATTGGTTTGGGCCAAAGTGGTATATCTCAAATAATAAATCCTTAAGCCATTCGGCTTCTTTTACAACAGTTGATATTGCAATAAACTCAGATTCCATAGTTGAATGTGTTATCAAGGTTTGTTTCTTAAAACCCCAAGAAATTGCCCCTCCTCCTAAAGTGAATATCCATTCACTTGTAGAATTTATTTCATCCGAATTTGTTATTCAGTTTGCATCAGTTTACCCTTCTACCACAACTGGGTATCCTGTATAGCATAATGCATAGTTCATTGTGCCTTTAAGATATTTAAGTATCCTTGATACTGCATCCCAATGAACCTGACCTGGATTATGAGTAAACCTACTCAATACTCCTATTACAAATGCTATATCAGGTCTAGTACACTGCATTGCATACATTAGACTACCAATTACACTTGCATACTCTAACTGAGATATGTTATTTCCTTTATTTGGAAATAACTTAACAGAATGATCATATGGGGTAGAGGTTATCTTGCAATTCTCGTGATTAAACTTCTTTAACAATTTCTCAATATAATGAGACTGAGTTAAAGAAATGGTATCTTGAAACCGCACAATTTTAATACCTAAAATTACATCAGCCTCCTCCATATCTTTCATATCAAAAGTAGCAGACAAAAATGTTTTAGTTTCTAATACTACTTTTTCACTAGTACCAAAAATAATCATATCATCAACATATAAACAAATTATAACACCAAAACTTTTACTAAACTTAAAATAAACACATTTATCTGATTCATTTATTTTAAATCCATTTGAAACAATCATTTGGTCAAATTTTTCATGTCACTGCATAGGTGCTTGTTTTAGGCCATATAAAGATTTAATAAGTTTACAGACTTTTCTTTCTTGACTTTTCAAAACAAACCCTTCTGGTTGTTCCATATAGACTTCCTCTTCTAAGTCACCATTTAGAAAAGCAGTTTTAACATCCATTTGGTGTATAACAAGTATATGAATTGATGCTAATGCAATTAATAACCTAATGGTACTAATTCTTGCTACTGGAGCATATGTATCAAACTAATCAATTCCTTCTTTTTGCTTAAAACCTTTGGCTACCAATCTAGCTTTATACTTATCAATGGATTCATCTGATTTTCTTTTCTTTTTAACGATTCATTTAAAGCCAATGGGTTTACAACCAGGAGATAAATTCACCAAGTGTTACCCATGATAGAATTTATTTCATCATTAATGGCTTCTTGCCAAAAACCTGAATCTTGAGAGGACATAGCTTCTCTAAAAATCGATGGATCTTTATCTCTAGAATCATGCTCAGTCACAAAAACACTAGAAGAAACAATAACATCCATGTTTCCTTCTACTAGGTACATGTAGAAATCAGGGCCATAAGATTTTTCTATCCTTGTTCTTTTACTTCTTGGTTCTATTTCTTCAGTAGATGTAGTAAGTTCCATTTCATCATTTGTTCCATGATGAACTATTTCTTGATCCTCTTTTATCAGTGTCTTCTCTTGACCTTTTCCTAAATAAAGAATTCTCAATGAACTCAAAGATTCTACAGACTCCAAAATTATATTTTCGCTAATGTAATCTGTGGATTCCATGGTCATAAATTTATAGGCTTTGCTATTTTGTGCATAGCCTATAAAAAGCACACTCGATTGCTTTTAGCACCAAGTTTAGGCCTTTTAGGATCGATTAACCTTACTAATGTTCTACATCCCACACCCTTAAATGGTCAAGAGAGGGTTTCTCTTTTCCACAATTCATAAGGTGTAATATTAGTTTTCTTATGGGGTATACGATTAAGTATATAACAAGCAGTCATTAATGCTTCCCCCCATAAATTTTTAGGCATACCAGAAGTAAGAAGTAATGTATTAATCATTTTTCCAAGTGTCCTATTTTTTCTTTCTGCCACTCCATTTTGTTGAGGACTATAAGGGGATGTGGTTTGATGAATTATACCATAATTCTCACAAAAATCATTTTAAGAGAAGTATTCCCCTCATCTATCTGATCTAAGAATTTTAATTCTTCGATCTAATTGATTTTCAACTTCAGCCTTGTAGATTTTAATTTTTTCTAAAGCCTTATCTTTAATCCTTAACAAATAAACTTGAGTGTATCTACAACAATCATCTATAAATGTTATAAAATATCTTTTACCTCCCATAGTTAATATGCTCTCAAATTCACAAATATCGGAATGAATTAATTTTAATAATTGTGAATTTCTTTCTACTTTTTTAAAAGGCTTCTTGGCAATATTAGATTTAACACATATAGCACATTTTTCTAAATCGTAAAAATTAATCTTAGAAATTAAACTAAGATTACTCATGTTACGATACTTTTATAATTTACATATCCTAATCTAGCATGCCAAACATTAAAAGTAGAAATCATATACAAAAGATGAATTTTATTAATAACATTTAGTTTGTACATGCCATTAGATTCATTCATATATAGTTATTTTTGGCCGCTTAAAGCGACGCTGGTGTCCAATCGGTTGATGCAAGCGCGATAGATCGACTTAAGGGATGATGAAAGGCGGCGCTTAGGAAACATAGTTGTCGCCACGGACGACGTCGTCAGACGAGCAGTCGTCGCCGCCTTCCTTCGTTGGGTCTCATTGAGTTAAAAAAATAATAAACGACGTCGTTTTGTTACGCCTCAGATCTAATCACGATAGAGGAGCATAAGGTAAGTAGAAGATAAGAAGGGCAAAGGGGAGAGGACGATCGATCGATCGAGAGATTACCATAGCGATCTCGACCAACCGGCGACTTCTACGAGGCGACACGCCTCTCCGCGACGGCGAGATTACTCAGGTTTATCTTCTTTCTTATCTTTTTTCTTTTTCTTCTCTGCGTCATGATGAAATGAACCGAGGATGAGCTTCTTTTGGGGGTTCTCTTTCCGCTTCTCTTTTTCGTTTCATATATGTTTATCTTATCTTCGCTTCTTTTACACTATAGTCTCCACAAATCCACTCTCCACAATTTGTCACATGTATGACACCTACACAATTATAAATATATATATATATATATATATAATTTTTATATATATATATATATATATATGTTTTATATATTTACAAAGTCAAATGTTTTTTTTTCAATGTATAAATAAAATCTTTGGATGTTTTTTTTCAATATACGTATAAAATGCATTGGATATTATTTAAGTTTCATAATTATGCGATTACTTTGGTGGTGGTTTTTTTTCAATGTATGAAGGATTGCGATTGGTTGTTACGGTTCAAGATATATATATTTTATATATGTATAAGTAATGTAACTTCATCTAATTTTGTGTACATCCAATGCATTATTATCGCAAAAATTGTGTTATTAAAAATGTTGTTTACTTTATTTTCAAAAGGAGATGAAATTTGTCTTATATATATGAATCATTAATACAATTTGTCTTATATTTTTATTTTATTTACATAATTATGCCTTTAATGTTATTCCATAGTGTTATGTTTTTGAGTTTTAATGTATATGAAATTTTATTGCTAATATACTTGTTAAGTAAAATAAATAATATATAAATTGCACATTGTAAACGACTTTGTCGCTTTTACAGACGCCATTACGGCGGTCACCTTGTCGCCAAAGGCGTCCAGTAATCCACTCGCCATGACTCGTCGCATGGCGCCAGAATAACTATGGATTCTTAAACAATACAATACAATTAGCGTCAAACAAGACTTTTATGCCATGTTTGTTTAAAAGACTAACAGATACAAGGTTTTTCCTAATTTCTGGAACATGAAGAACATCATTAAGAGTAATTTTCTTCTCGGATGACAACTTGAGAACCACCTTGCCTTTGCCCATCACTTTTGCAGTTGATGAATTTCCCATGAATAGTTCTTGACTATCCTTCATAGGTTCATAGGCTTTAAATATTGCTTTATTCTTGGAAATATGTTTGGTTGCTCCAGAATCGATCCACCATTCCATGTCATTTCCAACCATGTTAGTCTCCATGATCATAGCAACAATATCCTCATTGACTATCATATTTGCTTGGTCATTCTTTTGTTGCCTTTGTTTCAAGTACAAAGTACATTGTTTCTTGAAATGGCCTGGCTTACCACACTTCCAATAAGTACCTTTCGGTTTTTTATTTTCAGAAGTGCTATGTTGACCACCACGCTTTCTTTTATTGTTGCCCCTTGGTTTAAATGCATTTTCTATGACAAGAGCTTTAACACTTTTATTTTTTATTTCTAATTTATCCAAGTTTCGAGAATTTTCTTCAACTTGGAGAAATTTAATAAGTTCTTGTATAGTCATTACATCTTTCTTTAGTTTCAATTCCTTTCGATAATCTTTCCATGAAAATGGTAACTTTGAAATGATTGTCGATACTTGAAATCCTTCGTCAAGGGCTATAGCCTTCCGACACAATTTGATTCATAATAATTTGAAGTTCAAGAGTATAACAGATTTGTTATCTATCATTTGATAATCAAATAATGAACTTACTAGAAATTTTTTATTTCCGGCGTCCTTAATTTTGTATTTGTTGTCGAGATCCTCACATAATTTCCTTGTCGTCTTTTCCATGAATTTAGCTTCATACACATTGTACAACGAATTGGATAGTGCATTTAAAATGTACCCTTTACACATAAAGTCATCTTGTTCCCATTTTATTCGATTCTTCATTTCTGTCGGTGTCTCATTTTCCGTTTTTTCAATTTTCTCCTCATTTAGCACGAGATTTTTAATGCCGTTAAGCAAAAATACATTTTGTTTTTCCAACGTCTGAAGAATAATCCATCAAACTTCTCGAGTTTGTTAATTTGATTCAAGCTATTTTTTGAATTGTTGTCCTCCATGGTAATATAGTCTTAAGATTGTTGATAAATTTGTTATATAGTAAGATATAGAATAACAATATTTCTGCCTGAATTGAATGGTTGACCACTCTTTCTTTAAGACTATATTCGCCCCTTACTTTTGCTACATAGGGTTACTGCGAATTAGTCTCCCAAGATAAGACATGCCTAGATTTTATTTTGTACTAGAATTTGTTGTGTAGGAACAAATCTAGTGCTAAACTATTAATGAAAGAAGAAAATTATAACAAGAAAAATGTATAGAATAATAATTTTTCTTAAGAACTTGGAAAGGATTGAATAATTTTCAGTTAAGTTATTTGGGTGGATTTCTGACCTATTTATAGGTTTCCCACCGTATCCCAGGTCGTATCCCAATTATGGGATATGCTGTTCCAATTCTGATGTTAGGTCGTATCCTAATAATTTGGTCGTATCCCAATTATGGATACGTCATTATGTATTTTTGGCACGTATTCCAATTCCAATGTTGGGATGTCCCGCCAATTGAACAGTTGGAATATTACCGTTGGAAACTGACCGTTGGCCCGTCCGTTGGAAACTGATATTACCGTTGCTTTTATTATTGTTGGCCTTTTATAATTTTATTAAAATATATATATATATATATATATATAAAGAATGTTGTTGCCATGACTTGAACTCAAGTCCTTAATATCAACACTTCTCTTTTATCCAACTAAACCAATATTAATTATTGGTTACATGGATAACATATAATATATTTATTATATATTTTTAGATAATGAAAATATCCAACAGTTGTGACAAAATTGATCTAGATAATGTCAGCATATAATTGGAATTGTTTACACAAATTGCTTCATATACTTATTGGAAATTTGTTTTCAACAACCTTTAGATTTCTTGTTTGTTTTACTTTGTTATTGTATTTTGTCGAATTTGAAGTCTCATGTTAGTATAAACCAATTGCTCACCATGTTCTAATCAGTAATTCTTTGTGCCTATCGTTGTCAATTCTGAAGCATAATTCTCCAGATTTATTACAAGTAATTGTTGCAGTGTACAGCAATGGCCAATCATTTTTTCAACCAGTACTTTCTTTAGCCACACAGCTAATGAATTTTTGGCTGCTTTGATGTCATTATTGATATAGTGATATTACAATAGTTATTTGGGTCCAAGTGCCTTCTATCCCTCTACAACAGTCAACAAGTGGCAATACAGAGTTAAGTTCTCTTGTATTGAGATTTGGATGTTACTTCTTCAATCTGCCTTTTTCTTTGGTTTTTGGAACCCATCTTTGTATTTTGTTTATATTTTTTCTCAATCTTCTAAGTCTAATTAATAGCAGTAAATGATTGATTCACTTTTCACTATTCCTTCTGCTTCTTTTTAGGCTCCTTGTCTTCCTATTCTTTTTGTGGGCGTCTCCATTTTGAGATTCAGTTGCAAACTAAATATATTTTTGTTGAATCATCAACCCCCCTTCCTATTCATTCTTTTTGATGAAAGGAAAAATAGTAGGTTGTTGGGCCATCTAAGAACATAATTTTCTATTCTTAGGTTGCCGTGGAAGAGCTTAAGCATATTCTCAGTGAGGTTAATACCCATATCCTCTCTTCTCCAAGTGATCTGTCTCCTACAAAGACTATAGCCGGAGGGAGTGTAGCTAATACTATTAGAGGCCTAGCTGCTGGCTTTGGAGTCTCTTGTGGAATAATTGGGGCCTTTGCAAATGATGAGCAAGGCAACTTGTTCATAAATAACATGAGCTCTTATGGAGTGAACCTCTCAAGACTGCGGATGAAGAGCGGACACACTGCCCAGGTCAGTGTCATGCTACTGCCTCTACCAATGTATCTTATTTCTTTCATTTACTTCATTAATTTATTGGATGCGAAGTGCTGAAAACTTATTGCAATTGGCACAGTGTGTTTGCCTGGTTGATGCATTGGGGAATCGCACAATGAGACCCTGTCTCTCTAGTGCTGTTAAAGTCCAGGTGCATACTATTTATGTAGTCTAAGCTAAGTCATTGTAATTTTTAAGGTTTTTGCAGATTGCAGATCAAGTTGAGCTTACATGTGTTATATCATGTTGTCCTTTGTCAGGCAGATGAATTAACAAGAGAGGATTTTAAAGGTTCCAAGGTTAGACATATCCTACATAGAATTTTTTTGTTAACTGCATATGGTGTATACTTTTCCTTCCCTTTGTTTTACTTTTTTTGTATCTACTGTTGTTCTTCTTCATCTGAATGTTTGGTGTTAATCTGTTCTTTGATAATTAGATTATTACATTTGTCCTATATACTGATGTCTGTTTCTTTGTAAATAAAACTATGAACTTTAATTTTTTTTCCTTACATTTTGTACTGGTGGCTACAAATTCAAAAAGCTTGTAGCCTCCAGAGAGAATGCCACCTGTGTTCTTATATAAATGTCCTAATGTTACAGTGGTTGCTACTGAGGTATAGCGTATACAATTTAGAAGTTATTCATGCAGCTATTCGAATTGCCAAACAAGAGGGCCTTTCTATCTCCCTAGATTTGGCTAGTTTTGAGGTAATAATTTGCACATGCTTTATCATATATGAAAAGTGTTCCATTTGATTTCTTCTATATTTTGATGACTTATAAAAAGTAACTGATATATTTCAATTCATTTGGTAATGCTACTTTATTTTTTCGTGGGGCAATGTGTATAAACAGAATAAAGTTAAATGATTCCATTGCATCAAACTTTGTCTTTGTTGTATTGGTTGCTTATAAATACAATCTCTGGATCTATTATCTGATACTTCTATCCTTGGCCAGATGGTTAGGAAGTTTAGACTACCACTTCTACAGTTACTGGAGTCGGGAAATATAGATCTTTGTTTTGCCAACGAGGATGAAGCGACTGAACTGCTGAGGTGACTGTCAGTTACTGGCCTAACATATCATGCTAACACAGTTTGTAATGAAAAAAGAAAAAGGAGCTTTAAGTTGTATTTATCATTGTTTTGGTGAATGTCATGTTTGATGCAGTCTGTAGTAAATGCGTTTGATGTCCCTTATTACTATTTAGGGGGGAAGAAGCTGCTGATCCTGAGGCTGCACTTGAGTTCTTAGCCAAATACTGTCAATGGGCTGTGGTGACATTAGGGCCTAATGGGTGTATTGTGAAGCATAAAGAAGAGGTTAGTGAGTCTAAGATATAATTGCAATCCCCCCCCCAAAAAAAAAAAAAAAAAACAAAAAACAAAAAAAAGAACTGAAAAAATTTGGAATTCAAAGTCAGCTGGTGGCAACTTAAGCTAAAAACATGCAAGTCTGTATTGTGAGTCATTTTGAATACTCTATGAAACTTTATCACTGTCTCAGGTTGTTCGAGTTCCAGCTATTGGGGAGACTAAGGCCGTTGATGCCACGGGAGCTGGAGACCTGTTTGCGGGTGGGTTTTTATATGGATTGGTAAAGGGGCTTTCACTTGAGGAATGCTGCAGAGTGGGTTCATGCAGTGGTGGGTCCGTCATTCGTTCTCTTGGGGGTGAGGTGTCACCGGAGAACTGGCAGTGGATGTATAAACAAATGAATTCCAAAGGACTTTCTGTCCCTGTCTTGGTAAATAATGCCATCTGAAATAGAAGAATAATGGGTTCGCAGATGTGCTGAAGACATGTATTTTTCATTATGCAAATGATTGTTTAGTGGCCAATTGTCACTCTTACTAAGGCAAAGAGCGGCTACTTCTAAGTTGCCCTTTGAGCATATGGTTATCTTGATGTTTATAAGAATTTTTGTTTACAAATTTATTTAAAATGATATTAACCATAAGGGCATTCCTGATGAAGGGAATATAGCTTTAATAAATGGTTACTTGGATGGAAGGTAATAAATGGTTACTTGTATACCAACTCTTTTAACTACTGCTATTAGATTTTTAAAGAAGCTCATCTCCTGAAATTTCTTTTTGGAAATACATTAAAGTTTTCTACTACTACCAACTATCATTCTTTGTCACTTCAAAATTTGGCCAAATCAGTAAAATTTTGTTTTGTTCATTCCCGATGCTAAGTTTTAAAAAACCGTATGAGAGCGCAGTTATGCGGCACTGCTTTGATAAGAATGGTAGTTACGCTGAATGTGTCAAACCGCTTCGATGCCATATGAAATTGATCAGCCCGAATCCTGAATATAGGACATTAGGACCATAGAAGACTATCCAAGAGACGTCATGAACTGTGAAAACCAAAGGATGCCAAAGGATGCCAATGTAACCAATTAACCATCAGGCATCATCTCCCTGGTCTGTCCAAGTATAGATTTTACTCTTTTCATATTTCCTGTTTTCCATTTTATTTATCAAATGGACCACCAAAATCAGTTGCAAATACCTTCACAATATGGTGAACTAAATGCACAACTCTTCAAGTATAAAGCAAACTCCACAACACAAATGGATAGTACTTGATAAAACTGGTCCGCCAAGGAGCTTAATCAAGTATAAATTAAAACAGGAGTTCTAGAGAGGCAGTATTGCACCTATGAAACTACAAAAAAAAAAACATCCAACTAGAAAGTGTTGTCGTCCATGGTGCCAAACATAATGGTAACCTCATTTCTGCTAACATGTCTTGCAAATCTCATTCTAGGACAAGGATTAACAGATGGCTGCCAGCTCTCACATCCTCAAATATCCATAGGAGCCACACCTGGCTCGGCTGGGGCTCCTTGGTCAGCAGCAGGACCTGAATCGGGTGGAACTTGGTCCGGAGCAGCAGCCTCAGTAGTAGGAACTTCTTCCCCCGCTATATCAAATGCATCTATTAGTGCTTGTACAGTTTTTTGATCCAATATCTGGAATGCTTCTCCTACTCCTAGCACAGCAACTGTGCATATGGAACTCGTGAGCCTTTCTCCTTGTAAAGTTTCCCTTATTGCAAATAGAGCATCCTTCAATAGATCATCTCGTGAAGAGCCACTGAAATTTTCAAATTTGCGCTCTAAGTATGTCTTTGCAGCTTGTGAGCGAGACCCAATTGCAAAAGCTTGATACTCAAAGTAGTTGCCACTTGGACAGTTGTAATAGAGGTGGGCTCCAGATTCATCCAAACCACCTACCAGCAGACCAACACCATAAGGCCTTTTCCATGAGCGCTGAGTACAAATCTGCCAATGTTTTAAATGAAAAGAGGATGAGTGGCTCAAGGAGTAAAAGCGAAAAACCAGCAACCCCTTCTCCTTGTATTAATGCACGAAAATGTTACCCACTAGAGACTAAATAAAATAAAGAAAACGTATGCCGAGTTGAGAAACACAAAATTGATCTCTAGGTAGACCCCATATATCATGGGTTCCCATAGAGAAACAATATAAGCTATAGTGGTTCTGCTGAAACAATGACAAAGATCCCATTGAAGTCAGGTAGAAATTTAACAGTTTCAGAAGTCTAAAGCTCTTAGACATTCCAAGTACAAGTCGAGTAACAAACAGTTAATTTAAGAGGCTGAATTTTCCATGATAAATGACTATCACGCCCATGAGATAGGATTTCCCACTATTAGCATTTGGTTTCAAGAAGAGTTCAAACACATGCAGCACTCATCATATAATACAAACTGATTTCATTTCCTTGGTCGAACTTTTACCAACTCCCAGAAGAAGGGGCGCGATATTCTTGGAGTAAGTAGATTATGGAAACACAGAGTCCATTAGAATTCAGGTCCAAATATAGATCAACAGGCAATATGCAGTTCTGTTTACATCTTAAATTAAGATTCTAGTCCAAACAATGGGAAAAGTCAGAAGGCTAATTTTTAGTTTATTTTGTATAGTAAATCTAAAATTGCTTAAAACGCCAATAACAAATTATTAATTATATAATTGCTGTAATTATACTTCCTTATGTAGATGATCTCAGAAGTTACAAATTGGGAGTAAAGTTATGAAAACAAATAAAATGCTTCAATTAGGTTAAACATAAAGAAATCATATTTTATTGGTGGATTAAATTCTTGAGCACATCCTCCAAAAAGGACAGTTTTAGAACTCTGCGATTTAGAAATTTAAAAATATCTAAACCTTGAGGTAATGCATCCTAGATTCACATAGCAAGCTGGTTTCACGCTAGAGAAGGTAAAATAACAACAATGAACTAAAGCTAAAATGTCAGCCGTCTGAGCATTAATGCATTAAGAAAATAAGTGTTCTAAAAATCCCTACCTAGGCGCTAGGTGGTTCTCTACCGCTTCGATATGGCTGGATGCCTAGGCCCCCTAGGCAAAATCGAGGTTCCACTATAACTTAAATGAATTTGTTAAGCCTTAAAATAAATTTAATAAATTTTTTTGACAATGTTTCATGTAAAATTTTAAAAATTAAATCTACTATATGTTTTTTTATAGTATAATAAGTATGTACAATAGAAAAATAAATAAATGAGAGCGCCTAAGAAAACGCTTAGTCCACTTAGGAAAACACTAGGCGCTAGGCACCACCTCCGCTGTCTTTAGGTTCGCCTAACGATTTTTAGAACACTGAAGAAATTAACTCCACCGAGAAAATGTTCATCTTAAAAACAATCTCTTTTCTTTAGAAGTTGTATCAAAAACATTCTTATTTAGGTGACCCTCCTGCTTGCGCTAAATTATTGCTTATGCACTTAAGTCATCATTCTGTGCTTCCAGAATACTAATATGGCTATAAATTACATGTGGTCGTAAATCTAATAAACTAACCAAAACTTAAATGCCATGTATATGTAATTCAAAGCACAAATGTCTCAATTTAATCTATTTGACAATCTTTATAATCCCTTTTTTCTGTGAGAACTCACCTTACAGAGACTTGCACTATCTTGACATACCCTCAACTTACGTGTGTCCACAACACTACCAAAGAAAAGTTGCATGTTGGATAAAAGGCAAGCCAAACACAATATATATCAAAAGAACAGCTTTTAGTAGCACCTAGTTGAGTGCCATGGTTCCAAATATCAAGAAGAGTCCATCTTATACTTTGACTTGTGAAATAAAGGTAAATGCCTTGCTGCATCAGTCCCAAACTATAAGCAGACAGTAATAAAATCCTTTCTTTTTCTTTTATTTTTTAAGTAACTTGAGGAAGGGCACCCATAAAGCCATAACTACAGAATTTTTTTATTCTCTAACCCTTAGAGAGGAGAACATATCCTATGCTTTCACTACTGAAGGACTTAGGGTTATATTAGCTATAATCCAGCTTTCGTAGACATATAATCTCACCATGGAATGGATTGAAATAGTAAGCAAAAATGGAGAGATAAATTGTAAGCCTTTTCCTACATATAAATATGTTCCAGTTGGATACATCAGTCGATGGCAGAGGAGGAAAAGCATAGTTTGGTTAGATGGGATGGAGTGTGCTCACTGTAAATACTGGAGAAGTTGAAGCATTACGGAGCTCAGATTGCTAACCAACTTGTTTAGGACAATGATTTTGGTATGGGAAGTATGTTAACATTTCTACAATAATTGTGTCTGGAAGAAGCACAACAATCAGCCTAACATGGCAGGAGAAAAACAGCATTTTAAAATTTGTAACTGCAGATGCAAATTCACTGCTATGCTCACACTTAACGAAAGCATGTCAGTATAATAAGAAAACTAGAACCCACAACAGATTTCATAAGATAGTATAACTAATTTCAGAGATATATACAGCTCAGAACTATTCATATAATATGCACTTGTAGGAGTGGGAATTTTGGACTACACACACATGTTTAATCAAAACCACCTGACTGATGAAATTTACGCTTCTCACTACATACAAAATATTAACAAGAGGTGAAGGATGACGTTTCGCTGGGTTTCAGATTGAAATTTTGTAACTTTATAAAGCAAAACATTTGAATTTAGTGGACATGCCGTTATAAAAGCAAATATATATTAAAGCCTCACAAATCATTTTAGTCATTTGACAAAAGAATTATTACAAAACCAGAAGTGCATCTCCAGCTATAAATTTAACCACGTGGAGAATTGTGATAACTATGAATGTACTACAGTAGGCCTTAATTTTTTTGCAACTTCTTAAACCGAAGAAAGAAATTAATTTTTTTGGTATAAAAAAGAAATTAATTCCAGCTGTCCACGCAAATGATCGAACAGAGGCAAAGAAGTTTACTCTAAAACCTTGATTTCACGATCTAACAACAATATTGCCCCCAATCCAATTTTAAATAAGAATAGAACATACAAGTGAATCGGTCTCCTTAAAGAGGGAATTTCCTAAAACTAACCATAACCCCTCAACTTGTATGACCGAAGGACACAAATTCCACAAGACCACATTCACATCACACAATAAACACTTGAATTTCCACACGTATATATAAACAAGGGTTTATTAAAAGAGTGAACCTGGGCCTTGTCGGCGAGCTGAACAACGAGGCGACCAACGGGGAGAGGAGACTCGTAGGAGTAGCTGTAATTAATACACTCGGATCTCATGTAACGAGAGAGGACTCGGCCGTCGGCGGTGAGTCCGGCAATGGCGACTCCGATGTGGTCATCGGCCTTGAAGATCTTCTTCTGGTGAGAAGAGAGCTCGGAATTAGACTTGTTGACGCAGGCGAGGACGACGTGAGTCTTGGATCGGAGACCAATCGCCGCCGAGCCTTGCTTGACGGCCTCCATCGCGTATTCTACCTGGAATAATCTCCCCGCCGGACTCCACGTCGTCACGTCCGTATCGTACTGGTTCCTGAACATCTTCTCTCTTTACGAGGTCGTTTTACGATATTCAATTGACTCCAAATAACTTGTTGGTAATGTATCTATCTATATATACTCTCTTCTATTGTGTTTAAAGAGTGAGAGAGAGGGCGGGGGGGAGGAGGGCTTTTCTTTTTCTTCAAGCCAAGAGAATTAAAAATGAAAAGAAAACGATGGTAACACCGCAACAGTTTACCAACAATACGTACTGTTCAACAGAGGTTTTGGGCTCTGCCGAATTATTTTTTATTTATTTTTTTATAACAACTTTTAATATGGGGGGACTGTGATGTGATGTGATGATTTATAACCGTTGGATGAGATTACACAATTTTTCTGGACATGGGTCACCTTTGGGTTTGTAATTGGGCCAGGCCCGTACCTGCTTTGATGGTTGGTCGAGTACTACATATTAATTATTCCCCTCCCCCTACAGCCCCAAAACAATATATATATATGAACCATATTAATAATGAAAAGAAAAGGAACAATGTGAGTTGGAAGCCTTTAGGGATAAAATTGTTGAAAATGAGATTTGAAATATTAAATATTAGAGTATTTTGAGGCTCAATTAAATGAGGGACCTATATTCTGAAAATGTCAGGTCTTTGCACCAGTGTGTTCTCCTTCATGAGGAGTATAACTTGGTATATTTATATGTTCAAATCCATTAAGAATTGAATGAGAAAATTGACTCCAAAGTCACCTACTTGAAATGTCAGTAAATTCAAAAAGTCTACATATAGGCATTAGAGGAAAAATGAAAAAGAACATATATATGGGATGTTTTTAATTTAAATTAAAGGCACCCACTTTTGTGGAAGGGAGAGGACCTAGCCAAGGTATGGTTCAAACCCACACGCAATCGCCATCAGGTTGGGTCATGATATATAACTTTTTAGGCAAAATCTGTTTTGTAATTTTTCCATTTCCGTTATGCATTTTTCTATCCCGTCCCATTCTGAGAATTTTTCCGTTCTGGAAAATCCGTTCTGTAATATACTTTTTCTCGTTCTGCAATTCAATATTTTCCGATTCCTCCGCTCTACGTTAATAAATTTTCCTGCTTCTACAAAATTCCTTGAAATTGCAGTAAGTTTTTCCCAATTTTCTTCATGCATGCATCATTAACATCCATTTAAGTTCAGTACATAACATATAATTTGGTTCGAAGTGTTCTTAATTTTAAAGTGCTTCTAATTAAGAACTGAAAATCCGTTTTATCTTGAGAAACAATTATTCATTTAATCCTTAGTATCAGTGAGGGAATAAATTTGCTTTAAGGAGATTTTGTGAATTCAAAGGACTCGAATTTATTTATTACTCATTTTATAATTTATTTATATTCTGCATAAATTTTATTTTATATATATATATATATATATTAAATAATATTATATATTACAGATAACAAAAACAGTGTGATTTAAAGTTGTAATGGTGGAGTACTGGCCGGGTACGTAATTGGTGACCAAGTATGATAAAGAAATGGAGAAATAAATAAAAAATAAAAAATAAAAGATAAAGTAAAAGCCTCCCCACCATTTATATTTATATATATATATATATAAAATGAAGATTCCAAATTAATTCCTTAGTTTAAGTGGAAAAGTAAAAGTGGCATTGTGGATTTGCTTTTATGCTTTATTTACTATATAGATTTAGATCTTTGAATTTTGATAATCAATCCATCAGCACGAAGATACAAAATTCTTCTTACTCACTATTGTTTGATTATATATGAATAATGTGCCTCTTATTCGATTAAAGACAAAATTTATTTGATAAATTTTTTTTGAACAAATATAATTTTAAATCACATAGAGGTGGGTTTGAACGAAATAAAATGCTATTCGATTGGGTTCATATGTTGAGTTTGTCTTGAAGTTTAAGGTAGGTTTTGAAGGTGATAGGTTGAATAGAAAGAGATAAGAAAAAGTTAAAATGGAAAAATAATGTGATTCTTTTTTTTTTATGTGATAAATATTATATGAATTATTGTTTTGGGTAAGAATATTGTGAAAATCTTGGCGAGTAACGCAATATGGTAGTGTAGTAGTAACTTCAATAATTACTTAAACAATCATTTTTAGACATGATCTGATCCACTATGCTAGAGCTCAATTGGACTATACGTTATTATTATTATTTATTCTTTCCCATATACCAACAAAAGTCATATTTTGATCAATTTATAAGAAATCAAAATTAATATAATTTATTGACTGCTTAAAAAATAACAACTTTTGCACTTTTAAATTATTTATGATAGTAACAATTGTATTAACTACATTTACATTTAGATGGGTTTTATATATATTTTTATTTTTATTTTGAGAGAGAAAAACAATAAGATTTTCAAATATTTGAAGCAAGAAGCAATATCTTCGGGTTTTATTTATATTTAAATTTCTTATTCGTAAGATTCTTTTTTATGAAACAAAGGAATACTCCATATAAGTTACGGCAGGCAGTGATTAAATTAATGTCAAATAATAATAATAATAATCTCCGATATTATAATTGTGATTTTGTTTCTTTATCGTTCATTCATCTTATTTAAATATTTGAGTATTAGCTGGAAGGAGTTATAGGTATAGGTATAGGTATAGGTATAGTTCTTCATTTATTTAATTATAAAGTATGAGGGCATCTCCTCAACCTTAAATATAATTAATTACTCACAGGGCTTTTACTAATTTTTCTCAACGGATGCTGTAATTTGGGGAGTTGAATATATATATATATATATATATATAAACATATATATGAAATAAAAGGTGCTTAATAAAAAAATAATTATCAAGAACGATTGACCTCTTGTTTCTTTCAAAAAATTATTCAAATATTTATTGAACGGACTTTTGGAAAGAAATCAAAAATTAATTTGGCCTCTCATAGCAACTTAATTAGAAGTCACCACATAACATTCAAATCATGTTATTATTAGGCGAAGCTGGACTGTCATAATGCTTATTTCTTTAAGAAATTGTCTCCTAATACAAATACTGTCTTCTAGACAATATCTACTCTCAGAATAAGTCTTCATTACAATTATTATCACACTATTTCATGTAATAAGTGAGCGACTACTAATACTATCATTCAGATCATCACCCGCTCCCCGATTAGGTCCTCGCTACGTTCTCATTTCTCAAGAGAACAATGAAAAAAAGGGTGAAATTTCAAATGGCAAAGAAGAAATATTATGACTAAGATAATGCAGAATAAATTATCATTAGCCTTCAACAATGTTAAACTGATAAAATACAATAGACATCAAGTTCAACTGCAGCGAAATAAGCAATTCATTAAAAGAGTCAAGTAGAGAATAAAATTTACTATCTTTTATGATTTAAATTTTTTTTCATCACTTTTATCGCTGAGACTCAGCTCAATAAATAATCCACATCATCTCTGCACTACGTTCAAGGATATTCATTAGGGTCACAACCACAAATTATCCATGCACTACGTGTAAGACCCCAACTTTTATGAATAAAAATGAATTTTCTATAAATATCATTTTTGAATATTATGGAATGAATTTGATATAATGTTATAGTTGTGGGTAATATTTACAAATTTTGCAAAGTATGCAAGTTGTCATATTATATTCGATTGGTCGGAAAATATTCTTTTGTCAAGGAATATCCGTGACGATTTACAATCATTAGTGGACCCCATTAATAGAATTATTGCTCGGATCGAGAAAACGACAAAAATATTTTATTGAAAATAACGGCAGAAGTTTTTAATTATCTTTGTTGAACTACTCGGTAGTAAAAGCACTGATGAATACGTGTGGTTGCATAAGTATTACACGATATCGATTATTAACGCCACGTGTAAGTCATCTCAGTTTTGTTTTATTACTTATATATATATATATATATAGAGTTATATATATATATATATATATATATATATATATATATATATATATATATATATATGTATAAAGTTGTCAAGTTGACAAAGTGGGTGGAGGAAAATTTGTGTTCACGTGGGAGGAGAGAGCAATTATTATTATTATATATATATTTAGGTTTACAACATGTGTTGATTATATATATAGATATGTTTTATAATCTTTCTCCTTTATTCTGATTGGTTGGGGCCTTGACATTTGGTAGCTTTGTTTGACAGATTGTGGGATGATTTTCAAACCTAGACATTCATTGACAACTCTTTGAAAATGAATCTTGATATGTTGCTATGATGTTCCGTCGTTGATTTTTTAAAAAATAATGTTCATGTCTGCTTTCTTAACAAGACACCTTCAATTCTCCTATAAATAGTAAGCTCATTCTTCATTATTTTCTTATTTAATTCAACCGAACTCTAGAGAGAGAAAATTATAGAGTAAAGAAGAAGAGTTTTCTCGTTACTTCACTAATCTCGATATCAAGTTTATTTTACTACGGTAGGGATATTATTCTTTTGTATTCATGAAGAGAACTTGATTATTCTATTCCTTATTATTCTATTGGAATAACTCAGATACGCGGATTACCCTATACTTGGTGACATTCTTCATTATTCGTCTTTATTATTACATTGGAACATCCTCGTCATGTGTTTTACACAGGACTGGTTCCATCTTTTTATTATTCTATGGAACATCCACATCCTGCGTGTGTTTTACGTAGGACGGGTTAAAGTCTTTATCATTCTGTTGGAATATCCTATCTCAAGGTGTTTTACATCGGATCCGGTTCCGTCTTTATTATTCTCGTTGAACATCCCGTTGGTGTGAATTTCACCGACCGTTCCGTTATTATTATTATTCGCATTTGAATAACTCGCCTCTGCCAAGTACCGCATGCATGGTGATTTCTTTTGTTATTCCATTTTTTTATTATACTCGGTTGGTTAAAGTTTTGATTTCTATACTCCATGAAATTAGTAGAATATCTTTGATATTTTGCGCTTCATCCAAAGATCTTTTCATGAAAATATTCTTCCGAGCATTCTTGAATTTTACTCACACGTAAGTATCATGTTGACAATTTAGACGTTATTGGTTCTGGACAAATTAATTCTTGAACTTGTTTGATTGAATTCTTATATCATTGTCATCATCCTCATGTTTATATTTTTTGAAAGTCATCTCGTGGCACGTGGTGCATAGATGGACTTGGTATGATTATGACCAGGGATTATTCGGTGTAATCATGACCGTAATGTTACAAATAATGTGGTAAAAGTCCTCATTGGCCCGTAGTGCATTGATGGACAGTTGTTGGCATGATCACGATTATTGATGTATACACAAATATCCTCGCCCGTAGCAGCATGGAATTTGTGGTCTTGACCTAATGAATATCATCGGGTCGAAAAGTGTGGATGATGTGGATTATTTATTTAATTTGAGTCTCGCCGATAAAAGTGATGAAAACCTTTTAAATCATAAAAGATAGTAGATTTTATTCTCTACTTGACTCTTGTAATGGATTGCTTGTTCCGCTGTAGTTAAACTTGATGTCTATTGTATTTTATCAGTTTAACATTGTTGAAGACTAACGATAATTTATTCTGCATTATCTTAGTTATAATATTTCTTACTGGGCTAGTTGAGCTCACCCTTTCTTTCACTGTTCTCTTCTGGAAATGAGAACGTAGCTAGGACGAGTTGGGGAATGGAGTGATGGTCCGGATGATATTATTAGCTAGTAGTCCTCACTATTCTGTTAAATAGTGTGACAATAAATGTAATAAGGATTTATTCTGAGAGTTGATATTGTCTAGAAGACAATATTTGTATTTAAACTCACAAAGATATGTTTTTGTCGATATTTTTACTTAATCGTTGTATTATTAGTTTGTATTTTAATTTTGTACCATGTATTTGGCACTCAAGATGGGTGATGTATACCTATTTTGGGGCGCCACGGTTGGTATCAAAGCTTAGGATATGATCCCTGGCCAAGATGTGAGACAAGAATTAGGAGGGGAGAGACGGAGAATTCTTTTCGCTAGTATATGACCTAACTAAGTTTATTTGGTATTTAATTGGTCCACAAAGTATAAGGATAATATGTGATATGTTTTAACTCTTGTTTTTGTGACAAGATTTGAAAATGGCATCCGAGAATGTTGAAAACATTAATGGAGCATGTGAGACCGTTGAGTCTCCACAGATCAATAGTCAGGATAATGTGCATCAGGAAGGCGATAATCCTCAGGCAAACAATAACACTGACCAAATGATGAACGATGGAATGTTCCGAGGCTTCATACAATTAATGCAACATCAAAGTAGAGCGACTCTCGCCCAAAATGCGGTGAAAACACTAAAGAACTCTCGGTCATTGGGCCATTTAAGGAACTTTGGACCACCAGAGTTTTTTTGAGAGCCAAAACCACTTAAGGCGGAGACGTGGATTAAGCAGATCAACAAGATATTTAATGTCTTAGGATGCTACGAGGAGCAAAAGGTTCCTTTCGCCACCTTCATGTTGCGGGCAGAGGTAGATTACTGGTGGGAATCTGTAAAGCGTACTCAACCTGCCGCACTAAAGATGTCTTGGGAGAAGTTCCAAGAACTGTTCAACGATAAGTATTTTTTCGAAAGTATTCGTCACATGAAAGAGGTAGAGTTCATCAAGTTGGAACAAAACAACATGACCGTATCGCAGTACGAAGCCAAGTTTGTCGAGTTGTCCCGGTTTGCGTCCCATTTGGTCGATAATGAGGAGAGAATGACACGAATGTTTTTAAGAGGTTTAAAACCTGAGATACGTCAATATCTTATCTCTCATAAACTGTGTTTGTATTCAGATGTTGTTAATAGGGCTCAATTATTGGAGCGTGATAATGAGTCAACCCAACCAAAAGAGAGAAATGTAAAAAATGATAATACTAAGGATGATACTTGATCATCGAAGCGGTGACAATAAGCGTGGAGGAATCAACACGCCAGAAATGGTAACCACTTCGGTGGTAATCATGGCCAAAAGAATAAGAACGGACATTTCAAGAAGAGGAGATTCAACAATGATGGAATGACGTCAGCATCAACACCTGTCGTTAAGGAAGGAGAACGACCACCTATCATATGCTTCAAATATGGAGGAGAGGGACACATCAGTCCCAACTGTGAGATGCCATCCAAGGCATGTTACAAGTGTGGAAGAGAAGGTCACCTGGCCCGATTTTGTCGTGCACCGAAGACAAGTCCAGCTGGGATGGAGGCACCAAAGGCCGTCCCAAAAAATTCAAAGCTGGTAGTGTAAGGGAGAGCGTTTGTTGTAACCTCCCAGAAAGCAAGGAACCCGAACGAGGTCATTACGGGTAAGATAATCATAAACTCTAGCGAAGTTTATACTTTATTTGATACTGGTTCTACCCACTCTTTCATTTCTCCTACTTGCGCTCAACGTTTAAATTTGATTCTGGAGAGATTAGACTTTGACTTATCCGCTGAAACTCCGTTGGGAGAAACCTTCATTACATCCACGGTTTATAAGTCTTGTTTAGTTCAAATTGGCACCCGCACATTACCTGTCGATCTTATTTCTTTGAAAATACTTGCATTTGATGTGATTTTAGGGATTGATTGGTTAACTACTCATCATGCAAAAATTGATTATTTTCGTAAGGTTGTTAGCTTTCATATTCCTAATCAACCTATTATGCAAATTCAAGCAATCAAACCATTAAAATCAATCACTGTTATTTCAAGCCATAAAGCTATTCGTTTATTGAAAAACGGATGTCAAGCTTTTCTTAGCTCATGTCACGGATCTAAACAAAATACGCCGTTTTGAATGATATTTCTATTGTTAATGAATTTCCGATGTATTCCCCTCAAGAACTTCCGGCCTACCCTCGGGCGTGAAATTGAATTTTGTATCGATCTTGAACCCCAGACAAAACACATTTCCAAAGCCCCATATCGAATGGCTCCTATTGAACTTCGTGGAGTTAAAGACCCAACCGCAGAATTGTTAGACATTGGCTTTATTCGTCCTAGTACTTCTCCTGGGGGCCTCTCATTCTATTCATGAAGAAGAAAGATGGGAATACGCGACTTTGTATTGATTATCTGGAGTTGAATCATGTCACCATCAAAATAGGTACCCATTGCCACGTATTGATGACTTGTTTGACCAAATTGCAAGGAGCCAAATTCTTTTCAAAAATTGATCTTCGTTAGGATATCACCGGTTTAAGATTAGAACCGATGACATTCCAAAAGGCGGCTTTAGAAACTCGATGACGGGCATTATAAATTCCTAGTCATGTCTTTTAGATCGACTAATGCTCCCGCCTTCGCCATGGATATGATGAACCGAGTATTCAAGGAATATTTGGATCACTTTGTGGTCGCGTCTTTATTGATGACATCCTCATATATTCCAAAACCCGTGAAGATCATGAAAGCAACACTTGAGGTCGATACTCCAAAAGCTTCGTGAATATAAGCTTTATGCCAAGTGAAGAAATGCGAGTTTCGGCTTTCGAGGAAGTAGCATTCCTTGGGCACGTGGTATCAAGTCATGGAATATCTGCTGACCCAACAAAGATTGAAGCTATTCAAAGTGGAGCAACCTAAATCGATGGAATAGAAGTATGTAGCTTTCTCGGTTTAAATTTGGTTATTATCGGAGATTCGTGGAAGAATTTTCTCGAATCGCAACTCCATTAACTCAAATTGACTCGAAAAGATACAAAGTTCTATTGGAGCGAGGAATGTGAGAAGAGTTTTCAAAAACTCAAGAGAAGACTCATTTCAACACATTCGACAATACCATCGGTTCGGAGGGATTTGTCATCTACTGATGATGCTTGAGCAAAAGGTTAGGATGTGTTCTCATGCAACATGGGAAAGTCATAGCTTTATGCCTCACGACAACTCAAAGAATATGAGAGGAATTATCCTACTCACGATCTAGAGTTCAGCATTTGTTTATCTTCGCATTAAAGATTTGGAGGCATTACTTGTATGGGGAGAAAGTGGAGATCTTTACGGATCATAAAAGCCTCAAATATTTCTTCACTCAAAAGGAACTCAACATGCTAAGAACGACGTTGGCTTCGAATCATTGAAAGATTATGATCATGCCATCTTGAAAAAGCGAAGGTGGTAGGCGCGTTGAGTAGTAAGATCATACGCGGCACGAGTGTAATATTGTCAGTATAAAGGCCCATTTTGTATGACTTGCAAAGGATGGAGATAGAGATAAAGACTGGGGACCCACATGATGATGGTGAATATACGAGTAGAACCGCCTTTAATTGATAAAGTTAAAGATGCTCAAGATTCTGAGATCCCGGGGTGATGCGTATGAGGAAGAAAGTGCAAGAAGGTGTTATGCCGAAGAAGAATCGATGATGAAGGAATACTTGAGTCAACTCCGGACTTTGTGTTCTAACGATCCCGAGTTAAAGTATAAAATTATGATGGAAGCTTTAACACACCGTTTTGCAATCCATCTCCGGGAGTACCAAAATATATCGTGATCTTCGTCATACATTTTGGTGGGAGCAATATGAAAGAGAGAAATAAATACCATTTATCTCAAGGTGTCTAACTTGTCAACGAGTCAAGTGAGCATCAAGTACCAAAAGGTCCATTGCAACCACTTGAAATTCCAGAATGGAAGTGGAAGCACATTACCATGGATTTCGTTACTGGTCTTCCCAAGGTTTCTCAAGGCATAGATGCAATTTGGGTCATTGTTGATAGATTGACCAAGTCTGCTCATTTCTTACCAATACGAGAAACTTATACGCTTGAACGTCTTGCTCGTCGTATGTACATAAACGAGATCAGAAGATCGCATGGTATGCCGGTATCCATAGTTTCGATCGAGACCCAAGATTCACTTCACGATTTTGGGTTAGTTTGCAAAAAGCTATGGGCACGGATTTACGATTTAGTTCTAGCATATCATCCTCGAGACGGATGGACAATCGAGAGAGGACTATTCAAACTCTGGAAGATCCCGCTCGTGTGTTTTACACCGGACCGGTTCCGTCTTTATCATTCTCGTTGGAATATCCTATCTCGTGTATTTTACACCGGATCCGGTTCCGTCTTTATTATTTCATTGGAACATCCCGCTTGGTGTGAATTTTTACGACTGGTTCCATTATTATTATTCATTGGAATAACTTTGTCTGCATGCGTAAGATCGCATGCGTGGTGATTTCTTTTGTTATTCCATTCTTTATTATACTCGGTTGGTTAAAGTTTTGACTTCTATACTCCATGAAATTAGTAGAATGTCCTCGATATTTCAAGCGCTTCATCCAAAGATCTTTTTCATGAAAATATTCTTCCGAGCATTCTTGAATTTTACTCTCACGAAGTATCATGTTGACAATTTGGACGTTATTGGTTCCTGGACAAATTAATTCTTGAACTTGTTTGATTGAATTCTTATATCATTGTCATCATCCTCATGTTTATATTTTTTTGAAAGTCATCTGTGGCCTGTAGTGCATAGATGGACTTGGTATGATTATGACCAGGGATTATTCGGTGTAATCATGACCTTAATGTTACAAATAATGTGGTAAAAGTCCTCATTGGCCCGTAGTGCATTGATGGACAGTTGTTGGCATGATCATGACCATTGATGTATACAAAAATATCCTTGGCCCGTAGTGCATGGAATTTATGGTCGTGACCCTAATGAATATCCTTGGCCGTAGTGCAGGGATGATGTGGATATTTATTTAGCTGAGTCTCAACGATAAAAGTGATGAAAAACCTTTTAAATCATAAAAGATAGTAGAATTTATTCTCTACTTGACTCTTTTAATGGATTGCTTGTTCCGCTGTAGTTAAACTTGATGTCTATTATTTTATCAGTTTAACATTGTTGAAGACTAACGATAATTTATTCTGCATTATCTTAGTCATAATATTTCTTACTGGGCTAGTTGAGCTCACCCTTTCTTTCACTGTTCTCTTCTGGAAATGAGAACGTAGCTGGGACGAGTCGGGGAATGGAGTGATGGTCCGGATGATAGTATTAGCTAGTAGTCCTCACTATTCGGTTAAATAGTGTGACAATAAATGTAATAAGGACTTATTCCGAGAGTGGATATTGTCTAGAAGCCAATATTTGTATTTAAACTCAGAGCATATGTTTTGTCGTATTTTACACGACTGCTGTATTATTAGTTTGTATTTGAATTTTTTACCATGTATTTGGCGACTCAAGATGGGTGATGTATACCTATTTTGGGGGCGTCACACTACGAGCCAAGGATATTCGTGTATTCATCAATGGTCATGATCATGCCAACAACTGTCCATCAATGCACTACGGCCAACGAGGACTTTTATCACATCATTTTGTAACATTACGGCCATGATTATACCGAATAATCCCTAATCATAATCATACCAAGTCCATCTATGCACTATGCATCACAAATGACTTTTAAAAAAATATAAACATGAGGATGATGACAATGATATAAGAATTCAATAAAACAAGTTCAAGAATTAATTTATCCAGAATTAATAACATCCAAATTGTCAACATGATACCTTCTTTGTAAAGTAAAATTCAAGAATGCTCGAGAAGAATATTTCCATGAAAAGATATGGATGAAGCTTAAATATCAAGGATATTCCACCGATTTCATGGAGTATAAGTCAAAACTTTAACCAACCGAGTATAATAAAGAATATATGAAATCGTTAAAATGGATTTTCACCCGCCATGAGGTAATCCACGTATACAAATCATTTCCCCAATTTAATAAGGAATGAATACAAAGGATCATTCACCATGCATGAGGCAATCCACATAGACAGATTATTCCAACAAAATAATAAAGAATGGAATAACAGAAGGATTCACCATGCATGCGATAGAGACCGCTTGCAGAAAGTTATTCCCAAAAAGAATAATAAATGCGGAATAATAAATATGGAACTGTGTCAGTGAAATTACATAATCGAGCTGTGATATTAAAACGAATAATAAAGAATGAAATAATAGAAGAATTTCACCATGTATGCAAAGATTGCATTTACAAAAGTTATTCCAACATAATAATAAAGAATGGAATAACGAGAAGAAGATCACCAAGTATAAGGTAAACCAGTATATACAAGTTATTCCACCAAGTATAGGTAAATGGCAGATACAAAAGTTATTCCAGCAGTAATAATAAATAATGGAATAATGAAGGATTTCACCAAGTATATAGGGATTCAGCGTGATACAAAGTTATTCCAACAGAATAATAAAGAATGAAATAATGTAAGAATTTCACCAAGTATATAGGGGATTCCGTGATCAAAAGTTATTCCAACAGAATAATAAAGAATGGAATAATGTAAGTTCTCTTCATGAATACAAAAGAATAACACCCCTTACGGGTACAACAAATAATATCCCTTACCGTAAAAGACACTGGATATCGAAGTAGTGAAGTAGCAAAATGCTCTTCTTCTTTCTCTCTATAATTTCTCTCTCTAGAGTTTCAGTGAATTCGTAAGAAATAATGAAGGAATGAGCTTCTATTTATAGGAGAATGGATTGAATAGTAACTAATTCCTGAACGGTCCAGATTGATTTACTTTTAAACGGACGGTCCATATTAAAACTTAAAGCAACGTTCCATACTGATTCACTATTAAAACTTAAAACCAGCGATCCATACTGATTCACTATTAAAACTTTAAACCAGCGATCCATACTGATTCACTATTAAAACTTTAAACCAACAATCCATATTAATTTACTAATATAGATTCAACCAACGGTTTGAATAATTAGCACAACTCCTCATGGAATAATATTGTACTAAAAATAATTTGGACCGAAAAGAAATATATTGTTAGGGTGAATAGAATTTTGTGAATAGTAATCGTGAATAGTAACTCATGAATAGTAACTCGTGAATAGTAACTCCTAAATAGTAACTTGTGAATAGTAACTCATGAATAGTAATTCGTGAATAGTAACTCATGAATAGTAACTCGACATAAAAAATGTCCCGAATATCCGACTGAACAATATAACCTCCAGACATCAATTATCATCGGAATAGATGTCGATTTCTACAAATAATCTCAACACAATGAAACTATCAAATTCATCTTTAATCAACATGAACTTATTCATCATTAATATTATAACTCACAATATTTAACAAACTGTGTTGTTCCCAGGAAGAGGGCTTTCAATAAGGATTTCTTCCTATCGGCGCAATTAATTAGGTTACCAAACCTCCTTGATGTAACTTTCTAGACATTGTAAATATTGCAATTTAATAATATGAATAACTTTGTTGTCTCAATTATTGATTTAATAATATATCATATAATGCGATGATGATCGTGACAATAATCGAATCAATAATATGAGAGATATGATGCAAAGAATTACTATAGCAATAATTGAGTATAACTGAGTGATTTCTCACGAAGATCAATAATCAATACCGTAGTGTTACTATGCAACCACGCCAGACATTCATTTCTTTACTACCGAGTAGTTCAACAGTATCAATGGTAAAACTTTCGCCGTTATTTTCAATAAAATACTTTTATCGTTTTCTCTATCCGACAATAATTCCGTTGTGGGTCCACCAATGATTGTGCCGTCGTACGAATATTCCCCGACATAAAGAATATTCCCCGACCAATCGAATATAATATAACAACTTGCATACTTTACAAAATTTATAAATACTACCCACAACTATAACTTTATCTCAAATTCACGCCATAATATTCAAAAAAATATTTCGAGAAAATTAAATCATTATTCGTAAAATTTGGGATCTCACATGACGCCCCCAAAATAGGTATCATCACCTATTCTGAGTCGCCAAATACATAGTACAGAATACAAATACAATCTTAAATATACAACATGAGTTGTGAGTTTTAATACAAATATTGTCTTTCAGGCAAAGATTAAAACTCAAAATAAGTCCTCAATACATTTATTAACATACTATTTTATATAATAATAGGAGGACTACTAATGCTATCGCTCAGACTGTCAATTCGCTCTCGACTAGTCCTCGCTACGTTCTAATTTCACGAAGAGAACAATGAAAGTAAAAGGGTGAGCTCAACTAGTCGGTAAGAAGAAATATTATGACTAAGATAATGCGAATAAATTATCATTAGCCTTCAACAATGTTAAACTGATAAAATACAATAGACATCAAGTTTAACTACAACGGAATAAGCAATCCATTAAAATAGTCAAGTAGAGAATAAAATCTACTATATTTTATGATTTAAAAGGTTTTTCATCACTTTTATCGCTGGGACTCAGCTTAATAAATAATCCACATTATCCCTGCACTACGGCCAAGGATATTCATTAGTATCACAACCACAAATTATTCATGCACTACGGGCCAAGGATATTCGTGTATTCATCAATGGTCATGATCATGCCAACAACTGTCCATCAATGCACTATGGGCCAATGAGGACTTTTACCACATCATTTGTAACATTACGGTCATGATTATACCGAATAATCCCTGGTCATAATCATACCAAGTTCATCTATGCACTACAGGCCACAGATGACTTTTAACATAATATAAACATGAGAATGATGACAATGATATAATAATTAAATAAAATAAGTTCAAGAATTAATTTATCCAGGAACCAATAACGTCCAAATTTTCAACATGATACTGCTTTGTGAGATAAAACTCAAGAATGCTCAGAAAAATATTTCCATGAAAAGATACTGGATGAAGCGCAAATATCAAGGATATTCCACTAATTTCATGGAGTATAAAAGCCAAAACTTTAACCAACCTGAGTATAATAAAGAATGGAATAAAAAAGAAATCATCGAGCATGCGATAGGCCAAGAGCATAAGGTTATTCCAATGTAATAATAAATAATGAGATCAGTCATGCCAGAACGCACGACGAGGATATTTCAACAGAATAGTAAATAATGGAACCAGGTCATGCGTAAACGCACAAACAGGATATTCCAACATAATAATAAATAACGGAACCAGGTCATGCGTAAACGCACAGACAGAATGTTCTAACCAAATAATAAAGAATGGAATAACAGAAGAATTTCACCATGTATGCGGTACTTCGCATAGACAGGTTATTCCAACATAATGATAAAGAATGGAATAACAGAAGAACTTCACCATGTATGCGATACTTCGCATAAACAGATTATTCCAACATAATAACAAAAAATGGAATAATAGAAGTTCTCTTCATGAAGACGAAAGAAAGAAATAATACCCCTTACCGTAAAAGAAGAGTATTCCGACTGGTAGGGCGATGATATTCTTGAAGAAAACTTGCACTACGCTCAAAGCTTCTTAAAACTCTAAAGAAATAAGCTCAAAATTATAGAAGAATTCACTGAACTTCTAGTGTGATTTTCAATTCTATCTAAGCATCCTATTTATAGGAAAATTGAAAGGATACTATGATGCACTATGCAATAAAATATAATATATTATATTTATAATCAAATAAAACAAAACTTTATAAAAAGTATTATGTTTTATATAAAAAGATTTTACTATGCAAACACTATGCATGCACTATGCAAATACTATGCATAATAAAATACAATATATTCTAATTATTGTTTAATAAAATAAATAACTTTATAAAAGTATTCTCTTTTATATAAAAAGATTTTACTATGAAAAAATACTATGCATAATAGAATATAATATATTCTAATTATTGTTTAATAAAATAAATAACTTTATAAAAGTATTCATTTTATATAAAAAGATTTTCTATTTTATTACATTAATAATACTAATAAAATAAAATAAATATATATATATATAATAGATATATATATATATATATATATATATATATATATAAACTTACGTGACATGATAAAAAAGACAACTTAATATATCTAACAACATTTATCATTATTATTATAATTCATAATATTAATCGACCGAAGTCGTTCCCAAGAAAGAGGGGCTTTAATAAGGATTTCTCCCTATCATGGCCGCAATTAGGTGACCAAACCTCTCTTGGCGAGTAACTTCTGAACATCGTTAATATTGCAAATAATAATATTAATAACTCGTCATCTCAATTATTGATTTAATAATATATAAAATATCGATAATAATTGAATCAAATAACGTGAGATACTATGCAACAATTATTGAAAAAATAATTGAACAAAAGCGAGTGACTTCTCACGTAAGCATCAATAATCAATATTTGATGCTACTACGCAACCAGCGTAGACATCGTACTTTTACTACCGAGTAGTTCAACGGTTTTAATCGTAAAACTTTCGCCGTTATTTTCATAAAAATATTTTTGTCATTTTTCAATCAAACAATAATTCCGTTGTGGGGTCCATCAATGATGTGGTCGTCGCATTTAATATTCCCCACCAATCAAATATTATATAACAACTTGCGTACTTTGCAAAATTTATAAATATTACCTACAATACTATAACATTATATCAAATTCATTCCATAATATTTAAAAATAATATTTATAGAAAAATCATCTTTATTAAAAGTTGGGGTCTTACAACCTCCCTTCTTATGAAATTTTCCCTCGAAATTAGGGTACGATACTGTATGTCGAAAAGGTAAGGATATCTTGATTTCATTTCAGATTCTAAGTCCCAGGTCATTTCCTCAACATCGTGGTTTTTCCACAAAACTTTGACTTGAGGTATAACCTTGGAGCGTAGAATATGTTCCTTCTTATCCAATATTTGAACAGAAACCTCTTCATACGTCAAATCTTCCGCTATTTCGTCCGGTTCTAACTCAATAATGTGGTTCGGGTCTCCCACATATTTACGTAACATGGATATCTGAAAAACGTTATGAACACGAGACATACTTGGTGGTAAAGCGAGTCTATACGCCACAGTTCTTACTCGATCGAGGATTAAAAATGGGCCAATAAACCGAGGATTGAGTTTTTCTCTTTTTTTAAATCTCGTAACTCCTTTTCATGGAGCAACATGTAACAACACATGATCTCCAATATCGAATTCCACGTCCTTTCGATGAAGATCAACATAACTCTTTTGTCGATCTTGTGAGGTTTTTATACGTTGTCGTATCGTTTGAATCTTTTTCGTAGTCATACGTACCAACTCCGGTCCCAACAACGTTGCCTTACTCACCTCATCCCAGCATACTGGAGAACGACACTTTCTTCCATACAACGCTTCGAATGGAGCCATGCCAATACTTGCTTTGTAGCTATTGTTATAGGAAAACTCTACCAATGGTATGAACTTATCCCAACTCCCTTGAAGTCAAGGACACAGAGTCTTAATAAATCTTCAAAAGTTTGAATAGTCCTCTCTGATTGTCCGTCTGTCTGAGGAAGATATGCAGAACTAAATCGTAAGTCCGTGCCCATAGCTTTTTGCAAACTAACCCAAAATCGTGAAGTGAATCTTGGGTCTCGATCAGAAACTATGGATACTAGCATACCATTTAGTCTTAGAATCTCGTTTATGTACATACGAGCAAGACGTTCAAGTGTATAAGTTTCTTGTATTGGTAAGAAATGAGCAGACTTGGTCAATCTATCAACAATGACCCAAATTGCATCTATGCCTTGAGAAACCTTGGGAAGACCAGTAACAAAATCTATAGTACCTTCATCATCAATTCTTGCTTCTGGCATAGCACCTTCTTGCACTTTCTTCCTCATACGCATCAGCTCCGGATCTGTAACTTGAGCAGCTTTAACTTTATCAATTAAAGTCGGTTCTACTCGTATATTCACCATCATCACGTGGGTCCCTGGAGTCTTTATCTCTATCTCCATCCTTTGTAAGTCATACAAAATGGGCCTTTGCGTTGACAATATTACACTCGTACCCGCATATGATCTTCTACTCAATGCGTCAGCTACCACGTTCGCTTTTCCAGGATGGTATTGGATGGTATGATCATAATCTTTCAACAGTTCAAGCCAACGTCGTTGTCGCATGTTGAGTTCCTTTTGAGTGAAGAAATATTTGAGGCTTTTATGATCCGTAAAGATCTCCACTTTTTCCCCATACAAGTAATGCCTCCCAATTTTAAGTGTGAAAACAACAGCTGCCAATTTTAGATCATGGGTAGGATAATTCTCTCATATTCTTTGAGTTGTCGAGAGTCATAGGCTATGACTTTCCCATGTTGCATGAGAACACATCCTAACCCTTTGCCCGAAGCATCACTGTAGATGAAAAATCCCTCCAAGCCAGATGGTATTGTCAGAACAGGTGCTGAAATGAGTCT
Organism: Panax quinquefolius; assembly: GCA_020205615.1. Taxonomy (NCBI): domain Eukaryota; kingdom Viridiplantae; phylum Streptophyta; class Magnoliopsida; order Apiales; family Araliaceae; genus Panax; species Panax quinquefolius. The sequence goes on along the minus strand of CM035168.1, from coordinate 134,749,845 downwards.
CCTCTTGAGTTCTTGAAAACTCTTCTCACATTCCTCGTTCCAATCGAATTTCGTATCTTTCCAAGTCAGCTGAGTTAATGGAGTAGCGATTCGAGAAAACCCTTCTACGAATCTCTGATAATAACCAGCTAAGCCGAGAAAATTACGTACTTCGGTCACTGATTTAGGTTGCTCCCAACTTTGAATAGCTTCAATCTTTGCTGGGTCAACAAATATTCTATGACTTGATACTACGTGCCCAAGGAATGCTACTTCCTCAAGCCAAAACTCGCATTTCTTCAACTTGGAATAAAACTTATATTCACAAAGCTTTTGGAGTATCAGCCTCAAGTGTTGCTCATGATCTTCACGGCTTTTGGAATAAATAAGGACGTCATCAATAAAGACAACCACAAAGTGATCCAAATATTCCTTGAATACTCGGTTCATCATATCCATGAAGGTAAAAGCAGGAGCATTAGTCAATCCAAAGGACATGACTAGAAATTCATAATGCCCGCATCGAAGTTCGAAATCCGTCTTTGGAATGTCATTGGCTCTAATCTTCAATTGGTGATATCCTAACTAAGATCAATCTTTGAAAAGAATTTTGCTCCTTGCAATCGGGTCAAACAGTCATCAATACATGGCAATGGGTACTTATTTTTGATGGTGACATGATTCAACTCCCGATAATCAATACAAAGTCGCATACTCCCATCTTTCTTCTTCACGAATGAAACATGAGTACCCCAAGGAGACGTCTTGGGACGAATGAAACCGATGTCTAACAATTCCTCGCAGTTGGGTCTTTAACTCCTGAAGTTCAATAGGAGCCATTCGATATGGGGTTTTGGAAATAGGTTTTGTACCGAGTTCAAGGTCGATACAAAATTCAATTTCACGCCGGGGTAGGCGGGGAAGTTCTTCGAGGGAATACGTCAGAAATTTATTAACAATAGAGATATCATTCAAAACTGACGTATTTTTGTTTAAATCCGTGACATGAGCTAAGAAAGCTTGACATCCATTTTTCAATAAACGAATAGCTTTATGGCTTGAGATGACAGTGATTGATTTTAATGGTTTGGTTATTTGAATTCGCATAATAGGTTGGTTAGGAATATGAAAGCTAACAACCTTACGAAAATAATCAATTTTTGCATGATGAGTAGTTAACCAATCAATCCCTAGAATCACATCAAATGCAAGTATTTTCAAAGAAATAAGATCAACAGGTAATGTGAGGGTACCAATTTGAAACAAACAAGACTTATAAACAGTGGATGTAATGAAAGTTTCTCCCAATGGAGTTTCAACAGATAAGTCAAAGTCCAATTTCTCCGAAGTCAAATTTAAACGTTGAGTGCAAGTAGGATAAATAAAAGAATGGGTAGAACCGGTATCAAATAAGGTATATACTTCGCTAGAATTTATGATAAGCTTACCCGTGATGACCTCGTTCGGGTTCCTTGCTTTCTGGAAGGTCACTACAAACGCTCTCCCTTGAACTACCGGTTTTGTCTTGTCTAGGACGGCCTATGATGCCTCCATCCCAGCTGGACTTGTCTTCGGTGCACGACAAAATCGGGCGAGGTGACCTTCTCTTCCACAATTGTAACATACTTTGGATGACATCGCGCAGTTTGGACTGATGTGTCCCTCTCCTCCACATTTGAGGCATATGATAGGTGGTCGTTCTCATTCCTTAACGACGGGTGCTGATGCTGACGTCTTTCCATCATTGTTGAATCTTCACTTCTTGAAATATCCATTCTTATTGTTTTGGCCATGATTACCACCGAAGTGGTTACCATTTCTGTCATGTTGATTCTCTCTACGCTTATTGTCACCGCTTCGATGACTGTTATCACCGGTATTATCATTTTGCGAACCGCTCTCTTTTTGGTTGGGTTGACTCATTATCGCGCTCCAATAATCGAAGTCATATTAACAATATCGAATACAAACACGGTTTATGAGATAAGATATCGACGTATCTCTCGGGTTTCAAACCTCTTAGAAACATTCGCGTCATTCTCTCCTCATTATCAACCAAATGAGACGCAAACCGGGACAACTCTGCAAACTTGGCTTCGGACTGCGATACGGTCATGTTGTTTTGCTCCAGCTTGATTAACTCTACCTCTTTCATGTGACGAATATTTTTGGGAAAGTACTTGTCGTTGAACAGTTCTTGGAACTTCTTAAAAGACATTTTTAGTGTGACAGGTTGAGTACGCGTTACAGATTCCCACCAGTAATCTGCCACTGCCCGGAACATGAAGGTGGCAAAGGGAACCTTTTGCTCCTCGGGGCATCCCAAGACATCAAATATATTGTTGATCTGCTTTATCCACGTCTCCGCCTTAAGTGGTTTTTGTAAGACCCCAACTTATTATTAATGAAATTTAATTTTCTCTATTTATTATTTTGAAATAGTAAGGGTTGATGTGATTAATGTGGATAGTTAGGGGTAAAATACGCAAATATTTCAAAATAAGCAAGTGGTTATAAAATATTCATTGTTGTTTGGGAATATTCGTTTGGTCGTGGAATATTAAATGCTTGTCGGGGAATATTCGCATGACGAGCCAGACCATGTGTGGGCCCCATAACGAAAAAAGCGATTGGATGAAGAAAACGACAAATATAAGTTGGTTAAAAATAATCCAGCGTAGTTATTCATTAATCTTTGTTAAAATACTTGGTTAAAACACAAGAAGACACCAGATTGCACCAATTATTGATTCTTACGTAAGAAGGCACTACTCAATAATGGTTCTGATAATTCTTGCTCAAGATTTTATTGAGTTAATAATTGTTTGCGTTGATATTTTATATTGTTGTTGTTTCAATAATTGTCATTACACAATATTTTTCATTATCGAAGCAATAATTCATATTATCCGAATAATATTATTAGATAACATTATTGGCAATGTCTAGAAAGTTACATCTAAGGAGAGGTTTGGTCACCTAATTGCGGCGCCAAGAAGGAGAAATTCTTATTGGAAAGCCCCTCTTTCCGGAACCGCTGGTCATCAATATTGTGATTCTCGTAATATTATTTGTGAATAATTAATTATTGATTCATATGATGAGGAAAATATTAATTTTATATGGATATAGATGGAGAAAATTTTTAATGTGACAATTGTTGAAAATTGAAATTTTAACTTTTTCTGATAAAATAATTCATTTAAATATATTATTATATTTTAATAATATAATAATGGTGATATTTTTACAACGAATGTGGGATATATGAGTATACGAGGAGGAAGAGTATTTTTGTTGCAATAAATGTTTAAAACATGTTAAACATGTCGGTGGACCCCATTTATTGACTGAAATTTGATTATAGCTTATAAAATTGTGTTTATGGATTTTGGTCAATTTCTGTTTGAATTTAGGAAAAACTTTCTTCCGAAAGTTGTAGAGAATTGAATTTCCTATAAAATTATATGCCAAATTGAAGAAATGCGAGTTCGGCGAGGAAGTAGCATTCCTTGGGCACGTGGTGTCGAAAATATGGAGTATCTGTTGATCCGTGAAGATTGAAGCAATACAAAGTTGAGAGCAACGAAGTCGATGGATCAAGACGTAGCTTTTTGGGCTTAAATTGGTTATTATCGGAGATTCGTGGAAGGGTTTTCTTGAATCGCTACTCCATTAACTTTCAACTAACTTCGGAAGGATACAAAATTCGTTTGGAGTGAAGAATGCGAGAAGAGTTTCCAAGAGCTTAAGAGGAGACTTATTTCTAAGACTGTTCTAACAATACCATCCGGTTCGGATGGATTTGTTATCTCTGATGATGCTTGTGCAAAGGGTTAGGATGTGTTCTCATGCAACGTGGGAAAGTCATAGCTTTATGCCTCATGACAACTTAAAGAGTATGAGAGGAATTATCCTACTCATGATCTAGAGTCAGCGTGATCGTTCAGCGCTAAAAATATGGAGGCACTATCTATATGGGGAGAAAGTGGAGATATATTCAGACCATAAAAGCCTTAAATATTTCTTCACTCAAAAGAACTCAACACGCGGCAATGACGTTGGCTCGAGCTATTGAAAGACTACGACCACACTATTCAATACCATCCGGAAAGGCGAACGTGGTAGATGGTACGCGTTGAGTAGAAGATCATATCTTGAACGAAGTGCGATGATGTCAAGTATACATATAGAGCCAACTTTAATAGAAAAAGTTAAGGTTCTTTCAAGCCACCCACCCGGGAATGATGCGATGCGTATGAAGAAGAAAGTACAAGAAAGAGTTATTCCTAAGCGAGAATTGATGAAGAAGGAATACTTGAGTCCACTCTAGACTTTGTGTTCCTAACGACTACGATTTGAAGTACAAGATTATGATGGAGGCACACAATACACCATTTGCAATCCATCCACGAAGTACTAAATGTATCGTAATCTTGACATACATTTTGGTGAAACAATATGAAGAGAGATTGCAAAGTTTATCTCAATGTGTTTAACTTGTCAACGTGTAAAGGCGAGCATCTGGTACCTAAGGGTCCGTTGCAACCACTTGAGATTCGAAATGGAAGTGGGAACACATTACCATGGATTTTGTTACGGGTCTTCCTACAGGTTTCTCAAGGCATCAATGCTATTTGGGTTATTGTTGATAGATTAACCAAGTTCCGCTCATTTCTTGCCGATACGGAGACTTATTCCCTTGAACGTCTTGCTAGTATATGACGTGAATGAGATTGTGAGGTTGCATGGCATACGGTATCCATAGTTTGGATCGTGACCCAAGATTCACTTCAAGATTTTGGGTTAGCTTGCAAAAAAGCTATGGGCACGGATTTGCGATTTAGTAAAGCATACCATCCCCAAACGGACGGACAATCGAGAGGATTATTCAAACTCTTGAAGATCTATTAAGACTCGTGTCCTAGACTTTGGCGGTTGGGATAAGTATTTACCATTGGTGGAATTCTCCTACAACAATGATTATCGAGCAAGTATAGGTGTGTCATTTGCATTCAAGCATTATATGGACGAAAATGTCGATTTCTCAATATGTTGGGATGAGGTGGGTGAAGCAACATTGTTGGGACCCGAAAGTTAAGACGTATGACTCACCGAAAAGATTCAAATGATTCGACAACGATATACAAACGGCACAAGATCGATAAAAAAGAGTTATGCGGATCTTCATGAAAGGACGTGGAATTTAGTGTAGGGGATCATGTATTGTCATGAGTTGCTCCATGGAAGGAGTTACAAGATTTGGGAAGAGAGGAAAGCTCAATCCACGATTTATTGGTCCATTTCAAATTCTTGACCGAGGTAGGAAATGTAGCCTATAGACTTGCGTTACCTCCAAGTATGTCTCGTGTTCATAATGTGTTTCATATATCCGTACTTCAGTAAATATGTGAAAGACCCGAACCACGTTATAGAATTAGAGCCGGACGAAATAAGCCAAGACTTAACGTATGAGGAGGTACTGTCAAGATCTTGGATAGGAAGGAGCATGTCCCTACGCCATGAAAGGTCATACCACAAGTTAAAGTTTTGTGGAGGAATCATCTTTATAGAGGAAATGACACGGGAATTGAAAGCGGAAATGAAAGCGAGGTATCCTCACCTTTTGAAAAACACTGTACGTACGTCAATTTCGAGGACGAAATTTCATAAGGAGGGAGGTTGTAAGACCTCAACTTATTATTAATGAAATTTAATTTTCTATTTATTATTTTGAAATAGTAAGGGTTGATGTGATTAATGTGGATAGTTAGGGTAAAATACGCAAATATTTCAAAAAATAAAAGTGGTTATAAAATATTCATTGTTGTTTGGGAATATTCGTTTGGTCGTGGAATATTAAATCTTTGTCGGGGAATATTAAATACGACAAGTAGACCATGTGTGGGCCTCATGCTTGAAAGCGAATGGATGAAGTTAACTACAAATATAAGTTGGTTAAAAATAGCAGCGTAGTTATTACCAATTAATCTTCGTTAAAATACCGGTAGTAAAAACACAAGTAGCTACGGCAGTATTGCACCAATTATTGATTCTTACGTAAGAAGGCACTACTCAATAATGGTTACGTGAATTACTTTATTCGGTATTTTATTGAGTTAATAATTCTTTGCGTTGATATTTTATATTCTTCATTGTTTCAATAATTGTCATTACACAATATTTTTCATTATCGAAGCAATAATTCATATTATCTGAATAATATTATTAGATAACATTATTGGCAATGTCTAGAAAGTTACATCTAAGGAGAGGTTTGGTCACCTAATTGCGCTGCAAGAAGGAGAAATTCTTATTGGAAAGCCCCTCTTTCCTGAGGAGCGCCGGTTGGTCATAATATTGTGATTCGTAATATTATTTGTGAATAATTAATTATTGATTCATATGATGAGGAAAATATTAATTTTATGTGGATATAGATGGAGAAAATTTTTAATGTGACAATTGTTGAAAATTGAAATTTTATCTTTTTCTGATAAAATAATTCATTTAAATATATTATTATATTTTAATAATATAATAATGGTGATATTTTTTACAAATGAATGTGGGATATATGAGTATACAAGGAGGAAGAGTATTTTTGTTGCAATAAATGTTTAAAACATGTTAAACATGTCGGTGGACCCCATTTATTGACTGAAATTTGATTATAGCTTGTAAAATTGCCCGTTTGTGGATTTTGGTCAATTTCTGTTTGGAATTCGGAAAAACTTTCTTCTGCAAAGTTGTAGAGAATTGAATTTCCTATAAAAACTCGCGAGATTCGAATTTTCTGATAAAAGGGCTATTTATTGTGAATTATTGAAGTTCTGAAGCTCCGAAATAATTGATTTTTGGAAGTTTTAATTATTATTTTAAAGAAAACGTTTTTTGCATTTAAGTGGGCTAACATGTGATATTAATTGCTGAAATCAGATCTTCAAAGATGGGCTAAGGAAATTTATAATATATATTAATATTTTATTAAATTTTCGCTTTAGTGTTCTAAAGATTTTTCTATAAATAGGTCTTAGGTTAGAATTGAAAATCACACCGTAAATGAAGTTTTCTCTCTATATTATCGAGCATATTCTTGTGAGTATTTTGAGTATACTTTTGAGTATTGTTAGGCAGTGCAAGTTCCTTCAAAGACTATACCTACGGTATTCCAAATTTGTAAATCTTAATCTTTCGAGGTAAGGGATGTTATTTTCTTCTCAAATGATATTATTTCTTCAATATCATTATCTTTGAAATATTGGTTGGAACTTTTTATCAAATTTAGAACTTTTTCATGTCCCGGGGTTATTATTCATGAGTTCTTATTCACGAAAGTTACTATTCATGAAGTTATTCTTATTCACGAGTTCTTATTCACGAAAGTCTTATTCATGAAGCGTGAAGATGTTTTTTGTGGAATTTCTATCTTTTGGTGTTGAGAGTTACTATTCACGATACAAGACTATTCACGATATCTGACTATTCAATTCTAGAAAATAAAATTTCTTCTTTTTGTCCAAAATATCTATTGCGGATACTAGCTTTGATTGTATCCATGTTTTGATCATTCTTGAATTTTACACCACTATGATTATTTTTGAGGTATTTTTGAACATGGATAAAACAAAGTATGAATCCTTAATCCTTAATCCTTAATCCTTGTCATTTTGTTTCTTTGGATTCGTTTCTTTAAAAAATATTTTCATCATCCTCGGTCTTAAATGATGATATTATTGAATATCTTTGGCACGTAGTGCAAAGATGAATGATTTTGAAGAATATCTTTGGTTGTAGTGCAAAGATGAACATGTGTTTAGATGAACATGATTAATGATGAATATCTTTGGCCTGTAGTGCAAAGATGAATATTTGATTCGGATGTATATTGATTGATGTTCTGGGGATAAAAGATGAGCGATGAACTTTTAAATTCATACATAGAAGATAGTAGTTTGCATTCTCTACTTAACTCTTCTAATGAATTATTATTTTCATTGCGAATATTGATTTAAAATTTGTTGTGTATTGTATTCTATTAGATTTTTCCTATTGAAGACTTACGGTAATTTGTTGTATATTATCTTAGTCATAATATTCTTTCTTTGGGCTAGTTGAGCTCACCCTTTTCCTTTTTGTTCTATTTTTCTTCTCAAGAGGCGAGAATATATATAGCGAGTGCAGTCTGGGGTATGGAATGAAGGTTTTAGAAAGGATTGTTTAGTAGTCCTCACCATTTTGTAAAATAATGTATCAATAAATGTGATGAGAATTTATTTGAGTATAGATATTATGCAGAAGATAATATTTGTATTCAAACTCACGCTTTACTATTGTAATAATAAAGTTGTAGTTGTTTACGTACCATGTATTGACAACTCGAATAGGTGATGTATACCTATTTTGGGGGCGTCACGATTTTGGCTCTCTAAAAAACTACGTGGTCCCAGTTCCTTGAATCGTAGTTAGCGGTGACCGTCGAGAGTTGCCAGTGTTTCCACCGCATTTTGGATGAGAACCGCTCTTGCACGATGTTGCATGAATCAGTATAAAGCCTCTGAACATTCTATCGTTCATCATCTGGTCCGTGTTGTTGTTTGCCTGAGTATTTTCGCCTTCCTGATGCACATTATCCTGATTATTGATATGTGAAGACTCAACGGTCTCTTGTGCTCCATTGATGTTCTCAACATTCTCGGATGTCATTTTTAAATACTGCCACAAAACAAGGGTTAATTAACATATCAAATATTATCCCTATACTCTGACAGACCAATTAAATACCGAATAAACTTAGGTAGGTCATACTAGCGAAGGAATTACTCGTCTCTCCCGTCCTAGTTCTTGTCTCACATCTTAGCCAAGGATCATATCCCTAAGCTCTGATACCAACCATGGACGCCCCAAAATAGGTATACATCACCTATTCGAAAGTCGCCAAATACATGGTATGCAGAATAATATTATAATCTTAAATATCTGACATGAAGTCGTGTGAGTTTTAATACAAATATTATCTTTTAGGCGATGATTAAAACTCAAAATAAGTCCTCAATACATTTATTAACACACTATTTCATAGAATAGTGAGGACTACTAATGCTATCATCCTGACCAGTCACTCCGCTTCTCCGACTAGTCCTCGCTACGTTCTCATTTTTCAAGAGAACAATGAAAGTAAAAGGGTGAGCTCAACTAGCAAGTAAGAAATATTATGACTAAGATAATGCGAGAATAAATTATCATTAGCCTTCAACAATGTTAAACCGATAAAATATAATGACATCAAGTTTAAGCTGCGGTGAACAAGCAATCCATTAAAAGAGTCAGTAGAGAATAAAATCTACTATCTTTTATGATTTAAAAAGATTTTCATCACTTTTATCACGAGACTTAGCTTAATAAATAAACCACATCATCCTCACACTACGGCCGAGGATATTCATTAAGTATCACAACCACAAATTATCCATGACTACGGCCGAGGATATTCGTGTATTCATCAATGGTCATAATCATGCTAACAACTGTCCATCAATGCACTACGGGCCAATGAGGACTTTTACCACACCATTTATAACATTACAGTCATGATTATATCGAATAATCCCTGGTCATAATCATACCAAGTCCATCTATGCACTACAGGCCACAGATGACTTTCAACATAATATAAACATGAGAATGATGACAATGATATAAGAATTCAATAAAACAAGTTCATGAATTAATTTATCCAGGAAACAATAACGTCCAAATTGTCAACATGATCTTGATTTGTAGGTAAAACTCAAGAATGCTCGAAAAATATTTCCATGAAAAGATCTTTGGATGAAGCTTGAAATATCGAGGATATTCCATTAATTTTATGGAGTATAAAAGCCAAAAACTTTAACCAACCGAGTATAATAAAGAATGAAATAACAAAAGAAATCACCGGATACGCGATGAGGCGCTTGCATGACGAGTTATTCCAACAGAATAATAAATAATGAGAACGGTCGTCACATAAACGCCTTGCATGGGATATTTCAATGAGAATAATAAATAATGGAACCGAATTCGTGCGTAAATGCACGTATGACGAGGATAGTCAACATAATAATAAATAACGGAAACGGTCGTGCGAACGCATACATACATGATGTTCCAAATGTAATAATAAAGAATGAAATAATGAAAATTTTACCGTGTATATGCAGTACTTGGCATGTAGGCAGTTATTCCAACATAATGATAAAGAATGGAATAATGAAGAATTTCACCATGTATGCGATACTCAGCGTAGGCGAGTTATTCCAACATAATAACAAAGAATGGAATAATGAAGTTCTCTTCATGAAGGCGAAAAGAAAGAAATAATACCCTTCACGTAGTAAAAGAAGAGTATTCGAATTTGGTAGAGGCGAGGATATTCTTGAAGAAAACTTCAGACTATTTCAAAGCTTCTTAAAACTCTAACGAAATACGCCAAGATTATAGAAGAATTCTACGAACTTTTGGTGTGGTTTTCAATTTAACTAAGCATCCTATTTATAGGAAAATAGAAAGGATACTATGTTGCACTATATCTGATAAAATATAATATATTCTATTTATAATCAAATAAAATAAAACTTTATAAAAAGTATTACATTTTATATAAAAAGATTTTCTTATATGCAAATATACGCGTGACTATGCAAACACTATGCATAATAAAATATAATATATTCTAATTATTGTCTAATAAAACAAATAACTTTATAAAAATATTACATTTTATATATAAAAGATTTTACTATCTGAAAAAACACTATCATAATATAATATAATATATTCTAATTATTATACAATAAAACAAATAACTTTATAAAAGTATTTTGTTTTATATAAAAACTTTTCTATTTTATTACATTAATAATACTAATAAAAATATATATATATATATATATATATATATATATATATATATATAAAAACTTCCGTGACATGATAAAAAGACACCTTAATATATCTAACATTTATCATTATTATTATAATTCACAATATTAATCGACTGCGTCGTTCTTCATGAAAGAGAGGACTTTCCAGTAATAAGGATTTTTTTTTCTATTGGAGGCAATTGATTAGGTGACTAAACCTCTCATTGATGTAACTTCAGACATCGTTAATATTGCAAATAATAATATTAATAACTCTGTCATCTCAATTATTGATTTAATAATATATAAAATATCGACAATAATTGAATCAAATAACGTGAGATACTATGCAACAATTCTTTGAAGCAATAATTGAACAAAAGCGGTGACTTCTCACGTAAGAATCAATAATCAATACAGTGCTACTATGCAAATAGCGCGCAGATATTGTACTTTTACTCTAGAAAGTAGTTCAACGGTTTTAATCGTAAAACTTCCGTCGTTATTTTTATAAAAATATTTTTATCGTTTTCTCAATCCAAATAATAATTCCGTTGTGGGGTCCATTAATGATTGTCTTGTCGCATTTGAATATTCCCTGTTAAAACGAATATTTAAACCAATCGAATATTATATAACAACTTGCGTCTTTGTAAAATTTATAAATATTATCCACAACTATAACATTATATCAAATTCATTCCATAATATTTAAAATAATATTTATAGAAAAATCATCTTTGTTAAAAAGTTAGGGTCTTACAATACATATATACAATAACAGGGTTGTACATATTACATTTTGTAAAAATTTATATTAAAATAAATACTATACATTTTTTGAGAATCATAAGTAAAAAAATAATAATTTAAAATGTCTAATTTTTTTGTCCAAATTTTCGGTCTGCCAAGATATTCTATCTATAAGTAACTATTTTGTGAAATGGAGGGAGTACACATAATCCAAACATTAGCCATTTATTTATTTATTTAAAATTCCCATTTTCACCATTTTCAAGAACGCCATTCGATTTTTATGAATTTTTAATTACTAACATCAAGAATGTCATTCAAAATAATAAATTAATAAACTCGAACTGCAAACAAAATAATACTATAAAAAACCACCAGCTGACGCTATAATGGTGTTGAGAATTCAATTTTTACATGTTTTTCGAGTATTTATCAGTGTACTAAAATGGATCTCAATTTGAGTTGACTCTTTGTTAATTAATACTCCCACCTATTTAGATTAAGTGTCGTTTTAGAATTTTTATGTAATATTATACTATTTTTTTTTCTAATTTACCCCCTATTTAATATGCTTAGTAAATACAATTGTGGAGAGAGAAATAATTAATTGGGGACAATTGCGGAGAATGAGAAGAGACAATTGTGAAGAGAAAAATAATTAATTAAAGATATAAAAAATATTTTATATTATTTTCTAATAAATGTGCTTAACTCTAAAATATCATTTAATTTGAATAGGAGGGAGTAATAAATTTCATTGCACGAGTTATACTCTTTAATTTAGATTTTTATTTATTGTTTTGAATTTATTTTATTGATTAGATTTTATAAACTTATTATATATGTGCCTTGTAGTATTTGTAAAAACAGACAATTAGATTCGTGTATTTTGAAAATCTTCGTAGTAAAATATTTAATTGTTCAATAAATGACTTAATTGTATATTGTCTTACTTTGATCCAGGTGGCCCACAATTTCATCATTACAAGTCCATATTCAGCACCTTGTACAGTGCAGGGCAGGTTTCAAACTCAGAAACAAACAAAATAATCCAGCAAATAAAACCAACACTTTTATTTCTCCTCCTATTAATTACTACTACTACTGCTACTCGATATTCAAATACCAATTCAGCCCCTCCGTAACGTTGTCTAGGGGCATTCCCGAATCCGCATCTTACCGGCTAAACCGGTCAGCCATCTTCCTCCCGATTTTTTCCCCAACACCAACAAAGTTAATAATCGCCATATAAAATAAAATTCGGCGACCAGCACACTGCCAGTGCCCGTTGAATCTCAATTATATATAAAAATAATAATAATAATAATAAATTTTTCCCACAGGCCACAGTATATTTCTCCTCCCCTTCTTCGTTCTTCTTCCAAGTCAAGCTGAATTTTTCCTGCAAGCAAACAGGACCTAACAAGAACAAGAAGAAGAAAAGAAAGGGAACGCAAGCAAAAGCGTATATTTATAGAGCTCTGCGAAGCTCATCTCATCTCGTCAATGGAGTCTTTATCCTCCCGTTATCTACACAGAAAACTTTCAACCGGCAGTAATGGATTCTCTGCTAAAAATGCATACGACGACGTTTTCTCCGGTCATCCGCCCAAGTTTGGAGCTCAAAAGATCTCCCCGGCTCGACTAGAGGAAGACTATAAAGAGATTTTTGGTAGCTCCCGTGCTTCTTCTATTCCGATTCTTGATCTTCCGGCTGACAATGATACCAATGGTACGGCCGATTTTCGGAGCTCGAAGCTCGATTACTCGAACATTTTTAGAGGTTTTCGAGATGAAGATGGAAGTTTTTCTTATGAAGAATTGGTTGCTAATGATAGAAGAATCAGAGAGAAAAGTTCATCTGGTAAATTCAGGTAATATTCCCCCCCTTTCTGTCTTCTACTTATTATTTCTGTTTCCCCCGCCCCCTCTTTTTATTCTGATTAAAATTGAAATGCATGTTCTTTTTAGGGCCTACTCTATACTTATGTAATCCTATTGTGTCTTGTAATTTTTGTTTTTACGGGTGGATTGTGTATTTTTCTACTTTCTATCAAGAGATTGTGTATAACCTTTTGGCTGCCGAGAAATTGTTGTAAATAAAAAAAAGAGAAGTTCTAATTTTGTTCAACTCTGTTATAGTTTCCTTTTTTTGGTGGCAAAAAATTCCCCTCCGTGTGTGCGCCAAAGTCCTTATTTTTTTGACTGTTGAAATTGTTGCCATTTTTCTCTAGGACTTGTCAACCGTGCTCTTGTTGATCTATTTTACTTAGTTATCATGCACTTAGTTTGGATACCTTGTGGGTGGTTGTAATTTGTTTGGCTCAAAAGTTATATTTTGCGCCAACTTAGGCAAAAGGTTTTGGATTTCTATACTCAACAGCATTCTTGTACACGGGATGGTAATTACATTTGAATTTCTCACGTGCAATGCTAAACTTTGTTTAAGTATTTATTTGATGTCTAGTCAGGGTGCCTATAAGGAAATTATCCATGATTCAGAACTTTGAGATAAAACAGATTTTGTGGCAAGATATGCGTCAGATTTTTTAAAGTAGCACCGACCTGTTACCCTGATAAGCATGTTCAAAATCTTTTCTGTGTTTAAGTAATAGTGCTGAAAATACACCAAAAGTACAGGCTTAACTCCATGTACATGAGTTTCCTCATCCGCATTTGAACATTTAATGCGTTGCTTGTCGTGTTTTGCATGAAAAACACAAGTTTGGTCCGTTCTTAAAAATGGAAGACTTATTCTGGTCACTGGAATGGGGTTTGATTACACGACATTCTTTTGAAGCTAACATACCAAGTTCTATATAGGATCACAAATTGTATGTTGTTTACTTTTTTCATGAACTTAGGTGTTAAAATGATATACATTGTTGGGCCGTCCATCTAACAGCTTAAGCTTTTAGATGAGTTGGTTACTTAACATGGTATCAGAGCTCTGGGTGTGCAAGGTCTTGGGTTTAAATCTTCCCAGCTGCACAATTATCTTTCTATTAATTTAATAGTACAAATGCACTTTAATGGGGGAGTGTTAAATTGATATACAATATACATTGTTAGGCCCTCCATCTAACAACTTAATTTAATAGTGCAAATGCACTTTAATAATGGGGGAGTGTTAAAATGATATACAATATACATTGTTGGGCCCTCCATCTAACAACTTAAGCTTTTAGATGAGTTGGTTACTTAACATTAGGATTTTACATTTTTTGTGCATCATTCTTCTTATTTATGCGTAATTCAACTGCTTTTCTCCCTGAACTTTTTACCAATAACTTCCATTAATTTCTAAGGTTTTGGGCCATTTTATGCTTCAACTAATTCCTAAGTTTAATTGTATCCCATCATACATCATGATTGACCCCCATTGCCGAACCCCAAAATTCCTTAATAAACTATTAGGTCAGAAGCTACTATAGTCCTACTGTTTTTCTGGTGTTGCGCCTTAAATAGCTTGCTTTAAAGCTAGGGACGTAAAACAGATGGATGCCTCTGTTTGATGTCAAACACTTTTTTTATCATTTGGACGCTCCCGTTTACTGGATGCTGGGGATGGGTGAACTGGCCATAGACCTGACCATCAAACTTACTTGCCAAGTTGCCAGTAGTGGATTCCTTGAGTTTCATATGTTTGGTGTTATTTTTTTCTTAACCTTATAAAGATAATTTACAGCTTGTTTTGGTTTCTCTTAGTTATAATTACATCACCTTTATTTATGTGATTTGCATAGGTGGAAATTGGTTACATTGTTATTATATCACCTCTTGTTGTGTTCTGTAGGACTCCATCTGCAACAGGATCTCCTTTACGGAATTCAGATCGTCTGAGCAAGGATAATAAAGTGTTCTCATCTGAAGCTTCATATCAATCATTTGACGATAAAAAGCAGTTTAACATGTCCTATCATAAGACCAGCCTAGGAAGCAAAGATGGGACAAATGGGACAACACATGTAGCTCAATTCCATCCTGTACCAGGATTTACTTGTTTTGTTGACGAAACCACTCCACAGAAGACAGAAGCTGATAAACCAAATCCCTCGCTAAAAAATGATATCCGTCGCCAAGTGGATTTCTGTGAGGGGGTACTGGAAGGTAGAAATGCCAAGAAGGCCATGTCAAATCTCTATAACAAACAAACGTTTGGAAGGGAAGTCAAATCTAGAAGTGGATTTAGTGGGGATGGATCTTATTCTAATGATAAGCTGTTTAATTCACATGATATTGACCTCAAATCACATCCTTCTAAAGTGCGACCACCTTCAAGCATGGCATCTGATTTGAAAAATAGTAATGGTCACTCAAAGAGATCGACGGCTTCCAATACCGAGGCTCCTAAAAATGATGTCTCTGAACATGCTGCAGGTGATTGTTCACCACCGTATTTTGGTGAGGAGCTTGATGTAAACTCAGCTGCTGCTGCCTCTGCAGCTGTTCTTAAAAATGCAATACAGAAGGCTCAAGAAAGTATTCGAATTGCAAAAGAATTGATGGAAAGAAGGAAGGAAGGAAGTTGTTCGAACCGGAGTTTCAAGGATAGGTTGAAAGTTGCAGATAGAAGGGAAAATATTATTGCACATGAAGGAAACAGAACTGAAGATAACAATGCCAAGGACACATGTGGGAGTGTAGATTGTGTTTCTCAAGTTTTCTCTGGGATGGGAAGGAAGAGTTCATTAAGAAGTGGGAAAGTTGTTCCAGACTTGAAAGACACTGAGAGAACATTTGTTGCAGGAAAGGTCATAGGTGATGCACATGCAAAAAATCTTGGAGCAGCTGAAAAATGTGAACCAGCAACATGGTTTTCTACACTAGTGAATATTGGGAAGAACAGAACAGCTATCTCATCCATCGAGCAGGCAGTTAGCAAATATAAAAATTCGCAGTCCATGGATAAGCATGAATGCAGTGTCAAGGAGATGAATATAATTAGCGAAACCTCGAAGCAGCAAGAAGTTGTTGTTCACAAAGAGAAAGCAGATGAGAAAGCTAATGAACTGGAGTACAAGGAGAAAATACCAACTACTGTTATAACAGAACAGAAGTCAGAAGACAATGTGGGTAAATTAGAATCAGATTGCGTTGTGCATGAACATGAAGAAATTGAAAAGTCTGGAATTTCCCAAGATGATGAAGTAAATGAAGACAAACAAACAGGTTTCTACATAAATGAAGAATGTGAGAAGAAGTTGCAGTCTCAACAGAAATTAGAAGATGAAATGAAATTTGAGGCCCACAAGTTGATGGAGAACGATTTTGAGAAGAGACTAGACAAAGCCAAGGAGCTGGAGGAAATTGAGAACGAACAACAAGAGGTTTCTCGCCAAGAACACATTGAGAAGACGACAAAAGATGTTGAGAAGGAAGAACATGAATTAAAACTAAAAAGGATATGTGATGAAGAAGTAGATGAGGAGAGGTTTGAAGATGCATTTCAGTGGGTAGAAAATGAAAATGAACTGAAAGAGGCATGGGGCAGTGAAAGAAACGAGAATAAAGAAAAAGACATCCATATGGGTGAAGACACTGAGAGTAGACCTGAGGAAGTTCATGAGCTAAAAATTGATGAGAAGACTGCAAAAGATGTCCTTGATGGAAAAGAAAGCGAAGAGCTTTTTGAGGAATTCGAGTTGGAAGAAAATGAGAAGGGTGTTACAGAATGTTACAGATATGAAGAAACCGAGTATATACACATAGTAGCTGAGAAAATAGAAGTACTCCAGGAGGATCATTATGAAGATAATTATAATAAAGCAAACAATGCATGGATTCATAATGTAAGTGACAACAGAAGTGAGACTCGAGAAAACTGCCAACGTGAAATAAATGATAACAGTACAAAACAATGCCAAGATGCGGATGATAATGACAGAAGCATAGGGGCTACCAAAGATTTCTACGACTTCGAAGTGGGTGAGGCAGAAGCAGTTACATTGGGATATAAGCTGAAGGAAAAAGAAATTTCTAGAACTGCTGGCTTGGTTCTAGGTGTTGCTGATGGTGAGACTGGGAAGAATATGAAAGTTGTATTTGAGGTCCTTCCTTCTGAATTTAGTGCACCAAAATTTGGGTCAATTGACATGTGCTTTGGTAAAACTGATTTTGCACAGAGAGATAAAGACAATGAATTAGACCCAAATCTTGACAATGGTATTGAGATATTATCTAATGGATATACAGAAAATGAGGATATTTTCGAGGATAATGTGACTACCTATGATGAGGAAGCAGGAAAAAGTAGTCAGGAAACATGTATTGGGGAATGGCAATACATTGAGGTTATGGAGGATCTGGAAACATCTCACAGACACAATGTGTCCAGAGAAGATGAGAAAACCATACAAATTGATGAAGAGCTCAGAACAAGAGAATATACTGAACAGAATGAGGAGAATTTTTGTAAAACCATTACAATGGAAGAGAAGAAAACGAAAATTGATGAAGAGATCAAAACAAGCCAAGATAATGAAGTTAACGAGGAAAATCCTAATAAAGTTTTTGCTATGGAAGAGAAGGAGACCAGAAAGGCTGTGCCAGATGGAGTGGAACAGAAAGAGTACGTCAGAAAAATTAATGAAGCCAACAAAAAGGAAAGAGAACGTGAAAAAGATAGAATAGCTGTTGAAAGAGCAATTCGGGAAGCTCGTGAGAGGGCATTTGCGGGAGCAAGAGAAAGGGCAGAGAGGGCTGCCGTGGAGAGAGCAACAGCAGAAGTTCGACATAGAGTAATGGCTGAAGCACGAGGAAAGCTTGAGAAGGCTACTGCAGCGACTAAATCTTTAGCTGAGAAAGCTTCCATAGAAGCCAAGCTTAGATCAGAACGTGCTGCAGTAGAGAGAGCCACAGCAGAGGCTCGAGAGCGAGCTCTAGAAAAAGCATTGTCTCAGAAGGCTACCTCAAGAGCGCAGGCTGAAAGATTCGTAGTCGAAAAGTTCTCAGTTCCTTCTAGTGATAATGCAATGAAGAAGAGCTTATCTTCCTCTGTGAGTATTGGTGCACTGTTTAATTTTGCTGTACCCTGCTGTCCACAAGGCATACTCTTTAGTTGCATGTAAGATGACTGACTAATTGGATTTCCTTCAGGATTTGCTGAGATCTGATGAAACTAGTACTGAATCAGCTCAGAGGAGTAAAGCAAGGTTAGAGAAGCACGAAAGGATAATGGAGCGTGCGGTATGAATTTTAACTGTCTGTCTTTTGGCTACTAGTTCATGGACCTCTTCTTAAATGCTTATTCTTTCACTTATTTATTAGTTTATTATTGGTCTCTTTCAGGCAAAAGCCCTTGCAGAGAAGAATATGCGCGATCTTCTTGCTCAGAAAGAGCAAGCTGAGAAAAATGTATATACTTCTTCAAACGAGTTCTAGATATTTTACACTTGCTGATGATTATGCTTCAGTACCTGACTATCTTTGTATCTTATTCTAATTTCAGAGACTATCAGAAGTTCTTGATGCTGATATCAAAAGATGGTCCAGTGGGAAGGAGGGAAACTTGCGCGCATTGCTTTCAACTCTGCAATATGTATGTACAAGCCTTCCACTTATTATTGTGCTTCCTTAAGTATTTGTTGTTTTGAACTACTTACACTTTCATCTTACAATAGAGATGTCTTAATCAGGCTTAACTCTTCTAGATGGCACGTGCCTATACTAGTAGTTACACAATCACAATAGATGGGTTCCTCTTCAAAATTAACACGATCTCTATTCCACAAAAAGAACCCCATCATCTATTTTTTGATTTAGAAAAAGATTACCATTTCTTTGATCATAGTATAAAATGATACAATGTCTTCAAGTTTACCATCAATATTTCGTTCTTGCAATCCCAATTAAATTAAGTACTCAATAAATATAAGGTTGGAACAAAAATATATTTATAAAATGCTCAAATCATTTTAGAACCCTGATAGTTACCTTGCAAGATGTATAATAATATCGAGAAAAGTAAGAACTAGGCTCCTTTCAAACAGAATGGTTTATTTCCGATTGAAGTTCATTGTGACCACATCATTTTGCCAAGATGGTCTTTCAGTGCTGTAATTTGCTGTAACCCTGTCCAAATTATTTTGTCAGGCTCTATGTCAATCTTGAAGTTTCTGCAAAAAATATGATGAATATTAGATAAAAAGTCATTTTCAGTTAAGAAACTAATTAAAGCACAGCCAGCAATTGGCATTGATCAGACTTTCTTCACTTGCAGATCCTTGGCCCTGGCAGTGGTTGGCAACCAATTTCCCTTACAGATATCGTAACAACAAGTGCCGTAAAGAAGGCATACAGGAAAGCTACTCTCTATGTTCATCCTGACAAGCTGCAGCAACGAGGGGCAAGCATTCAGCAAAAATATATATGCGAGAAAGTTTTTGACCTTCTAAAGGTGTGTGGTTAAACTGCTTCTCTAGGAATATAATACATACGGATCACCTTTATATGCTTTGACAACGTAAATTATACTATAGATTTTTTTTCAAATAATGGCTGAAAACTGACATGATTTATTAAGAGAGACATCTAAGACTTGCTAAACAGATACCAACTATAGATCTAAAGAATGAAGACCATTTTCTTTCTAATTGCGAAGGAGATTCTAATATTTTTTTAGTACATAGGGAGTATATTTGAGGTTCAGTTTAATGACTATTTAACACTTTCCTAGCGAACATAAGGCCCTTTGCTCGTCTTCGTTCTTTGATGCATATTGCAGCTGGTTAAAAACTTGCAACATTATCCTATATTCCTTTATTTTGCCGGTGATCCTGTTTGATATAGCTTCTGATTATTGCTTATTAAGACACTTCTGATTCCAGAAATCTGAAAAAGCAGCACAACCCTTGCTTTTCAGATTAAAACCAATGGAAAAGTCTTAAAATTGTTTTCACTTAAAAGAGGCAAATAGTCGAATTTCAAAAGCCAGTCAAAATATACTTGATATAGCTGATACTTGCTGCTCTTATATTTGACTGAAATCTATGGACTGGGGATTTTCTCTATCAATGAAGCAGAACAGGCAGGACCCAGAAATTAATCTCGCTTCTAATTGTGAGTTTTATAGTCTTCCTTGTATTTGAACCTCACAAACTTCTCTTGTCCGTTATCAACAGGCTGCTTGGAACATATTTAATTCAGAAGAGAGGTGACCTTATAAATCCATAGAGTAGTTAGAGAGGAGGTAGGTACCAAGCTCCTAGCCTAGATGGGTTTCTTGATTGGGTCGGAACTCCGGTCACACAAAAATTGTAAAATTTTTATATGCTATGCACAGGAGCTGTAAAGATACATTCTATTCAGACATTAACTGCATTAGCCAGTCAAAAGGACGGAAATCATCTAAAAGTACTACAATATTTTCATAGCAAGTTATAAAATGTTTAAACTCCATTTATAAGTACATTTGATGGTCACACAAAATTAATTATATTATTATTATTATTATTATTATTATTATTATTTTATTATGGGAGAGTTTTAAAAAGCAAATGAATAAAATTATTTGTTGGGGAGTTTTAAAAAATCCTTCCGGCCGCTACATATTGTTACGGCTCATAAGAAAGTATGTAAAATGTTTTCCACATGAATGTTTTATTTCCTTCATTGCCGAGCAAAAAATCATTTGTAGCGGCACATATTTAAAAAAATAATTTCTCTTCTAAAAATTTATCTGACTAATCTGACCAAGTGGAATTCATTATTATTAAAATAGCCGCCGCTATAACATGTAGCTGCTGGGCTATATGTTAGTTATTGAAATAGTGACTAGCAACCGGTTGCATTAGATTGAAACCCTATATATATATATATATATATATATATATATATATATAGAGTCCGGATCCAGTGCTGGGATTAGGATTCTATAAAATCTGAAAATTTTTTTTATTTTTTTTTTTTGAAACAACTAAAAAAAAATAAAAATTATGGAACTGGAATTTTTACATAATAAAGTGTTTTGGGTGTGTTTTGGATACTTATACCAAAAAATATATGTACAGTCTGAAAACACACCCAAAACACTTTATTATGTAAAAATTCTAGTTCCATAATTTTTTTTTTGTTTTTTTAGTTGTTTCAAAAAAAAAAAAAAAAAAAATCATATTTTAGGTGACTGTCAGGAGTCCGGACAGGATCTCAATATATATATATATATATATATATATATATATATGAGAAAATATGATTGTGGTCACCACATTTAGCTTGGTAACAGTGATCATTCCAGACCAACATCCTTTACATTAGTAAAATTGATAAAAACATCATAAATGAAATTAGTGGATTGACTAAACTATCCTTGAAATATAAAATTAGGTACAGGGAGATAGTTGGGGTCAAACAACCATCTCATAAAGGGGTTTGTCTTTTTGTAGTTCAGAATTCAATATGTACGCATTACCCCACACACACATATATGACAAGATGATCAAACAAAAAATATAATTCATACCCCATGAGAGAGAGTGTGAATCTAATTAACAATTCTAAAACCCTAATGTTTTTAATTGAAGTGCAGACGTATTTTGTTGGGAAAACAATGGCTGAGAAAGCTGCATGGAAATATGCCGAAGAGAATGGCCTTGATTTAGTCACCATTAATCCTTCCCTTGTGATTGGGCCTTTCCTTGCACCTTTCAAGGTTTTCAGCATTGAAACTTGACATTGCCTTATACACTACTAAGTCTAGTATATACGAATAGTTTGATTTCAATACTTATCAACAATTAACCCTCGCATATATATATATATATATATATATATATATAAGTTCATAAGAGTAATTATATAAGATATATAATCTAAATCCAAATTAAATGTTACATACTTGTAGGAAATCAAGTTTTTTACCCATTGGTAAAGCAATTGCCTGCCGTGCATGTGGATGATGTATGCAATGCTCACATTTACCTGTTTGAGCATCGATCCCTTAGCCAAAGGAAGATCATACGTTTGCTCCTCTCATAGTTTCAACGTGTTTGAGGTAGCAAAATCTCTGAGCCTAAAATATCCAGAAAGCGATATACCAATTGAGTATGTATCATGCACGATCGAAAAATGTTACTAGGAATTAATTAATTCTTTCGACTTATATTCTCATTTTATATATATATATATATATATATATATATACTTACCATATATTTAATTTGTTGGAATATTTTTTCAAAATGATTTTGAATAGATTTGAGGGCATCAACAAATTATCAGATAAAGCCATCCCTTATTCGTGGAAGAAGTTGATAGATCTAGGGTTTCAATTTGCATGATACAAAGATTACAGTGCTGGGGATTTATGCGCTGAAGCAATTGAATCATGCATGCAGAGAAAAGGGATTGCTGTGAAGTTGCAAGGAGTGAAGTTTGCGCATATAATTAAGCTAGCTAGGTTGTTAAAACGTGCATGTGTGTGACGACGGTACGTACTTTTTGTTATTATAATTCAAAATTAATTTGTTGTTATTATGGACGGTAAAAGTAAAATAATAATATTGTACATCAAGTGTTGTATTTAATGAACTAATTTAATCCCTACTAAACTTAATTATAGAAGAGAGTTCATGGATATGCATGAGAGCTAGAAATGATATCTATACTCGTTAGGACAAAACTTTATATATATATATATATATATATATATATATATACTCCACGAGCGGTTCGCAAATAATTTGTAACAACCCCGGCCTTAATTTTGTCCAGCTACACCATTCAATAGCTTCACTGCAAATATCACCCGCATGCAATAGGATTGTAGGTGGCTAGGTCCAACAATTTCTTAGAATTGAAGAACAAATATGGTGAAATTGTGAGAGCAGCTATGAGCTAGCAAATGTATCTTCAATTCCCTTGGCTTGAGGACAAATTAATTAAGCTTCATTTTCTACGCAAGTAATTAATTAAGAACATAAAAATTAACTACACTAGCTTGTAATGATTAATGAAAATGTAATTGAGCAAAGAAAAGCTTAATTTTATTTTTGGGTTCAGGTGAAGTGATTATCCCGTGACATATATACCTAGCTAGGAATTAATGCATGGTTGCGGGTGGGTGCTTTTGTAAAAATATTGGCATAATAAAGATTTAAGAAGGGTACGTATACGTACGTTCTAGTGAATAAGGCGATTGCAAGACCAACGCTAGCTAGTAGCTAGGTCTGAAATTAAACAAGACATGCATGCATGCATGATGTTTAAAACTCCATTTACTGTTGGTTTTATTACTTCATTCTTCTGTCTAAACCAACTTTATTTTCAATACTAATGACCAATATCAATTTATTTATTTTTTGGTTCTTATATATGTGACAATTAAACCACGTCTACAAATCTACACTATTTTATGGTATTATCAAGTTATAATTACTTGCAATCCTACTGTGTGTTTTTGAGATTTGGAGGGAAAGGAGAAGAAAATTTTCTCTAGCTCCCCTCCAAATCAAATTAACTCACAAATAAACAGGCCGTAGTAGCCATTTTACTAATTTCTTGGACCTAATTTAATATACGAGTTTTTTTAATTTGTTCCTTGTGGATCGATGTACGTAGACATTTGTTGAGAATTAAATAATAAAATTACTTGGGTTTACATAAATAATTGTACCTCAGGTTCCTTGGTAGAAGGTAGAAGCAAAATACATGTGGCCACGCAGCAACATGGAAGACCCCCTCACATCCCTGAATGGCAACTCCCTTCCATATGCTCAGCTGTGTCTTAGCCATAGGCAACTCTAATAGTTGCTTCACCTTCTTCTCGTCCCCTGTATAACCATTTATCATTCATATTGAGATTAAAACATATTAATCAATCATCATATATAATAATCCTTAATTAGTTCTTTAAACTAAATTCTTAAAATTAAGAGCCTAAATCTACTGTCTCATCTCATGTATTGTTGTTATATATGTGTAGTTTACTAACTTATATATATACAATTAACTTTGGAAAATAAACAAACAAATTATCTTGCACCATTACATAGGATGAGACAATAGATGAGACAAAAGTTGTAATAGAAAAACTTAAAACACGTACGACATAGATATATAGAAGGGGTTGAGGCAAAGAATGCAACCAGGATCGATGGTGGACCGATGCTCTAACATAATACCCTCTTTCGAGAAGCCAAGATCCGATGAACCCTGAAGCTCCGGTCATGCACACCGTGCCCCCGCTGCCATGTTCTCCATCAATGTTTTCCCTGTTAACTGAATTAGGGAGTTGATTTCACAATTGAGGGTTATTTGACACGTAGTCATAAACTCTACTGCTTATTATATTTTTCACCATGCATCCTGCAGAATCCAATGTATGAAATATTAACATTATGGACATTTCCGTTTACACAATTCTCATTTTTTAATTGTTTCTTTATCATCAAATTATATTCGGCAACACATTATTTTATTACTTTCCTGGCCGGTTGGTGCTTGGCATAATATATTTTGGTATCTTTCGTAGTATCACAAGAAAGGTAAGAGCATGTTTTTTCTTAAAATTTTCAATACAATCTCTTTGTTATCCAATTTTTGGCAAATGAATAAAAAAACAAACATCATCCAATTTTTGGCAAAGGAATAAGCAAACGAACTCCAGAGTGGAAAAGACCATAATACAAATAGGTTAAAATTTTATATATGCGGACATGATAATTGAACATAAGTGTTTTACAATTTTATCTATTTATATTTTTACCTCCAATGGGGGTCAAAATACAAATAAGTGAAATTGTAAAACATTCGTGTTCAATTTTCATGTTCAATTATCATGTCATCATAGAAGAGCTCTAAAACGACAAACTTTGTATCTAAATCCCATGCCAATGCAAACATCCAAATAGTATGTTTTACGTTGAAGTTGCTAGCTCCAACCAGAAGATTGACACGTTATAAATACTACTCATTTTATTTTTCTCTTCTTTTTTTGAGTGCAACTTCTTGTGATACTAGTAAAAAAAAATCCTGTCTTTAAGTTCGTTTCATAATTTTGTTATTATTGAATCACCTACTAAACTTAAACATGAAACAAAAATATATCTTTAAATTATAAATTTTACGGGAATCTTTTTGTGAAACAGAAGAATATGTGACAAATTTTATACAAGTTCACAATCCACTAATGGGTTCAAATTAATATGAGAAACAAGATAATTTTTCAATTGTAGTCTTAACTCTGTAGCCCTCAGTTCGTTAATGTATAGTAGCCAAAACCTAACACACACACACACGAGAAAAATTAAAAAGGGCTCTCATTTTGGGATGGAGATGGCAACAAGATTTCTCATTATATGTACTAATCACACTTGCTCCCTCTTTCAACAATTTCAATTTTGGTAGTTCCCTTTTATTTTTGGCCTGATCCAGCTGCAGAAACATGGACTCAGTCTTTATAATTCCCCCAGCCCAGTAGCCTTTGGCAAGTAATAATTTTCTACAAGTTGAACATCTTACAGAACTACAGAGAATTTCACAATTATAACTATTTCTATTGCCACTGTAGAAAAACTTATAAGCATTTCATAAAGTTAAATTAGGATAATAGGTGACAATTAATCATGTCCATAATCTCAATATATAAAAGAATTAAAATAGGAGGCCAACAAATGTTTTGACCACCTATGCACACACTTCACAGGAACCCCTTTTCTCTGCATGATTCAATAGATTCAGCACACAAGTCGCCGGCATCATGCTTTATGTAGGCAAACTCAAACCCTAGGTCCATCAGCTTCTTCGACGAACAAGGGGGGACATTTTTTGACTTGTCAAAACCCTCAAACCTATAAAAAAATTCACAATTTTAGAAGGTTTTGATAATGAGAGAACGAATCAAAAAAAAATCTTATATAGTAACATTTTTCTTGATACAGACTCGGTCAGTATGTTGTTCTCTGGATACTTTAGGCTCAATGACTTTGCAATGTCAAAGATGTTGAAATTATGAGAGGAACAAATGTATCTTCCCTTGGCCAGGGGATGCTCAAACAGGAAAATGTGAGCATTGCATACATCATCCACATGCACGGCACAATTTCCATTTAGAACTGCATATAAAGCTTCATTTCCTACGGCGTGCGTAATTTAGATAAGTACGTATTGAAGATGGATCGAATTATGCGTACGTATATACTAGCTAGATCGACTTACTAGTGAACAAGGCAATTGCAGTTTTAATGCTGAAAACCATGGAAGGTGTAAGAAAAGGCCCGATCACAAGGGTTGGATGAACAGTGACCATATCAAGGCCATTCTCTTCCGCATATTTCCATGCAGCTTTTTCAGCCATGGTTTTTGCCACGCAATACATCTGCACTTCAATTGTTAATCAAACTCACATGCACAAACCCTTAATTAATTTCAAATAAATGATCAATAATATATAGCTAATTAATTATTTACTGGCCTGCATGGAGGCCATGAAAGAAAATCTCACCAATCCATCCATCTTTAGAGACTTGCAGAAGTCGACATCGGTCCAAAAACCCTCGTTATACTCGATTGGTTGTTGAGGTTGAACATTAATGGTTGCAATAGTTGAGGTGAAGATGAACCTCTTCACAGTTTTCGCCTTGGAGCATGATCTCGTTATGTTTAAAATCTCATTCACTGTTGGCTTTACTATTTCATTCTGCCCAACCCCAAACCAACTTTAAAGTTCAACAAATGATCAATACCGATTGTATATATGAGTTGAAACTCTACAAATTAATTAAGGTTACTCTTGAGCAGATTGTATATACTATACCTCAGGATCTGTGGAAGAAATAAATTCCATGAAATTTAAATTTGTTAGGTTTGTAAGAATATTCATAACGCAATCAAATCAGCATAAATTAAGCTAAGCGTGTAAAATCGAGTTTTAAAATTTTACAAACCATATATCCCGGATCACCCTTTACGCACAATTATTAATTAAACGAAAAGATAAAGAATAAAATCATACCTCGAAGATCGAAACCTCAGACAAGTTCACCTCCAAATCCTTTCGCGTTCAATCTTGAATCCATCGGGTTTGGATTCCTTCCTTTGATCAACGTTAGCCACCCATATGTTTGGCCTCAGAGGTGATCCACCAAGGAAGAAGAAAATTCAAGAAGATGGGTTGGTTATTAAACCCAGTTTTTCTATCTCTATGTAAGGTGTGTCTCTCAACAACTTTGGAATTATTACGTAGTTGTTAAAAGTCAACAACCCATTAACACACATAATAAGACTCCTCTTATTTATATAGATGTAAGAACCCACCTTAACAATTAAGGAATTGGGTTTTATTTAATTAATTAAATTCTTTTAATTAATTAATCTCCCTAATCTTATTAAGGATAATTAATTAAACTCCTTTAACTAATTTTCCTTCCTAATCCAATTAGAAATAAATGAGAGTACTTATATTAAATTAATTCCTAAACTCTTTTAGAAATTAAAATAATAATAATTGTAATAATATTAATAAGACTCCTCTTATTAATTTATATTTAATATTTCTAAAATATTAAATAATAAATATTAAGCTATTTAATTTATTCTATCACCATAGATTAAATTAAATATACTTAATATATTATTACGATTATGCCATTAACTTCTTAAATAATTATTCTTCCTTTTATGGTGTGACCCTTTTGGTTCTCCATATTAAACCAGGTTGTGAATAAATCAATTAGAACAATTCTAATCTTATTTAAATAAATAAATTAAATAATTAATTTATTTAAATAATATTTATTCTACAATAGGGATAAGCCTCCCTAATGATCAACGACTTTCCGGATAATATAGATTTCAACATTAATCATTAAAGAACCTTTGAGTAAATAGTTACCGTATAATTCAATCCTTCCACCATACAATGTCCCAATTAAATATAAGACATGAAATTCTTTATCAAGTCTTATTTTATTTAATTATATGTATTTCGATCCTTAAATGCACAACTCAAATAATGCAAATTAGAAACTCCTTTCTAATTTCATTCGCGCCGCCAAGGACTATTGGGTTGTCATTTATCGAATCACATAGGACATTTCTTCTTCTTTTATTGAAGTGGTAGATTCTTTATCGATCATACATTATCTCCATATACAACTTATTATACCCAAGCATACCCTTTGATATACCCTAAGGGTCTTAAGGAATAAGTCAAAGTATAACTCATCATACACAAGATACTATGATGATCTCAAGTCCAAGGATCACTTGTCTTACTATCACTCTGAGAATTCTATTGACAGAGACAAATAAAACTCCATTAGGTATTCCTTAGCGAGCCACGTTCATGAACTTATTCTCTAATAAGCACCTACATACTTGCTTTAGTGTCTCCACACAAATGATCATGAGATCAATCATCCTCATCCAATGAAAGCAAAGCAACGTATGTACCAATCTATCCGGATTCACTAATCCCCAATTTAGTAATCCAACGATTGGGAACTATTTTAGTTTTAAGCTTTCAAAGAATTTAGATCTCATTAGAATGATCATCATCATTATTCTAAAAGCATTGCTTAAAACTATGGGTTTATCACATATTATAAAACAAGATCATGTAGATAATTAAAAGCCTTTAATAAATTAATACTTTTTATTAATAAATGAATAAGATTATTACAAAGTATATGCTTTATCATCAAACATGATTGGCTTTGTGTGCATATTACTTTCAATCTCCCACTGCCTTTAAAAAGCCAATCGTCATGGTAACTCATACTCTTCTTCTCAAGTGGCGATTATCCTGCTTTGTTGGATAAGCTTTAGTTAATGGATATGTAATGTTGTTCATGAGAGTCCACTTATCTCTATAGTGATTTCCCATCTTCAATGATTCTAATAATCAAATGAAAGTGCCACAACACATGTTTAGATCCAAGATGAGACTTAGGAACTATTCCTAGTTACGTAATGAACTTTTAATCCAAACAATCAACTTGCGGCTTCATTTATAGCTATATACTTTGTCTTTATCACTAAACCAAAGAACTCTTTCTTTGTTTGGAACCTTTCAATTCATCGCACCTTTGCTCAAGGTAACCCTTTACCTTAAAGTGGATTTTTCTATCGTCTTGGTGCATCTCGAAAAACTTGAGTCCGTTAAGCCCTCTAGTTTTAATTAAGACCCACCATGAATATGATCACATCCTTAGTGCCCGGTTAAGCACTTTAAGATGTTTTCACTAACTCATAGTGAACTTCTCCATAATATGGTGATCAACATCGGGTCTCGTACATTTCATTGCATACATGATTGTCTTTCATGCGACCTCTCTTTTCGAGAGAGTCTGTGGGGACTATTAAGAGATACACTCCATAGCTCATCGACATGAGACATCTCTTGGAGTTTGCCATGCTAAACGACTTTAGCATCAAATGAATATCGTTCCTTGGGTTAAGTTGAGCATCCTCTTAAATCTATCTATATAGATTTATATCCCCAATTAAGATACTCTTCCAAAAATCATTCGTGGATGAATTTTTAGACAAATTTATCTTTTCTTGATTGTAGCATTGGTATGTTATTCCTCATCCGTAGTATATCAACATATAATACTAGAAATTTCACGACGCGCTCCCATTCGACCTTTTTGTACACACTAGAAGTCTTACCTCATCGAATGTAACTCGGATCATCATCTTACATGATGTGTACCTCATCATCATCATCCATGATGAATCCATACCTCCTAGGTATCTTTGGTACTATTCGATTTCTGATTAGGTTTGTGGTACAATAGATCTATCTATGAGTTCCTCTTATTTGACTTATAGTGTTTTGTGGTTATTGAACTCTTCAAGATCTATTATCCTCCCACTAAGCCCCTTCAATGATAAACACCTTTATCTTAGAAGGCGTGTTCATAATAATAAACACCTTTTGCTATGTAGGATTATAGAACATATGCCCTAAACTTACTTTAGGATGTCCCACAAATTGTACTTGTCAAATCTTGTCCCAAGCTTATCCTTTGAAACCTTTTTCACATAAGTTGGACAACCCCTTATCTTAACATACTTAAGATTAGGAATCCTCCCTGTCCATAACTTTTATGGAGTCTTGTGGCCGAATTTTGAGGTTACCTTTTTGTAAGACCCCGAAATTTTTAAATAAAAAGGAATTTCCTTTATTTTGAAATAGTAAGGGTTGATTTGATTAATGTGGATAGTTAAGGGTTAAATACGCAAATATTTCAAAATAAGCAAGTGGTTATATAAAATATTCATTGTTGTCGGGGAATATTCGTTTGGTCGTGGAATATTAAATGTCTGTCAGGGGAATATTAAATGCAATGATAGTAGTACCATGTGTGGACCCCATAACGGAAAGTGATTGGATGAAGAAAGCGACAAATATAAGTTGTTTTTAAATAACGGGCGTAGTTATTCGCAGATTATCTTTGTTGGAATACCCGGTGGTTAAAAACACACTAATGTCGCTGTCAACAAACAAGTATTACTTTGTATTGCACCAATTATTGATTCTTACGTAAAAAGGCACTACTCGATAATGGTTACGATAATTCTTATTCGAGTATTTTATTGAGTTAATAATTCTTTGTGTTGATATTTTATATTCTTTATTGTTTGATAATTGTCATTACGGTATCTTTCATTATCGAAGCAATAATTCATATTATCTGAATAATATTATTAGATAACATTATTGGCAATGTCTAGAAAGTTACATCCAAGGAGAGGTTTGGTCATCTAATCAAGGGCAGTAAGAAGAAATTCTTATTGGAAAGCCCCTCTTTCACAGGAACCGCTGGTTGTCAATATTGTGATTACGTAATATTATTTGTGAATAATTAATTATTGATTTATATGATGAGGAAAATATTGATTTTATGTGGATATAGATGGAGAAAATTTTTAAAATGACAATTGTTGAAAATTAATATTTTATCTTTTTACGATAAAATAATTCATTTAAATATATTATTTTAATAATATATTAACGGTGATATTTTTACAATGAATGTGGGATATATGAGTATATGAGGAGAAAGAGTATTTTGTGGTATTAAATGTTTAACACATGTTTTGTGTGTTGGTGGACACAATTATCGAATGTAGAAATTTGATTATAGCTTTGTAAAATCGCTTGGTTTGTGGATTTCGGTCGATTTTTGTTTGGAATTTGGAAAAACTTTCTTCTGCAAAGTTGTAGAGAATTGAATTTCCTATAAAAACTCATGAGATTCGAATTTTCTGGTGAAAGGGCTATTTATTATGAATTATTGAAGTTAGAAGCTCAAAATAATTGATTTTTGGGAGTTTAAATTATTTTTGTTAAGAAAAACGTTTTTTGTATTTTTTTTGGACATCATTAACATGTGTGGCTGGTGTTTTGACCAAAAAGGTGGGCTAAGGAAAATTTGTATAATTATATTAATATTATATTAAATTTTTCGCTTTTGTTTCTAAGCATTTTCCTATAAATAGGGTCTTAGGTTAGAATTGAAAATCACACTTAAAGCTGAAGTTTTCTCTATTTCTCTCTCGATATTTTGAGCGTATTCTTGTGAGTATTTTGAGTATACTTTGAGTATTGCTAGGCGGTGCAAGTTCCTTCAAAGACTTATACCTAGTATTCTATTTAGAAATCTTGATCTTTCGAGGTAAGGGATATTATTTTTTTTGTAATGATATTATTTCTTCAATATCATTATCTTTGAAATGTTGATCTGAAGTTTTATCAAATTTGGAACTTTTTCATGTGGAGTTCTTATTCATGGGTTACTTATTCATGAGTTCTATTCACGAGTTACTTATTCATGAGTTCTTATTCACGATTCTTATTCACGAAAGTACTATTCATGAAGCGTGAAGATTTTTTGTGGAATTTCTATCTTTTGGTGTGAGAGTTACTATTCACCTATAATGACCTTATTCACGATATCTGACCTTATTCACGTATACGGACTATTCATAGAAAAATAAAATTTCTTCTTTTTGTCAAAATATCTATTACGGATACTAGCTCGATTGTATCCATGTTTTGATCATTCTTGAATTTTACACCACTATGATTATTTTTGAGGTATTTTTGGGCGTGGATAAAACCAAGTACGAATCCTTAATCCTTAATTCTTGTCATTTTGTTTCACTGGATTCGTTTCTTTAAAAAAATATTTTCATCATCCTCGGTCTTAAATGATGATATTATGGAATATCTTTGGCTGTAGTGCAAAAGATGAATGATTTCGAAGAATATCTTTGGCTGTAGTGCAAAGATGAGCAGTGTTGAGATGAACATAATGGGATTGATTAATATCTTTGGCCAAAGAGTGCAAAGATGAATATTTGATTCAAGGATGTATATTGATTGATTGATGTTACGGGGATAAAATATTGATGATGGATTTATTAAATTCATAGATTATAGTAGATTTCATTCTCTACGTAACTCTTCTATGAATTATTATTTTTCATTGCGAATATTGATCCGAAACTTGTTGTCATTGTATTCTATCGATTTTTCCTGTTGAAGACTAACGATAATTTGTTGTATATTATCTTAGTCATAATATTCTTTCTTGGGCTAGTTGAGCTCACCCTTTCCTTGTTGTTCCATTTTTCTTCTCGGGAGGCGAGAATATAGCGAGTACGAGTCGGGGTATGGATTGAAGGTTTTAGAAAGGATTGTTTAGTAGTCCTCACCATTTTTGCAAAATGATGTATCAATAAATGTGATGAGAATTTATTTGAGTATAGATATTATCTAGAAGATAATATTTGTATTCAAACTCACAGTTTTACTGTTGTAATAATAAAGTTGTAGTTGTTTCTGTACCATGTATTTGGCGACTCAGAATGGGTGTTGTGTATACCTATTTTGGGGCGGCGTCACGGTTGGTATCGAGCTTAGGGATATGATCTCTGGCGGAGATCGGGGAATAGAACTAGGAGGGAGAGGCGAGTAAATCCTTCGCTAGTGTGTCCTACCTAAGCTTATTTGTTAGTTAGTCATATATAGGGATATTATGTGATATATTGATTTCCTTAATTAACCCTTATTTTATGACAGTGATTTGAGAATGTCGATTGAGAATATTAATGATGGAGTAAATGAGACCGTGGAGATGCCTCAGACTCACCAACGAGGAGAGCGTGCAAACAGTGGCAATGTTCCTCTGTGAACAACAACACCTTTGAAAGCAGATGATGAACGAGGGATGTTTAGAAGCTTTTTGCGTTCATGCAAAATCAGACGAGGAGACTCGTGTTCAAAATATCTGAGGAGGAAATGATAGCAATTCACGAGTGGTCACAAATGCCAAGCGATTCAAAGAGTTGGGACCACTGCAATGCGGGGAAAGCGGATCCGATTAAAAGCGGAGGCGTGGGTCAAACAAATTACCAAGATATTCGATGTCTTGGGATGCGGAGAACAGAAAGTTCCATTCGCCACCTTTATGTTCCGTGGTGAGGCGACATCTTGGTGGGAATACGTGAAGCGTATCCATACTGGTGCACTCAAGATGTCGTGGGAGAGCGTTTGAAACAGTTCAATGACAAGTACTTCCACGAAAGTATTCATCGTATGAAGGAAGTGGAGTTTATTAGACTAGAAGCGAATAATAATGGCGGTGTCCCGAAGACGAGGCGAAGTTCGCGGAGTTATCCGAGTTTGCACCTCATTTGGTGGAGAATGAGGAACATTATGACGCGGATGTTTTCGAGAGGTTTGAAACCCGACATACGTCAAGTATCTCATTTCTCATAAATTTTCTCTCTATTCGGATGTTGTCAGCGGGGCTCGGTTGTTAGAGCGAGATAACGAGTACGTTCAACCGAGGGACCATAACCGAGGATCATATCAAGAAGATAGCGATCATCGAATAACGATAACCGGCGGAGAAAGAAGAATACGAGACAAAGGCGGTAACCACTCACGGTGGTAATCGTGGCCATGAAAATAGAAGAAGCGAGTCGGGAGGAGATTTTAAAAAGAGGAGATTCAACAACGACTATGTGAAGACGTCGGCGCTTTATAGCAACTAGTTTTAGGGAGGAGAAGCGACCCATAGGTCGTATGTTACAAATGCGGAAAGAGGGACATATCACCATTGGCGCCCACAATGAGCAGTTTAAGGTATGCTATAGTTGTGGAAAGGAAGGACATATCGCTTCGAGATTATGCAGTAGCGAAACCTAGTTCGATGGGGACGGTGACTCGAAAAGATCGTCCCGAGAAAAGTCAAAGTCAACGATTTGGGAAGAAGCGTTTGTCGTGACTTCCATTAAAATACAAGGAACCCGACGAAGTTTATGCAGGTTAGTCAATTATAATTCTTGCGAAGTATATATACCTTACTAGATATCGGTTCTACCCATTCTTTTATCTCTCTTACTTGCGCTCAACGTTTAAACTTGACTCGGAGAAATTAGACTTTGACCTATCTGTGGAAACTCCGTTAGGAGAAACTTTCATCACATCCATTTGTTTATAAATCTTGCTTGATTCAGTTGGCACTATCACATTACCGTTAACCTTATTTCTATAGAGATATTTGTTTTTGATGTGATTTTAAGGTTAACTACTCATCATGCCGAAATTGATTATTTTCTTAAGGTTGTTAGTTTTCATATTCTAAGCAACTTTGTTATTCAATTCAAGCAATCAAACCATTGTAGTCAAACATTTTCATATCAAGCCATGAAGTCATTCGTTTATTACGGATGTCAAATTTTCTTAGTCCATGTTATGGATTTGAATAAAGACACGTCGATTTGAATAATATTCTGTTGTTATTGATTTTTCCGACGTATTTTTTACGAAGAATTTCTTGGCTTACTCCCAAAGCTTCGATATTAAATTTTGTATCGACTTTGAAACCCGGTACAAAACTCATTTCTAAAATCTCATATCGAATGGCTCTATTGAACTTCAGGAGTTAAAAATTCAACTATAGAATTTGGTACTGAGCCTTTATCTTGTGACTTCCTTTGTGGAATTCACCTAAGCCGAACTCTCTGTAGGGACGTCATATTCGATGCGATAGTAAATCGATAGGTGTCATTGTGACGTCTTTATCCAAGATTGGGATATGAGTCACGATTGAGAGCAACCTAAGTCGATTATCGAAATAGCTTTAGCTTTAGGCTTAGATTCGTTGAAAGATATTCTCGAATCGCTATTAGTTAACTTAGTCGAATCGAAAAAGATACAAAATTCTTATGGGGCGAGGAATGCGAGAAGATTTTCCAAGAACTCAAGAGGAGACTCATTTTATTACATATTCTAACCATACCATCTTGGAAAAGCGAGCGTGGTAGGCGGACGCGATGAGTAGAAGATCATATATGAGAACGAGTGCGATGATGTCAAGTATACGATAGAGCCAACTTTAATAGAAAAAGTTAAGGTTGCTCGAGCCACCAGGCCGGAAATGATGCGAAGAAAGTCTGAAGGAGCTAGGGGCGAGAATTGATGAAGAAGGAATACTTGAGTCAACTCCAGACTTTGCATTCCTAATGATTTTGATTTGAAGCATAGAATCATGATGGAGGCGCACAACACATTGTTTGCAATCCATCCAGGGAGTAACAAAATGTATTATGATCTTCAACATACATTTTGGTGGAGCAATATGAAGAGAGAGATTGTAAAGTTTATCTCGATGTGTTTAACTTGCCAACGTGTAAAGGCGGAACATCTTGTACCTAAGGGTCCGTTGCAACCACTTGAGATTCCGGAATGGAAGTGGGAACACATTACTATGGATTTCGTTACGGGTCTTCCTACGGTTTCTCAAGGCATCAATGCTATTTGGGTTATTGTTGATAGATTAACCAAGTCTGGTCATTTCTTATCGACACGAGAGACTTATTCCTTGAGCGTCTTTCTCGTTTCGTACGTGTACGTAAATGAGATTGTGAGATTGCATGGCATGCGTGCCAAGATCCATAGTTTTGGGTTAGTTTGTAGAAAGCTATGGGCGCAATTTACGATTCGATTTGGCATACCATCCTCAAAGCGGATGGGCAATCGAAAGGACTACTCAAACTCTTGAAGATATATTAAAACTCGTGTCCTAGATTTCAAAGGAAGTTGGGATAAGTACTTGCCATTGGTGGAATTCTCATACAACAATAGTTATTAAACAAATATAGGCATGGTTCCATTGAAGCATTATATGGACAAAATGTCGTTCTCCGATATGTTTGGGATGAGGTGGGTGAAGCAACATTGTTAGGACTCGAGTTAATACGTATGACTAATGATTCGATAGCGTATACAGCGGCACAAGATCGAAAAAAGAGTTATGCGGATCTTCATCGAAAGGGCGTGGAATTTAATGTGGGGATCATGTATTGTTGCGAGTTGCTCATGGAAGGGAGTTACAAGATTTGGGAAGAGAGAAAGCTCAATCCACGATTTATCGGTCCATTTCAAATTCTTGACCGAGTAGGAAATGTAGCCTATAGACTTGCGTTACCTCAAAGTATGTCTCGTGTTCATAATGTGTTTCACATATCATGCTTCGTAAATATGTGAAAGACCCGAACCACGTTATTGAGTTAGAAGCAGGACGAGATAGTAGAAGACTTAACGTATGAGGAGGTACCTATCAAGATTTTGGATAGGAAGGAGCATGTCCTACGCCATGAAAGGTTATACCACAAGTTAAAGTTTTGTGGAGGAATCATGCTATAGAGGAAATGACACAGGAATTGGAAGCGAAAATGAAAGCGAGGTATCCTCACCTTTTCAAAACACCAGTATCGTCACGTCAATTTCGAGGACGAAATTTCATAAGGAGGGAGGTTGTAAGACCGAAATTTTTAAATAAAAGGAATTTCCTTTATTTTGAAATAGTAAGGGTTGATTTGATTAATGTGGATAGTTAAGGGTTAAATACGCAAATATTTCAAAATAAGCAAGTGGTTATAAAATATTCATTGTTGTCGAGGGAATATTCGTTTGGTCGTGGAATATTAAATCGTCGGGGGAATATTAAATGCGGCCAGCATGACCCATGTGTGGACCCCATAACGGAAAGTGATTGGATGAAGAAAACGACAAATATAAGTTGTTTTTAAATAACTGGCGTAGTTATTACCAATTATCTTGTTGGAATACCCGGTGGTTAAAACACACTAATACGCGTTGTTGACAAGAATGATAGCTGCGGTATTGCACCAATTATTGATTCTTACGTAAGAAGGCACTACTCAATAATGGTTCTGATAATTCTTTATTCGGTATTTTATTGAGTTAATAATTCTTTGTGTTGATATTTTATATCTTTATTGTTTTGATAATTGTCATTACGGTATCTTTCATTATCGAAACAATAATTCATATTATCTGAATAATATTATTAGATAACATTATTGGCAATGTCTAGAAAGTTACATCTAAGGAGAGGTTTGGTCATCTAATTCGCGGCATGATGAAGAAATTCTTATTGGAAAGCCCCCTCTTTCTGAGGAAGCGCACAGTTGTCAATATTGTGATTACGTAATATTATTTGTGAATAATTAATTATTGATTTATATGATGAGGAAAATATTGATTTTATGTGGATATAGATGGAGAAAATTTTTAAAATGACAATTGTTGAAAATTAATATTTTATCTTTTTACGATAAAATAATTCATTTAAATATATTATTTTAATAATATATTAACGGTGATATTTTTACAATGAATGTGGGATATATGAGTATATGAGGAGAAAGAGTATTTTGTGGCATTAAATGTTTAACACATGTTTTGTGTGTTGGTGGACACAATTATTGTGAAATTTGATTATAACTTTGTAAAATCGTCCGTTTGTGGATTTCGGTCGATTTTTGTTTGGAATTTGGAAAAACTTTCTTCTGCAAAGTTGTAGAGAATTGAATTTCCTATAAAAACTCATGAGATTCGAATTTTCTGGTGAAAGGGCTATTTATTATGAATTATTGAAGTTCAAGCTCAAAATAATTGATTTTTGGGAGTTTAAATTATTTTTGTTAAGAAAAACGTTTTTGTATTTTTTTTTGGACATCATTAACATGTGTGGCTGGTGTTTTGACCAAAAGGTGGGCTAAGGAAAATTTGTATAATTATATTAATATTATATTAAATTTTACGCTTTGTGTTCTAAGCATTTTTCTATAAATAGGGTCTTGGGTTAGAATTGAAAATCACACCGTAAACCCAAGTTTTTCTCTATTCTCTCTCGATATTTTGAGCGTATTCTTGTGAGTATTTTGAGTATACTTTGAGTATTATTGCTAGATTTGCAAAGTTCCTTCAAAGACTATACCCTTAGATTCTAAATTAGAAATCTTGATCTTCGAGAGGTAAGGGATATTATTTTTTTGTAATGATATTATTTCTTCAATATCATTATCTTTGAAATGTTGATCCGAAGTTTTATCAAATTTGGAACTTTTTCATGTCGGGGTTACTTATTCATGGGTTCTTATTCATGAGTTACTATTCACGAGTTACTATTCACGAGTTATTATTCATGAGTTCTTATTCACGAGTTCTTATTCATCAGTACTATTCATGAAGCGTGAAGATTTTTTGTGGAATTTCTATCTTTTGGTGTGAGTTACTATTCACCTATACGACCTTTATTCACGATATCTGACTATTCACGTATATATCAAGACTATTCATAGAAAAATAAAATTTCTTCTTTTTGTCCAAAATATCTATTCGGATACTAGCTCGATTGTATCCATGTTTTGATCATTCTTGAATTTTACACCACTATGATTATTTTGAGGTATTTTTGGACGTGGATAAAACCAAGTACGAATCCTTAATCCTTAATTCTTGTCATTTTGTTTCTTTGGATTCGTTTCTTTAAAAAATATTTTCATCATCCTCGGTCTTAAATGATGATATTATGGAATATCTTTGGCTGTAGTGCAAAGATGAATGATTTCTGAAGAATATCTTTGGCTTTTGTAGTGCAAGAAAGATGAAGCAGTGTTGAGATGAACATGGCCGATTGATTAATATCTTTGGCTGCAGATAGTTTAAATGCAAAGATGAATATTTGATTCGAGATGTATATTGATTGATGTTACGAGGATAAAATAATGATGATGAATTTATGTTAAATTCATAGATTATAGTAGATTTCATTCTCTACGTAACTCTTTATGAATTATTATTTTTCATTGCGAATATTGATCTTAAAACTTGTTATCTCATTGTATTCTATCGATTTTTCCTGTTGAAGACTAACGATAATTTGTTGTATATTATCTTAGTCATAATATTCTTTTCTTGGGCTAGTTGAGCTCACCCTTTTCCTTGTTGTTCCATTTTTCTTCTCGTGAGGCGAGAATATAGCGAAGTATGAAAGTGGGGTATGGAATGAAGGTTTTAGAAAGGATTGTTTAGTAGTCCTCACCATTTTTGCAAAATGATGTATCAATAAATGTGATGAGGATTTATTTGAGTATAGATATTATCTAGAAGATAATATTTGTATTCAAACTCACTGAGTTTCTTGTTGTAATAATAAAGTTGTAGTTGTTTCTGTACCATGTATTTGGCGACTCAGAATGGGTGTTGTGTATACCTATTTTGGGGGCGTCACACTTTTCGTAGATATGCAGCCATTTCTAGGACATGATCCTGAAGGATCTTCTAGGAATGATCGGTAAAATCATTATGGACCGCACCATGTCCAACAAGGTATGATTTTTCATTCAGATACATCAATCAATTATTG
Source organism: Panax quinquefolius (assembly GCA_020205615.1). Classification (NCBI taxonomy): domain Eukaryota; kingdom Viridiplantae; phylum Streptophyta; class Magnoliopsida; order Apiales; family Araliaceae; genus Panax; species Panax quinquefolius. The sequence goes on along the minus strand of CM035168.1, from coordinate 134,709,512 downwards.
CGTATCAGGAGGCGTCCATTATGATAAAACCATTTAAGATGATCTAGAAACTTATTTCACAAGTATTTATTCCTTGATCTAATCAAAGAGTCTTAATACTTTGCAAATTTGTTTCACTTCTGAATTCTTTGAACCTTTCAAATAATTCACACTTGTATTCAATAAATACATACATTCAACTCTTTGAATGATCATCTCCTTTTCTTATACTAGTTTGTTCAATTTATAAAATAATTTTTTCGTAAGTCAAGTATACAAAATTTATTAAGTAATATTTCGGGTTTATACAAAACATTATTATTATAAATAGAACAACAATTGTTCTTAATTATAATACCAAAAATTTTATTGTCCAAGAATAAAATGGAAATAATGTTTCAACGAGAACTGGAATACAATAACAACTTATTGACTTAATAGATTTGCCAGAGCGGTCTTTAAACTATAAGTTTTATAGCTAATGCTGCAACCTTTGCTTCATTTTCCACACATAGGATTACTTATATTTGTTTAGCTTTACTTACTTGGTCCCTTCATAAATCTATATTTATGATAACCAAAGTCGGTATCCAATACCCAAGTAGAACCTTGACTTAAAGAAAAATTTATTTCAATCATGAACAAAAGCGTATTTAAATAGAAACTTCACTAAGCTTCTTTGGTTAGCCTCTCGCAAGATGCTTCATGATTTCTTTCCGGTGTCCGGAGCTTATTGTAGTGGAAGCAAGCTCCTTTCTTTATCCGTGTACGGTTTTGTTCTTATTATCCTTTGTTTATGCCTTCTATTTACCCTCTTAGAATCGTTCTTCTTTTAGGAAGATCCTTTGGCCCCTACGGTGAAGACATGATTTTCTTGGTTGGAAAGTGACTCTCAACATTTTTCAACATGTTAAGCAAATCAATGAGGGCGATATCTAGCTTGTTCATATGAAAAATTCACAACAATTGTGAAAGGAGTCAGGGGAGTGAGTGCAAGATCAAATCTTGGCTCAACTCTCCATCCATGACAAAACCCGTTGTCTAATTGATCAATCAAATTGATTATCATTAGACGTTTTATCTAGATCAGTAGTGTTGCCTTGGCCATTCTAGATCGGAAGAGCTCCTTAGATATCTAATATCTATCAGTCCTACTTTCCTCACCATCAACTACTTGATGTGAAGGAATATAGTAGAGCATCCATAGTTTCATCTTGTATTTGAAGCTCGTTCTTTCGTGGATGCGAGCATGATGCATTGAGCCAATCTGTGCATCATCTTGCCACTTTCTAAAAGTAGCAATGTCTTCCTCGAGGCATTATGCGCAACCATTTGCGAGGATAGGCATATTAAGGACATAAGATAGCTTTTTCACCATGAGAACTATTCTCAAATTCCTTAACCAATCCGATTTAATTGATCCCGATTAATTTAGCATCTAATATGCTTCGCGATGATAGTAATTTTAGACATTGTAAAATTCTATAAATGAATTTGTAATTAACAACATTTTAACATACATTCTATTATTAATTACCAAAATAAATTAGGTCTTGTTTCAAATTGGTATCTCCCACTATTTTCTTCAAACTATATTACCTCACTTATATAGTTGGCAAAATCTAATTAAAGATTTCTTTAGTGAGAATAAGGATCCCATTTCAAATGTATATAGCCTTGTGGTGACACAACAAACTATATATAAATAAATAGGTAGACAACTTTTGTCAATTACATCAACTATCTGACTCCTTGTATTTTGCCTCTTAGATTATTTTGATCAAGTGGTGGCACATCCAGAATCAAAATTATCCAAGTTAAGTCCAACTAGCACTCCATATATTCAAAAAGAAAAATATCATCCTTGTGGTGACACAACAAAACAATATTGTTCAATTTTCTTTATAAGCATCAAATGTGATAAATTAACATCTTAAATACTTAATACTTGCCTTGTGGTGACACAACAAACTCATATTAAATATTTAATACTCTATTAATTTTATCATGCTAGAAAATGACGTTCGATATTCCAAATATCTTTGAACGCTTAGGACTTAATATAAAAAATTTGAGGGGTTTGTTATTAATTTGTCTCATCTTGTTTAAGCAGCATACATATATATATATAAAATACGCGTCGTATATTATTTAACATGCGAAGCATGTTTGCATAATATATAATATATATAGTATAAGCATGCACGTATAGAATACTATATTCTACTCGGATTGATTATGGACTTTTATTCTAGTTTGGTTCACTAGAGCCACCAAGTGAACCAAAAATTCAAACTCCCCAGGGTGCAAGAAATAATATTTAAATATAACTATTACATTTAAACTAGGGCTCCATAACAAATCGGGTCTTCACGCGTGACTCGCTTGCTTCGTTTGATCTCTAATTTTCTAAAATTAATTCTAACTATTCTTATTACAATACTATTTAAAATAAATAGAAACCTTGATCGTGATCGAGGGAAATACATAGGAGGAATAGAATTTACATTAAGAAAAATTAGAAGGCAGGAACATGAACCCATTTATTAAAACCCATACATTCATGCATCCAACTAAAATAAAATCCAATCGCATTGGTTGATAGTCCATAATCAATCCCATTTATTATCATACACACATCCATATATGCATCGATAAATAACATTCATCTCATGAAGAATAAATATTTAATATATATATTGATATCATTTAATGGGCAAATTTAGTTAGTATAAAATCTATTTTTGAATCAAAATAAACTCCTTTATTTTAATCCAAATTTAAATCAAAATAAAACTATTTTATTTTAATTTATCCTATTTTGAATAAAATAAACTATTTTATTTTAATCAAAATTTTAATCAAAATAAACTCCTTTATTTTAATTAATTATGGAATCCAATTCCATATATATTTATAAAAAAATCTTTAATTAAAATAAACTCTTTTATTTTAATTAATTATGGAATCAATTCCATGTAAAAAAATCTTTATTAAAGGAAACACGGATATTCTTTCCTCGCAATTCACAAATAAACTCCTTTATTTTGAATAATATGAAATCTTATTTCATATCTAAATAAACTCCTTTATTTAAGGAAATTAGGATTCTCTTTCCTATTCACAAATAAACTCTTTTATTTTAAATAATATGAAATCTTATTTCATATCTAAACAAACTCCTTTATTTAAGGAAAGATGGATTTACTTTCCTATTCACAAATAAACTCCTTTATTTTAGGAAAAATAAAATCCAATTTCAACTCCAATTAATTATTATGGAATCCAATTCCAACTCTAATTAGTTAGCATGAAATCTAATTTTAAAATTAAAATAAACTTTTATTTTAATATTAAAATAAACTTTTATTTTAAGATTAAAATAAACCTTTTATTTTAATTATAAAATTATTAAAATTAAAATAAAACTTTATATTTTAATATTAAAATAAACCTTTTATTTTAAAATTAAAATAAACTTTTATTTTAATTATATAATAATTAAGAATATATATAAGTATATATATATTAAGTAATATATATATATATATATATAACTATATATATATATATATATATATACATGTAAATTTCCTTTTATTTTATTCAAGCTCGACTTTCTTGAATTTAGTGGCCTTGTTTTTGCGTAATGCCTATGTTCCGTTTTTTTTTTTTTTTTGTTAATGTTGCTTCACGTGCTTCCTTATCCTCATTTAATCCGGTTAATGCATCTCACAGAAATCGAGGGCCGGATATGGTCATGCCGAAAAAAAAAAAAATTGCAACATCTTAATTATTTTTTTCAAAAAAAAAACCTGACATGCTTTGAAATTAGTTTTTTTTTCATACACTAAATCATGGCTTTAATTTGTTTATTGAAAATTCCATCACTTGCTTTTTTTTTTTTTTTTTTTATTTATTTATAAATTTTATCTGATAAAATTATGCCCAATTAAATTATTTCTAAACACATATCAATATATAAATTAAAACAATTAATAATTCGCATAAAGGTTTGGCTCGATGCCATTATTAGGTTTGTAATATTCATAACGCAATCAAATTGCACAAATTAAGCTAAGCGTGTAAAATCGAGTTTTAAAATTTTACAAACCATATACCCGGATCACCCTTTATGCACAATTATTAATTAAGCGAAAAGATAAAGAATAAAATCATACCCTTGAAGATCGAAGCTTCCTCAAGTACAAGTTCACCTCCAAATCCTTTCGCGTTCAATCTTGAATCTAGGGTTTGGTTCCTTCCTTTGATCGGCGTTAGCCACCCATATGTTTGGCCTCTGAGGTGATCCACCGAGGAAGAAGAAAATTCAAGAAGATGGGTTGGTTGGCTAAACCCTAGTTTTTCTATCTCTATAGAAAAGGTGTACTTCAACAAACTTGGAATTATTACGTAGTTGTTAAAGTCAACAACCCATTAACACCCATAATAAAAGACTCCTCTTATTTATAGATGTGGGCAACCCACCTTAACAATTAAGAAATTGGGTTTTATTTAATTAATTAAATTCTTTTAATTAATTAATCTCTCCTAATCTTATTAGGGATAATTAATTAAACTCCTTTAACTAATTTTCCTTCCTAATCCAATTAGGAATAAATGAGAGTACTTATATTAAATTAATTCCTAAACTCTTTTAGAAATTAAAATAATAATAATTGTAATAATATTAATAAGACTCCTCTTATTAATTTATATTTAATATTTCTAAAATATTAAATAATAAATATTAAGCTATTTAATTTATTCTATCACCATAGATTAAATTAAATATACTTAACATATTATTACGATTATGCCATTAACTTCTTAAATAATTATTCTTCTTTTTTATGGTGTGACCCTTTAGGTTCTCCATATTAAACCGGTTGTGAATAAATCAATTAGAACAATTCTAATCTTATTTAAATAAATAAATTAAATAATTAATTTATTTAAATAATATTTATTCTACAATAGGGATAAGCCTCCCAGTGATCGGCGACTTTCCAGGATAATATAGATTTCAACATTAATCATTAAAGAACCTTTGAGTAAATAGTTTATCAGACAATTCAATCCTTCCACCATCTGATGTCCCAATTAAATATAAAGACATGAAATTACTTGTCAAGTCTTATTTTATTTAATTATATGTATTTCGATCCTTAAATGCACAACTCAAATAATACAAATTAGAAACTCCTTTCTAATTTCATTCTCCGCTTAACCGAGGACTCTTGGGTTGTCATTTATCGAATCACATAGGACATTTCTTCTTCTTTATTAGAAGTGGTAGATTCTTTATTGATCATACATTATCTCCATATACAACTTATTATACCCAAAGATACCCTTTGATATACCTAAAGGTCTTAAGGAATAAGTCAAAGTATAACTCATCATACACAAGAATCTATGATGATCTCGAGTCCAAGGATCACTTGCATACTACTATCACTACTGAGAATTCTATCGATGAAGCAAATAAAACTCCATTAGGTATTCCTTCAAGCGAGCCGCGTTCGATGAACTTATTCTCTAATAAGCACCTACATACTTGCTTTAGTGTCTCCACACAAATGATCGTGAGATCAATCATCCTCATCCAATGAAAGAAAGCAACGTATGTACCAATCTATCCGGATTCACTAATCCCCAATTTAGTAATCCAACGATTGGGAACTATTTTAGTTTTAAGCTTTCAAAGAATTTAGATCTCATTAGAATGATCATCATCATTATTCTAAAAGCATTGCTTAAAACTATGGGTTTATCACATATTATAAAAAAGACATCGTGTAGATAATTAAAAGCTTTAATAATAAATTAATACTTTTTATTAATAAATGAATAAGATTGTTACAAAGTATATGCTTTATCATCAAACATGATTGGCTTGTGTGCATATTACTTTCACTAGCAACATGGAAGACCCCTTGACATCCTTGAATGGCATCATCAAAACTACCTTCCTCATCTAGATCTGCCTTCCACAAGCTAAGGTGCGTGCTAGCATTAGGCAATTTTAGTAAATGCTTCACCTTGTTTTCATTTCCTATAGGCATAATAAGTGGAACCCATTATTATCGATCATTTGCTACTTAATTAGGGTACTATTAATATTCATAATCTTTTTTATTATGGTATGGTACTACTATTATATCTATCAATGATCATGAAAGACAACCATCTGATCTGTGCCCGCGCCCCTTTAGATGCAAAATTATCTATTGAATTACACCACCAACAAAAAAACAAAAGAATAAATAAATAAAATAAAACAGAAATTCAAATCAGGATTGAAGAGGCCCAACCAGGATCACGGACGGTAGCTCTAGCATAGTATCCTTTTTGGAGAAGCCTCATAACAAGCCAAGAGCCAATGAACCCCGACGCTCCAGTCACACACACGGACACGGTGGTGGTTTCTCTGTGCTCTCCCCCCATGCTTCTAACTATTTTAGTTCAATTACTAATTAATTAATCTCAAGTTAGGTAGGAAGCCAAACACTTGGGGCTGTTTGATTATATAACACCGAATAACTGACCGATTCAAATTTATTTAGTCAAGTTTGTTTGGAAAATAAATCCTAAATGATTAAAATTTATATCAAATTCATTCAATTTTTATATCATGAACCTAGTGATGGATATTAGCTATTGAATAGTGATGGATATTTTGATTACACATTCACAAAACCAAAATAACGTGACTCCCTATCCCATCCCTACACATAATATGCACACGACAAAGACATGTTCTCATACTTTATCCCTCAGTTTTTAATGCCTTCATTGTATTTGAATCAGTTTTTTATCGTAAAAAGAAATTGTGCAGAAAATAATGCAAAACTGTAGCTAAAGATGCCATTAATCGAAAATAGAGTAAAACGTGGTGGATTCAATCGAACCAAAATAAAAAAAATTAATAGTTTAATAACTTGATTGAAAAAATTAAAAGGTCAATTACCAAATAGAAAAAAGTTAGGACAATAATTTATATTTAAACCTAAAAAAAAATTAACAAATGCAAGCAATACCTGACGAATCTTGCAAGCTACTTAAACTTGTACTACTAGTATACAATATCCAGATAACTCAATTGGGATTTTTTTTTGTGCATCAGGTTACCTGCCTCCAATGAGAGAAGGTGGGGAGCAAAGCATAATAAGTTGGAAATTACGATGCATAAGTAAAGGATTATATCCTTGTTACACCTAAAGAAAGATATACCCTTTTATTCTCTCTATAATGCTTTTGACCATTTCCACTCTTTTCTTTGCTTTCTTTGTTTTAGTCTCCTTGTTCAGTTTTTCAATATAAAAAGGAAATTGATATTTTCGTCTGACATGAATTGTGGGTGAATTTCACCTTCATATGTATAAAAATATTATTTTAATATGTGAAAATATCAGTTTCTTATAAAAATTGTCTCACTCGCGATGCCAAATAGTAGTAACATGAATTTATTGAAACAGTAGCTTTCATTTGAAAACTTGAGTCAAGAACAACTAAATTGAAATCTAACTGAAATAACAGACTTTGATTAACAAATTATCTGGTTTCACATCATCGCCTTGCTGCGAAAATTTTGGGAGTAAATTATAAGTCTACTCTTTCCATACTCGAAATGGGTTTAGATTATAAGTTTGGTGCAAAAAAAAAAATCAAAGTCAAAGATGTTTTTTTAAACAAAAAATAAATAAAAATTCAACTAGAATAGTCAACCTCGTACATAATAACATGGTACAGAAAAACAAGAAAAAGTCATTGGTTGTATTTCTTCCCCACAATCACAAACCTTGTACATATTTCATGCTCACTAGCTTTATTAAACAGAAGAATATTAAACCCAATTTTCAAACTTATAAGGTAAGGTGAAAAGATTGGTTAAAACAGTAGTGAAAAAAATTTAGAAAATTTATCTCCTTGGAGTATATAGTATTGCTTAAAAAGTGGCATCCATTCTTAAGAAAGAAAAACTGTATATGGTTTACCCCTAAACAACTTATAATTCTTTATTCTTTTTGTTGTTGTTGTTGTTGTTGCTGCTGCTAAATAAGAACTTATCATACGTTGAGAAAAAGAGGAATTGAACTCTTTATACCTTAAGAAAAAGGATGAAAATTGGCAAACAGGGTATTCTTATTTCAAACATTCTAGTTTGGACAACCATATAAACAATCTGCAACTGTATGACCTTTCCTTATGAAGTTTTTTTTTTTTATATATTATAAATATGATTCCTTCCTTCCTTCGGCTAAAGAAAGATATTGGGTAACCTTTATGCTTCCTTCCTACATTTAGAGAGGGAGAGAGAGAGAGAGAGAGAGAGAGAGAGAGAGACAGGGTATGGGAGAGATGAAGCATTGGTGTCTGTTTTTCTTGATTGTTTTCTTGGTACATGAAAATGGGACAAATCTTCAAGTTTCAGCAGGGGATGGGTTCATCAAAAGCAGAGGAGTGCAGTTTATATTGAATGGTAGGCCTTACTATGCAAATGGATTCAATGCTTATTGGCTAATGTATGTGGCCTCTGATCCATCTCAAAGGAATAAAGTCACCTCTGCATTTGAAGAAGCTGTTAGCCACGGGCTTACAGTTGCAAGATCATGGGCTTTCAGTGATGGTGGATATCAACCTCTACAGATCTCACCTGGCACTTACAATCAACAAATGTTTCAGGTTACTACTCTGTTTTCCTCTGTTTTACTGCATTGCCCATACTATAAATATGAATCCTTTTTTTTTTTTTTTTTTTTTTTGCTTCTTGAAGGGGCTGGATTTTGTAATATATGAAGCTAGAAGACTTGGGATAAAGCTAATATTGAGCTTGGTGAATAACTATGAAAATCTGGGAGGGAAGAATCAATATGTGAAGTGGGCAAGAGATGAGGGACACAACATAACCTCTGATGATGATTTCTTTACCAACTCTGCGGTTAAGGGATTCTACAAAAACCACATCAAGGTGATTGACTTAGACTATCCATCTTCCTTTTATTTATTTCTCTGGCCTAGCCAGCTCCAGCTCCATTCCTTTGGAATGGTGCGACTTATTTGCTCAAATTTCAGTTATGAAAATGGAGGCTCATTGATTGGGCAGAATGAATAGTATAATTATCATGGCTAATATCCCATATTGTTGATAGACTGTTCTTACAAGGCGTAACAGCGTCACTGGAGTTGTATATAAGAATGAACCAACAATAATGGCTTGGGAGTTGATTAATGAGCCTCGCTGCACGTCAGACCCATCAGGAGAGACCTTACAGGTTAGACCACCATTCAATACGGTTGATATATCATGTTACTTTTTAGTTTTTTTTTTCTTTCTATTTTTACTAAAAGGTAATTTGTATTTTTGGGGACACACAAATAGATTAATATATATACATTAAGCAGCTATTCATAGTTAATAAAACTATCATCCCCATAATAGTTGCGCAGAGCCTAATAAACTATTCAATTCCAAAATTTTCAATTTGAACAATAATTATGTGGTAATTGTTAAATTTTCAATTTTTTTATTTTCACAACAAAATTGTTAAATTCACAGATATATAGTATGACGACAAAAACCGTCGCTTATGAATTTATAAAGCAACATTTTTGTTGTGAAAATAACAATTTCTATTGTGGATTTAACAATTCCCTAATTATGTGAATGGCCAAAATTATATGCACAACTATTGTGAAGACGGGAGTATTAAGTGGGACAGGCTCTACACAACTATTTGTTAGGTTTCGCACGATAATTGTACTAATAGTATGGATGTTAGAATAGACGGTTGGATCACAGTTAGATGGATAGAGTTTTCATCTAACCTTGGTTAAAGATCATTCTCCATTATATATATAAATATAAATATATATATGGGCAATGATCTTATTTGTTATGGATCAAAAATGGGCAAAAAATATTATCTGCCCGTTAAAAATTCTAGCGGATGTAATGTTACCTCCCTCTATGACTATAGCTTATTTAATTTCTAATTTGGCTAATTTAGTTTGTTGGGGTCTGTTAGCTTTGAGTAATTGTTATCGCTATGTTTGTTTGATGGTCCTTGCCGGAATCTGAGTTTGGTCTGGTAATGGGTCTTATATGTTTTTCTGGTTGTCCTTTGTTTTGTGCGGATGACTTGTTAATCCGTGTGTCGTTTAGAACTGGGTTTGATGTTTGTTTATTGTCTATCCTTTTCATATTCAGATTTGAATTTCTATTTTTCTGTCATTAGTGGTTGTTCCTCCGACCACCATTGTGTTGTTCCAAATCTAATTTTTTTTACATCAGATTTGAGTTGTTAGTGGTTGGTTGTACCGTGCTCTCTCTTAGGTTACTAGGTTACTGACTATTAATGTTTTGCAATAAATTCTATCTTGTTCTTTCAAGTGGACTCTTGATAATTGTAATGGAAGGTAGGGATGATATTTGTATTTGCCCATTTTTAGAGCGAGGGTGTACTGCCAACTACTTGGGCCTTGAAACTGTTAACATTTATCCCTCCTAATCCTCTTTGTTTTTAGACTTGTATTGTGGCAGTACAGAAACAATAACAGTTTAATTTACTAATTAAACTTATTTCACAGGCTTGGATCACCGAGATGGCTTCTTACTTGAAATCAATTGATAGAGAGCATCTACTAGAAGTTGGTTTGGAAGGGTTTTATGGACAGTCTGCACCTCCGAACAAGCAATTCAATCTAAATTTTCAACTGGGAACAGATTTCATAGAAAATAATCAGATCCCTTCCATTGATTTTGCTACAGTTCACTCGTATCCTGATCAATGGTATAACCATCCGACACTCAAAATTATATCAAGCACACTAATGCGCTGTTCTTTCCTCGTAACTGCAATGTATTTTATCTTGATGAACAGGTTCCCGGGCACAAATGAAGAATCCCAACTTGCATTTTCAAATAACTGGATGAACACTCACATTCAAGATGCACAGACAATCCTCCGCAAACCACTTCTAGTTACCGAGTTTGGATGGAATAACTCTATGTTTGAAACAAACACAAGTGACCTTCTGTTGAATTCAGTCTACTCAAACATTTACTCATCAGCTAGGCACGGTGGTGTAGCTGCTGGTGGCATGTTCTGGCAACTCGTACCAGAAGGATTGGACTCTCTTTGCGATGGTTATGAGATAATCTTAAGTTCAAGCCCCTCAACTGCTGGTATGATTGCTTACCAGTCACAGAAACTGACCGAGCTTTGGTAGATGTACGCCATGTGGAAGAATATGGTGAAGGGGAAGAAACCTAGGGATAATAAAGTTGGAGATACGGGAAACTAACACGACTGTTCTAGGAATATGTCTACATTGGAGAAATTTTGTTGTCCAGTACAGATTTCATATAATATGTAATATGTTAAACCTCCATTACATAATATAACTACTAAAAATTTACCGAAAACACAAACGAATCGATGATTTATTCAGAGGCTACACTAACTAGCTACATCTAATAAAAGGCTCTTGCACATTAAAACAAAAAGTAATTTACATATAGGAGAGAGCCTTACTATTTTATTGTATCTAGGTCAATGTTGCAAAGCCGCAAACATTCAGCTTCCATCACTGGCTCAGTCTTGGCACCAGGTTGGGATAATCAGGGATATTTTCTTGAATCTATATGACTGCTCCCTCTTTAATTGTTGCATTCTTCAGTACGACAGTGATCCCAGATCTAATGTAAAATCCTTCATCTGCCCTGTCTCCTTCTTCAACTCCCTGAGAAATCCAATCCCTTTAGTAGTTTTCTCAATGATAAAATACAATTGCCTTGTAACTGTAGTAAATTTTCCATAGCCTGAAAGTGTTTGCAAGAGCAGAACAGGTATGGCAAAGGAGACAACAAGCTATACTTACATCTCTATTGGAAATAATCACATCTTTCCCTATCTTGGCATTCTTGTCAATTATGCAATTCCTTCAATGAGACAGATGTATCAGCTATCAGAAGAAAGAATTCATTTGGACTATTAAGACAACGTTAATAAATTAAACTAAATTACTAGTTGAATTAGTTAAACAATGTGCACCATCACTAAAATGATGATTTTAAGACATTACATTAACATGCAGTCCCGCTCATGCATGAGTACAAGTTCATACCTCAAAGCCCAAAAAAACATCTCCCATAATATTTGGAATATTCCATATTCCAAAACTAAGTGCAAAGAAGGTAAGGGTATGTTTGTGTGTTAGAGAGAGAGAAAAAGAGAGAATGTTCAGGCTTCAGCATGCTAGAGCCAAAAGAGGAAGAACAAGAATGCATGAATGCAATACATCTTAGCTTAATTACTGATGCCTTGTGAGAGAGATAAAAATTCCAGTTAAATTCATATCTAACCTGATTTTGGTGTTCTGTCCAACACCAATTGGAACCTTACCCTCTGCTAGCAGAGATGCAATTTCAGATTCTGTTTGGTAATAGTCTGCACCCATCATCATTGTATCCTGTAAAGGGATAGCAGGCCTTATCAGCCACTTCATGTAACCAGTGCGCACTCCAAAAAGTATTGAAGAAGCACTCGACTCTTTAATTTCTTCATTTTGAACCTAACAAAATTATCTTTATACAAGACACCTGCTTATCGCAGACTAAGCAATTCTCTAAGCACTAAAAATGAAAGGCATATGAACAATGACTTCAAGATGCACTTGACTGCATTTACGTATGAGGCCAGTTATGTTGTTAAGGAAACTCCTGAAGATGTAAGTTCACAGTTCAACATACTTTTTTACGCAATTGCTAAATTTGATCCAGTTAATCTTTAAATTAAAGTAAACTTGCTGCTTTCAGAGGTATAAATGTAGATAACAAATCTTTTTCAGATACCATAACAAAATGCTCTTCCTATATGTCAAATCATAGCCCACAGTCCACTCCTATGCTCAGTGGCGAAGCTATGGTAAAAATGTGGGGTCAATTGACCCCACTCAATTTTTGAAATCACTTAAATTTTTTTTTATCCTACTCAATTTTTGACCCCCACTCAATTTTTGACCCCACTCAGATTTTTTTTTAATTAGAGATACCCAAGCGACCAAGCCTCAGTCCTAAATTTCATACATCAATATCTGTTCAACACTTCAGCCACAAAATAGAGAGAGAAGGGGCAAAGCCAAATCGCAAAAAGCAAAAGCCAAACCGTGAACCATCAAAGCCTTTCATGAGTGGTCAGAGTGGGTATTGGTGACTGGCGAGCCGCAAGTGTGGAGACTGGAATGTGACTCTATTCTAATGTGACTCTCTTGCAGCCTTGTGCCCTTGCAGGTAACAGAAATTACTCTCTTCAATTTCTCCAACCTCAGTTTTGTTTTCAGAAATCAATTGTGATTTCCCCTATTATTAAATTGGATATTTGGATGCATTTGTCTAACCCGAAAATATAAAGTATTAAAAAAAACTGGCTCGGGGGCGTTATAACTTCCTGCTTCGCCACTGCCTATGCTGCCGAGTGAAATTATAGTACATAAATGGATTGCCTAAGGATTATAGTAAAATCTCAGCATAAAAAGGATTCTGTAATGTAGAGAAGTCACTCATTTATAGTGTGCTTCTCTGGACATGTATGGTTTAGATAAAGATTTTAGATATCACCTCAAGCTCCACACCATAGTCTAAGCGTGAGCGCACACCAACTATTGAGTGTTGGACGCTACATTCCCGCAAGAAGCAACCATGTGACACTATTGCATCAACAATCTGAAATAACCAATTTAATCATTAGATATGAAAGAATACATTTTAAACTAAAACTGATTCAACCATACCATCATACCCTGCATTTTTCAACTTTAGTAGGCGGCAAGAATCTGGGTGATGTGAAGAAAGGCGTCTTTGGGTCATTAAAGTCAAACTTTGGAGGCTGCATAGAAGATAAAATCAGTGTACAGAAGGTGCTCTTAAGTTACTAGCCAAACTAAACAAACCCACTAGTTCCAATTTCAAAATTCTTCCCTAGCATATAAACTAACACCTAATAAATATCTTGATATTGCTAATGACATGAAATTTTCTCGATGATCCAAAAAGCCTTGACGATTTAAAAAATATTGACAATGCCAAATTATGAATGGAATTTTTTATTTCTAAACAACTCTAGAATTACCAAATGTGAATCGTATCTTCAACATAACCCCAGGAATAGGAGAAACAGAAGAGGCCTTGAAGAATAACTTCAAGGTCATTGGTTCCCATCCCCCACATTTGGGGCCAAACTTACCTATCAAAAAATATATCCGGCCTTCATTTCAAAATATTTCATTTTGCAAAAAATATAAAAATAAAGGTGAGTTTTTATCCAACTTAATTATAAATCACCACAACTACACTATATACAGATTATCTACAAAAGTTTACAACATTTTATTTTTAAACATCACTGGAAAAAACGTTAAGAGACAAATTAGTATTTGTCATTGAATTTTTTCAAAATTACTAGCCAAATTAATAAAAATAATATGTATACCTAATATAAAAAACATTTACGAAACTGGTGTTTTGTTGTTATCTTAGGCTAAGGGAGTGTTTAGGTAAATGATTTCTTTTCCAACAATCAAGCACTAGTTTTTTCCAAAATTCACTTTGCTCATTTATTTTAAAACAAATCAAAACTCATTTTACTCTTATATTTGGGAATGGGAGACCGTATAAATTGATACTGTTCCAAATTTTCTCAAACAAGTTTCCACTCTGCAACAACCACTTGCTTAACATGATAATGCAACTTCAACAAAAATAGAAAAGGCAGATTTCAATCAGCAAAAGTAGAGAAGGTATATTTCAACCTCATTGCCTAGTAGAACAAAAGGTTATTATTGCAAATTACACCAACCTGTTCTGTGAGGGCCAAGTTTGCATCGAAGAAAGACTTTATTGTTCCAATGTCCTCCCAATAGTCACTAAATAAGTATGCCTAACAAGACGAGGGCATTCATATGTTAGTAGATGTATAAATAGGTCAACACTTAGCTTACATGAACTTATTAACTTAGATGAATAGTTTTACGCTTGAGTTATATCTGTTTATTTCTTTTTTAAATAAAAACATAAGCTTATATCTTACTTGGACATTGTAATCCCTAACAGCAGAAGGAATGATTTCAGAGCCAAAGTCATTGCATGAAGGATATTTCCACCTCAGAAGCTTTAAAAGAACATCTGTTCTAAATACATAAACACCCATTGATGCAATATATGGATTTCTTAATGCATCTTGCTGAGACAGTCCAAGAAGAGACGTGTCTATTTGCTGTAGTGCAACATCAAGAAAAATATCATATAACCAACAAAATTTGCTTTTCTTAGAAAAATAAGTATATCCTGGAATCAACTGCTTTATCAATGGATATGAAAAGTTCAGCGGAAAAGAAGATTGAAAGAGACAAGCAAAGATGACCATACCATGGCTTTAAGCGTATTGCCTTTTGGTTTCTCAGCAAAGTCGATGATACGTCCTGTCTCATCTATCTTCATCAATCCAAAGTCTGAAGCTCGACTGCAAACAAAATAAAAGCTAAATATTAAGAAAAAGTAATATGATGCTTCCCCTAAATAGATTGACTTCTAATCAACATCTCTACTACAAGAGAAAATTGAAGAAGGGGGCCTTTACTATTTACCAGTTCAACTAAAATCTTACAATTCAGCACAAGGAACATTGCTCATTCAATTGCTACAAAATTTGTGCTAGAGTTTCTTTTATAGGCACAACCAATTCACGGCGTGCTCTGTTTCATCACATATCCATGCAAACAAAATGTATAGCAAACATAATAGATATTTATTTTCTAAAATTGACTTCAAAAGTAATATCAGATTAAACAAAAGTGCTGACATACCTATCGTCCATGGGTATACACGAAACAGTAATATCAGCATTTGTGTCGATATGCTTCTACAAGTAGATTTTCAATGATTATTTAAACTTCTTAGGTTCATCAAAACATGTAAGGAAGTAGGAGACAATATTCCATCTATATTTATACCTGAACAAAGTCCATATAGTTCATTCGATACAGATGGTCACCAGACAGAATCAATATGTGCTCAACATTCTTGTTCTTAACATCCTACAATTAAATCATTTTATATTGTAGTTAGTCTTTTTTCTACAGACTCTTAAAATGCCAAGGAAGTATTCTAGTACATACCTCAAATACCCATATAAATTGTCGCACGGCATCAGCTGTTCCTTGGAACCACTTCTTTCCAGTTTCTCCAGATGTTTGAGTTGCAGCCAGAACCTGTTACCCATGTAATTTTAGCTTTGGGTGTCAGTAAGTTTAACCAAAACTATCAAAGAAAAATAAAAACTTTGGAAATAAAACAAATTATTTGATTAGTGATGTAGTTCTTAATATGCATGAATCTCAAAAATGACGTATTACTGTAAGTCACTTCTACTAGTAATGCAAGAATATCGATTCATCTTACCTCGACAAAACCATCCCCAAAGCTAACTCCATTTCCGAAGTTATATGTGCGAGCCAAGTGACGGTTGAGAGAAAAGGAATTAAATTGGGTTAGGATGAAAATCTTTCTTATGCCACTGTTAATGCAATTACTCATGGGTACATCAATTAGTCGGTAACACCCTCCAATTGGAACCTGCATAATACCACACAGTAACACCAGATAATTGGAAAGAAATTGTTACAAATTCATCATCCTTATTTTAAGGTTAAGAGTCTAAATGTTGAATAAGTTCAATTATGAGGAAAGCACATTCATCCTAAGTCAAACAACTCAAATACAATTATCAATTAAAAGCACATTCATCCTAAGTCAAACAACTCAAATACAATTATCAAGTAAAAGCACATTCACCCTAAGTCAAACAACACAATTTACAATTATCAGTGAAGGGAAAATATGTGGGTTTTCACTTACAGCAGGTTTAGCTCTTCTGCTAGTGAGAGGAAAGAGACGAGTCCCAGCACCTCCACCCAGAATGATTGAAGCTACGTTTTTTGGGTCTACCTCTGGATGCTCAAATACAGGCGCAGCATCAAATGCCTACAACATCAGTTTCAATGTGTATTCAAACCCATTCAAGAAAATTGTAAACATATGAGTACTGTCACAGTATAATATTTTCAATGGATCACTAGTATATGATCATTCCAATGCAATTAACTCACCACCATTTCATCATTAATATCTGATGTAAGAACTGAGAAGGCAATTCTAGGTTTGATCTTTCTGTTTTGAGTTGTCAAATTCTTTGACGGCTGAGTTCCAAAACCCCTGTTCTTGAAACTCCCACTGATTTTCTTCCCCCAAAATCCACCGTCTCCATGGTTAACACCTTTACAGATTTGCATTGGGTGCACATTAGCCTTCAAGGTGGCACCGCATAAATCCATTTGTGATTTTGAGAATGCTCAGTTATCAACACCAACCCAGAAACTGAAATCTCAGATTCTACAGAAAAAGATTCTCTGTCGAATGCAAAGCTACAAGTACAGGGAATCTAAGGAGATAAACTACAACCCTAGACATTCATAGAGATTCCTAAAAAATCTACAGAAGCAATGACTTTTACACTAACGCCCTGCAACCACCAAATATGAAGCAGACTATACGTAAGACGAAAAACATAAAAACCCAAATAATCAAACACTCGGATCAATAGAACAAGATCACAAATTTTTAGAAAAATAAATATTAAAAAAAAAACACTCGATAAAAGAAAATGTGATCAGAGAGTTGTTTTGAAAAGGGAAAGATGATCCAAATAGAGAAACACACGTGAAGAGTGGAAGAGAGTTGCTTAGCTTCACGAGAAACCCTGCTGCTAATATATTTTGTGTGCAGAAGGTAAAAATTAGAATAAGTCCAAAGAATGATATGATTCTTTTTGGAGTTTATGCCACCTCACTAGTCCGGTAAAAGTCCAACACTTTTGAACCCCTTCAATAAATTAATTATTTAATAAATTAGGGGAGATTTATTTGATAAAATTAAATGAAACAGTTTTAAATAAGAATTTTTTTAAAATATTTTTTCAATAATAATATTTTATTATTTTGACCTTATTAACTAGTATTAGTACAAATATTTGTAATTTAATAGTATTAATATAATTATAATATTTACTCCTCCAGCACCAATCAAATCGGCTCAACAACAAGCCTGTATTAAGTGAAGTCCTAAACAAAAGACTGATATGCCAAAAGTAATTATTAATTAATACAAGTCGTTTTCGATCTTCATTAATTTACACTAGAATTTTACAAGCAAAAGAAAAGTAAGTTTATCTTTTCAATTCTCACATAATAAAAGTGGAGTATTTAAAAAATATTCCTATGTGGTTGCTGTCACCGAGACACTTTTAAAATATCCACATATGCAAATATTAAATAAAAGAATTAAATAGAAAAATAGTCAGCCGTAAGTGAAAATTTCATACATAATGAGACTGACATTTTAACAGCTCACCTTTTAATAGTAATATTTGTTAAGAACTCACATATTTATATTTGTATTAAGAGATTTACTAAACAGTTAAAATATAAATATGAGTTTAAATTATTCAGATGAACTCTTAATATAAAAATATAAGCTCTTAAAATATATTAAGAGGTCAAACACACGTGTATTGTTTGATATAGTAGAACGTCACTTGTAGCAATTTAATTACATAAAAAATTTCCCCCCAAAAAATGACATCAAAAACTGTTGCTAGTTTCAAGTTAAGAAGAAATTGGATCAATTAATATATTGGACGGACGGACGGACGGAGTACAACACCCACTTTCTTCCCTTCCTTCACTCTTTTCTTTCCAAGCTCACAAGGGAGGGAGATGGACGAATATCACAACACCTTTTGGATTTTCAGCCCACCATCGATTTGGGCCCTTCATCTATTCTTGTTGGGTTGGGGTGGAGGTGTTCGGTGTAAGTAGGGAATATATACCCACCTAAACTTCTGTTTTTTCCATTAATTTGAGAGAGAGGGGAGGGGAGGGGAGGGGGGATCCGATCCATTATGTTTTTTATAATTCATGTGTGATATTTAAATTATAGTGTAGTAAAATATTTCCTACCGGTAAGTAATTAGCTAACTTGATAAAGGTTAGTAACAGTGTTTGTTTGGGATAAGGAGACACGATTGCTAGGGATGACCACAATTTGCTTCACCCAGTACCACTTCCCAATAATCATATATTAATTAAATTCATATTTATATTATACTATCATAATTATAATATATGTCATTGTGTTTATATTATATATCTAATATTATTATTAAAACTAAATACAAATGAATACATAAACGCGTTGACATAATACTATCTACTAAACACATACGATTATTAGGTGAAGAACTGTAATTTAGTCTGCTGCTTAAAGCAAAAGTAATCAATTATATAATTAACATTAATTAAGTAGGACAAAGTTTAAGTAAATTTATCCCATTTTTGTTCACTAACTAATTAACAAAGTTAAATTGAATGTTAAGAGCTCTTTGTGAAGTCAATTCAAGGTTTGGTCTTCTTCTGTTAAGTGAATCACTCAAAAATCAATACTTAAAAACAGATTAATTTTCAGTTTTACACACACACACACAAATTAATTATAGTTTTTTTTTTATCAAACAACCCAAAAAATTATAATATATTAACAAATAACAAGCTCAAATAGTAATTTTTTCAAATAAAATAACAAATAATCAGAAAATATGGTCGCTAGTGAACACTAAATAAATTTCTAAAATACGTACAGTTGTATTCCTAAAATAATAATAGAATTAATATGCAAACATGAACCGTTCTTCAGCACGGGCAACAGAAGAACAATTCATTTACTGAAAAAAAATCACAACAAAAAAATATGTAGAAAATAAAATCTCCCAAACGGAAAAAGTAAAATTTCATAAGAGATGATAATGAAATCTCCTTACAGAAGACAATGAAATCAACCATCTCATGAAGAAAACAAGAAAACAAACTCCAAAAAAAAAAAATATTAGATCTAGGAAAAAGTTTCACTAAAAGAAGAGTCATTTAAAGATGAATATTAGACTAAAGAGGAAAAGTTATATTAATTATAGTTTATATATACGTATATAGTATTATTTATTGGAGTAAGAAAAACTCGTATTCTAACGTGATATAATTTATCTGGTTGTGAAACAGACTTACCTTGTGAATTTTGACTCCATTAAGAGGGTTTGAAACGAAACAGCGTTCAATGATCTAGTAGATGACATGCATTAATTAGTTTGACTCGTATGGTATAGAGAAGACTTCAGACGTAAGGATGTGAGTTTACGAATTGGTCCCAACACAAGAAAGAGATACTTAAATTTGACTTAAAAAGTAAATATTTTATTGGAATTTGACTCAAATTTAAATTATATTTAAAAAAATTTATTTAAATTCGACTTATCTCGAATATTTATTACTGATCGAATTATATTCAAAAAAACTAATAAACTTTGAATTCGAGTCTCCATGCACATAGAATTCTTATTTTTCATTTCTTCACTATCACTGTCTTTATATAGGCAAGGGTCAAGGAAGAGGAAGGAAAAGCAGTGGAGAATCACGAGAAGAGGAGTAAAGGAGAAGGAAGAGGGAAACGGAAAAGTGGTTCCCTCCTTTCGAGGGGATCAACATTATATGTGACACCCCCAAAATAGGTATACATCACCCATTCTGAGTTGTCAATACATGGTACAGAAACAACTACAACTTTATTATTACAACAGTAAAACTATGAGTTTGAATACAAATATTATCTTCTAGACAATATCTAAACTCCAATAAATCCTCATCACATTTATTGATACATTATTTTACAAAAATGGTGAGGACTACTAAACAACTCTCTCTAAAACTTTCATTCCATACCCCGACTGCACTCGCTTATATTCTCTCTGCCCCGAGAAGAAAAATGAAACAAAAAGGAAAAAGCGAGCTCAACTAGCCCAAGATAAAAATATTATGACTAAGATAATATACAACAAATTATCGTTAGTCTTCAACAGGAAAAATCTAATAGAATACAATAGACAACAAATTTTAAATCAATATTCGCAATGGAAATAATAATTCATTAGAAGAGTTAAGTAGAGAATGCAAACTACTATCTTCTATGTATGAATTTAAAAGTTCATCGCTCATCTTTTATCCTGTAACATCAATCAATATATATCGGAATCAAATATTCATCTTTGCACTACTGTGCCAAAGATATTCATCGATTAGTCATGTTCATCTAAACACTGCTCATCTTTGCACTACAAGCCAAAGATATTCTTCAGAAATCATTCATCTTCGCACTACTGTGCCAAAGATATTCCATAATATCATCATTTAAGATCAAGATGATGAAAATATATTTTTAAAGAAACGAAATCGGTGAAGGAAACAAAATGACAAGGATTAAGGATTAAGGATTAAGGATTAAGGATTCAGATTTTGTTTTATCCACGCCCAAAAATACCTCAAAATAATCATCAAAGTGGTGTAAAATTCAAGAATGATCAAAACATGGATACATTCAAAGCTAGTATCCGTAATAGATATTTTGGACGAAAAGGAAAATTTTCATTTTTTCGATGAATAGTGTCGATTCGTGTGAAAGATCAGATACGTGAATAAGGTCAGTATCGTGAATAGTAACTCCGACACCAAAAGTTCCAAATTTGATAAAAACTTCAGATCAATATTTCAAAGATAATGATATTGAAGAAATAATATCATTACGAAAAAATAATAATATCCCTTACCTCGAAAGATAAGATTTCTAAATTAAAACAGGATATAAAGCTATGACTTTGACTTGCATCAGTATAGCAATACTCAAAGTATACTCAAAATACTCACAAGAATACGCCGATAATATAGAGAGAAAACTTGATTTCGGTGTGATTTTCAATTCTAACCCAAGACCCTATTTATAGGAAAATGCTTAGAACACTAAAAAGCGTAAAATTTAATAAATTAATAATATTATTTTTTCAAATTTCCTACGCCCACTAATTTGGTCCAAGACATCAGCCACCATATGACAAAACATTAAAAAAGTTTTTCTTAATTTAAATAATTAAAACTTCCAAAAATCAATTATTTCAAAGCTTCGGAACTTCAATAATTCACAATAAATAGCCCTTTTATCCGAAAATTCGAATCTCGCGAATTCTTATAGGAAATTCAATTCTCTACAACTTTGCAGAAGAAAATTTTTCCAAATTCCAAACATAAATTGACCGAAATCCACAAACGGGCGATTTTACAGGCTATAATCAAATTTCAATCAATAAATGGTGTCCACCGACATGTTTAACATGTTTTAAACATTTATTGCAACAAAAATACTCTTCCTCCTCGTATACTCATATATCCCACATTCGTAAGTAAAAATATCACCATTATTATATATTTAAAATATAATAATACATTTAAATGAATTATCTTATCAAGAAAAAGATAAAATTTTAATTTTCAACAATTGTCACATTAAAATTTTTCTCCATCTATATCCACATAAAATCAATATTTTCTTCATCATATGAATCAATAATTAATTATTCACAAATAATATTATAGAATCACAATATTGACAAACTGCACGGTTCCCTGGAAAGAGGGGCTTTCCAATAAAGATTTCTCACTCTTTGGTGGCGTAGCAATTAGGTGACCAAACCTCTCCTTAGATGTAACTTTCTAGACATTGCTAATAATGTTATCTAATAATATTATTCAGATAATATGAATTATTGCTTCGATAATGAAAAATCTTGTGTAATGACAATTATCAAACAACAAAGAATATAAAATATCAACGCAAAGAATTATTGAATCAATAAAATTAAATATCGAAGCAAGAATTATCGTAACCATTATTGAGAGTAAGTGCCTTCTTACGTAAGAATCAATAATTGGTGCAATACCGCAAGTGTCTACCGTGTTTTAAACCACCGAGTATTTTAACAAAGATTATCTGTAATAACTACGCTGTTATTTTTAAACAACTCATATTTGTCGTTTTCTTCATCCAATCGCTTTTCGTTATGGGGCCCACACATGGTTGCTTATTTGTCGCATTTAATATTCCCCGACAAAGCATTTAATATTCCACGACCAAACTAATATTCCCAAAACAACAATGAATATTTTATAACCACTTGCTTATTTTGAAATATTTGCGTATTTTACCCCTAACTATCCACATTAATCAAATCAACCCTTACTATTTCAAAATAATAAATAGAGAAAATTAAATTTCATTAATAATAAGTTGGGGTCTTACAACCTCCCCTCCTTATGAAATTTCATCCTCGAAATTGACGTACGTACCTGGTGTTTCGAAAAGGTGAGGATACCTCGCTTTCATTTTCGTTTCCAATTCCCAGGTCATTTCCTCTATAGCATGATTCCTCCACAAAACTTTAACTTGTGGTATGACCTTTCCTAGCGTAGGACATGCTCCTTCCTACCAGATCTTGACAGGTACCTCCTCATACGTTAAGTCTTCGGCTATCTCGTCCGGTTCTAACTCAATAACGTGGTTTGGGTCTTTCACATATTTATAAAGTATGAGATATGTGAAACACATTATGAACACGAGACATACTGGAGGTAACGCGATTCTATAGGCTACATTTCTACTCGGTCAAGAATTTGAAATGGACCAATAAATCGTGGATTGAGCTTTCCTCTCTTCCCAAATCTTGTAACTCCTTCCATGGAGCAACTCGCAAAAATACATGATCCCCCTACACTAAATTCCACGTCCTTTCGATGAAGATCCGCATAACTCTTTTGTCGATCTTGTGCCGCTTTGTATACGTTGTTGAATCATTTGGATCTTTTCCGTAGTCATACGCATTTAACTCGGGTCCCAACAATGTTGCTTCACCCACCTCGCCCCAACATAACGGAGAGCGACACTTTCGTCCATATAATGCTTCAAATGGAGCCACACCTATACTTTGCTCGATAACTGTTGTTGTAGGAGAATTCCAACAATGGTAAATACTTATCCCAACCGCCCTTGAAGTCTCAGGACACGAGTCTTAATAAATCTTCAAGAGTTTGAATAGTCCTTTTCGATTGTCCGTCCGTTTGAGGATGGTATGTCGAATCAATCAATAAATGCGTGCCCATAGCTTTTTGCAAGCTAACCCAAAATCTTGAAGTGAATCTTGGGTCACGATCCAAAACTATGGATACGCAGCATGCCATGCAACCTCACAATCTCATTCACGTACATACTAGCAGAGACATTCAAGGAATAAGTCTCCGACGGCAAGAAAGAAAGCAGACTTGGTTAATCTATTAACAATAACCCAAATAGCATTGATGCCTTGAGAAACCGTAGGAAGACCCGTAACGAAATCCATGGTAATGTGTTCCCACTTCCATTTCGGAATCTCAAGTGGTTGCAACGGACCCTTGGGTACTAGATGCTCCGCCTTTACACGTTGGCAAGTTAAACACATCGAGATAAACTTTGCAATCTCTCT
Organism: Panax quinquefolius; assembly: GCA_020205615.1. NCBI lineage: Eukaryota > Viridiplantae > Streptophyta > Magnoliopsida > Apiales > Araliaceae > Panax > Panax quinquefolius. The sequence goes on along the minus strand of CM035168.1, from coordinate 134,685,027 downwards.
CTTCATATTGTTCCACCAAAATGTATGTCGAAGATCACGATACATTTTAGTACTTCCAGGATGGATTGCAAATGGTGTATTATGTGCCTCCATCATAATCTTGTACTTCAAATCAGAGTCGTTAGGGACACAAAGTCTGGAGTGGACTCGAAGTATTCATTCTTCATCAATTCTCGCTTCCGGAATAGCTCCTTCTTGTACTTTCTTCTTCATACGCATCAGCTCCCAAGATTCGGGCTTGAGCAACCTTAACTTTTTCTATTAAAGTTGGCTCTACGCGTATACTTGACATCATCGCACTTATTCCCCAAGATATGATCTTCTACTCAACGCGTCATCTACCACGTTCGCTTACCGGGATGGTATTGAATAGTGTGGTCGTAGTCTTTCAATAGTTCGAGCCAACATCACGCCGCGAGCGTGTTGAGTTCTTTTTGAGTGAAGAAATATTTAAGGCTTTTATGATCTGAATATATCTCCACTTTCTCCCCATATAGATAGTGCCTCCATATCTTTTTAGCGAAAACGATCACGCTAACTCTAGATCATGAGTAGGATAATTCCTCTCATACTCTTTAAGTTGTTGTCATGAGGCATAGGCTATGACTTTCCCACGTTGCATGAAAACACATCCTAACCCTTTGCTCAAGCATCATTGAGATAACAAATCCATCCGAACCAGATGGTATGGTATTGTTAGTAACAGCCAAATAAGTCTCCTCTTCAACTCTTGGAAACTCTTCTCGCATTCTTCGCTCCAAACGAATTTTGTATCCTTCCGAAGTTAATGAAGTTAATGGAGTAGCGATTCGAGAAAACCCTTCCACGAATCTCCGATAATAACCAACTAGACCCGTAAAGCTACGATTTCTGGCCACCGATTTTTGTTGCTTCCAACTTTGTATTGCTTCAATCTTCGCGGGTCCACGGATACTCCATGTTTTGACACTGACGTGCCCAAGAAATGCTACTTCCTCAAGCCGTAACTCGCATTTCTTCAATTTGGCATATAGTTTGTTTTCACGAAGCCTTTGGAGTACCAAGCTTCAAATGGTGCTCATGATTTTCACGACTTTTGGAATATATGAGGATGTCATCAATAAAGACAACAACAAACTAATCTAAATATTCCTTGAATACTCGGTTCATCATATCCATGAAAGTCAGAGGAGCATTAGTCATCCGAAAAGACATGACTAAGAATTCATAATGCCCGCATCGAAGTTCTAAAAGCGATCTTTGGAATATCCTCGGTTTTAATCTCAAATTGATGATATCCAAGCTAAGATCGATTTTTGAAAAGAATTGTGCCCTGCAATTGGTCAAACAAGTCATCAATACGAGGTAGAGGATACCTATTCTTGATGGTGACATGGTTCAATTCCGATAGTGAATATAAAGTCGCATACTCCGTTTCTTCTTCTTTACTGAATAAAACAGAGCACCCCAAGGAGATGTACTAGACGAAGAAAACCGATGTCCAACAATTCTCGTAGTTGGACCTTTAACTCCTCAAGTTCAATAGAGCCATTCGATATGGAGTTTTAGAAATGGGCTTTGTACCAGTTCAAGATCAATAAAGAATTCAACTTCACGTTCGGGGTAGACCAAGGAAGTTCTTGAAATACGCCGGAAAGTCAATAACAACAGAATATTATTCAAATTTGACGTGTCTTTATTCAAATCCATAACATGGGCTAAGAAAGTTTGACATCCGCTTTTCAATAAACGAATAGATTTATGATTAGATATGATGTTGATTGATTTTAATGGTTTAGTTGCTTGAATTGCATAACAAAGTTGGTTAGGAATATGAAAACTAACAACCTTATTTAAAACAATCAATTTTGGCATGATGAGTAGTTAACCAATCAATCCCTAAAATCACATCAAAAGCAAGTATCTTTAAAGAGATAAGGTCAACAGGTAAGGTGATGGTGCCAACTTGACTCAAACAAGATTTATAAGCAGTGGATGTGATGAAAGTTTCTCCTAACGGAGTTTCCACAGATAAGTCAAAGTCTAATTTCTCCGAGTCAAGTTTAAAGCGTTGAGCACATGCGAGAGAGATAAATGAATGGGTAAAGACCCAGATCAAGTAAGGTATAAACTTCGTAAGAATTTATAAATAGCTTACCCGTGATCACCTCGTTTGGGTTCCTCGCATTATGACCATCACAACAAACGCTCTTCCCGGAATCGTTGACTTTGACTTTTCGGGGATGATTTTTGAGTCACCGCCCACATGAACTAGTTTTCGCCACGCATAATCTCGAAAGCGATATGTCCTTCCTTTCCACAATTATAGCATACCTTGAACTGCTGTGGACGGTTTGGACCGATATGTCCTCTTTCTCGCATTTATAAGATATGACCGGTGGTCGTTTCCTCCCTTAGAACCCGATTCTTTGCCCAGCAAGATCGCCATCTTCTTCACATGGTCGTTGTTAAATCTCCTCTTTTAAAATCTCCTCCGACTCGCTTCTTCTATTTTCATGGCTATGATTACCACCGAGTGGTTACCATTTTTGTCCGTCATTTTTTTCTCCATTGGTTATCATTACTCATTGATCGCTATCTCAGTACGATCCTCGGTTATGGTCCCTCGGTTGAACATACTACTCGTTATCTCGCTCTAACAATTGAGCCCGTTAACAACATCCGAATAGAGAGAAAATTTATGAGAAATGAGAGATATTGTCGTATCACGGGTTTCAAACCTCTCAAAAACATCCGTGTCATACGTTCCTCATTCTCCACCAAATGAGGTGCAAACCGGATAACTCGCAAACTTTACCTCGTCATCGAGACACCGCCATGTTGTTTTGTTATAATCGATGAACTCCACTTCCTTCATATACGATTTAACACTTTCGTGAAAGTATTTGTCATTAAATAATTTGAAATGTCTCCCAAGACATACTTTGAGTGTGGTTGGATGGGTACGCTTCACAGACTCCCACCAAGAGTCTGCCTCGCCATGGAACATAAAGGTAGCGAATGGAACCTTCGTTCTTCCGCATCCCAAGACATCGAATATCTTGGTAATTTGCTTGACCCATGTTTCCGCCATGATCGGATCCGCTTTCCTTAAATTTCGTGGTCCCAACTCTTTGAAGCGCTGCTTGGTTGTGACAACCCGTGAATTGCTATCATTTCCTCTCGTATTTTGAACACGAGTCTCCTCTAAATCGATTTTGCATGAACCGCAAAAAGCTTCTAAACATCCCCTTCATCATCATCTCGCTTTCGGTGGTGTTGTTCATGAGAGAACATTGCCACAAACTGTTACGCGTTTTCTTCGTTGGTGAGTACAAAGCGTCTCCACGATCTCATTTCCATTGTTAATATTCTCACGACATTCCCAAATACCATCATAAAATAAGGGTTAATTAAGGAAATCAATATATCACATAATATCCTATATATCTCGACCAACTAACAAATAAGCTTAGGTAGGACACACTAGCGAAGGATTTACTCGTCTCTCCCCTCCTAGTTCTATTCCCCGATCTCCGCCAGAGATCATATCCCTAAGCTCTGATACCAACTGTGACACCCCCAAAATAGGTATACATCACCCATTCTGAGTTGTTAATACATGGTACAGAAACAACTACAACTTTATTATTACAACAGTAAAACTATGAGTTTGAATACAAATATTATCTTCTAGACAATATCTAAACTCCAATAAATCCTCATCACATTTATTGATACATTATTTTACAAAAATGGTGAGGACTACTAAACAACTCTCTCTAAAACTTTCATTCCATACACCACTGCACTCGCTTATATTCTCGCCTCCGAGAAGAAAAATGGAACAAAAAGGAAAAGGGTGAGCTCAACTAGCCCGAAGAAAAAATATTATGACTAAGATAATATACAACAAATTATCGTTAGTCTTCAAATGGAAAAATCTAATAGAATACAATAGACAACAAATTTTAAATCAATATTCGCAATGAAATAATAATTCATTAGAAGAGTTAAGTAGAGAATGCAAACTACTATCTTCTATGTATGAATTTAAAAGTTCATCGCTCATCTTTTATCCCCGTAACATCAATCAATATATATCCGGAATCAAATATTCATCTTTGCACTACAGCCAAAGATATTCATCGATTAGTCATGTTCATCTAAACACTGTTCATCTTTTGCACTTCTGTGCCAAAGATATTCTTCAGAAATCATTCATCTTTGCACACTGTGCCAAAGATATTCCATAATATCATCATTTAAGATGAAGATGATGAAAAATATTTTAAAGAAACGAATCCGGTGAAACAAAAACAAGGATTAAGGATTAAGGATTAAGGATTAAGGATTAAGGATTCGTACTTTGTTTTATCCACGTCAAAAAATACCTCAAAAATAATCACAGTGGTGTAAAATTCAAGAATGATCAAAACATGGATACAATCAAAGCTATTATCCGAATAGATATTTTTTGGACGAAAAGGAAAATTTTCATTTTTCGATGAATAGTGTCGATTCGTGAATAAGATCAGATAGTATCGTGAATAGTCTTAGATATCGTGAATAGTAACTCAGACACCAAAAGTTCCAAATTTGATAAAACTTCAGATCAATATTTCAAAGATAATGATATTGAAGAAATAATATCATTACTTAAAAATAATAATATCCCTTACCTCGAAAGATCAAGATCTTTAATTTAAAAACAGGATATAAAGCTATGACTTGGACTTGCACCAGAGTATAGCAATACTCAAAGTATACTCAAAATACTCACAAGAATACGCCGATAATATAGAGAGAAAACTCAGCTTCAGTGTGATTTTCAATTCTAACCTAAGCACCTATTTATAGGAAAATGCTTAGAACACCAAAAGCAGAAAATTTAATAAATTAATAATATTATTTTTTCAAATTTCCTACGCCCACTAATTTGGTCCAAGACATCAGCCACCATGTGACAAAACATTAAAAATGTTTTTCTTAATTTAAATAATTAAAACTTCCAAAAATCAATTATTTCGGAGCTTCGGAACTTCAATAATTCACAATAAATAGCCTTTTATCCGAAAATTCAAATCTCGCGACTTTTTATAGGAAATTCAATTCTCTACAACTTTGCAGAAGAAAGTTTTTCCAAATTCCAAAGAGAAATTGACCGAAATCCATAAACAGGCGATTTTACAGGCTATAATCAAATTTCAATCAATAAATGGGGTCCACCGACATGTTTAACATGTTTTAAACATTTATTGCAACAAAAATACTCTTCCTCCTCGTATACTCATATATCCCACATTCGTCGTAAAAATATCACCATTATTATATATTTAAAATATAATAATACATTTAAATGAATTATCTTATCAGAAAAAGATAAAATTTCAATTTTCAACAATTGTCACATTAAAATTTTTCTCCATCTATATCCACATAAAATCAATATTTTCTTCATCATATGAATCAATAATTAATTATTCACAAATAATATTACGTAATCACAATATTGACAACAGCAGTTCCAGGGAAGAGGGGCTTTCAATAAAGATTTCTCCTCATCTTGCAATTGCAATTAGGTGACCAAACCTCTCCTTAGACAAAACTTTCTAGACATTGCCAATAATGTTATCTAATAATATTATTCAGATAATATGAATTATTGCTTCGATAATGAAAAATATCGTGTAATGACAATTATCAAACAACAAAGAATATAAAATATCAACGCAAGAATTATTGAATCAATAAAATAAAATATCGAAGCAAGTAATTATCGTAACCATTATTGAGTAGTGCCTTCTTCACGTAAGAATCAATAATTGGTGCAATAATACGTGTGCTACTTGTGTTTTAAACCAATTTAGTATTTTAACAAAGATAATTCAGAATAACTACTATTTTATTTTTAAACAACTCATATTTTGCTGCTTTTCTTCATCCAATCGCTTTTTCAGTTATGGGGCCCACACATGGTCTGCGTCGTCGTCGCATTTAATATTCCCCGACGCATTTAATATTCCACGACCAACGAATATTCCCAAACAACAATGAATATTTTATAACCACTTGCTTATTTTGAAATATTTGCGATATTTATCCCTAACTATCCACATTAATCAAATCAACCCTTACTATTTCAAAATAATAAAAGAGAAAATTAAATTTCATTAATAATAAGTTGGGGTCTTACATTATAACACTTCCTTGATTCCCTACGATAGAAGATTATGTCTCATTAAAAACTTTGTTAAGAAAATCCAGTGGGAAAAACTTAACGAAGGGAAAAAAATTACATATCTTTTACATAAATATCCTTTAATTGACTGCCTCGTTAAAACCTTGTTAGAAAAAACTTATTGGGATAAAAACCGTGACTAAGGAAAAAGAGTACAGTCTTCCCCTCAAAAGGAATTCATTACTTCTTGATGAAATGTTGTTATAGGTCTTTTAGTCGACACATTCCGATCTTTTTTTGAAGTTTTGCAAACGTTGTATTTGGTAGCGACTTTGTGAATAAGTCGGCTAGATTATCACATGATCGAATTTGATGCACATCTATACCACCCTTCTTTTGTAGCTCGTGTGTGGAGAAGAATTTAGGTGAAATGTGTTTAATTTGTTCTATCTCCTTTGATGTACCCTCCTCTTAGATGAAGCAATGCATGCGGTGTTATCCTCATACGTAATTTTAGGAATGTCTTTGATTGATGGTAATCCACATAACTTTTGAATATATTTGAATAATTGATCTCAACCAAACACACTTTCGCTTCGCTTGCTTCATGTATAGCGAGAATCTCGAGTGATTTGAAGATGTAGTCATCATGGTTTGCTTTGTGGATTTTCGGGATATGGTACGTGCCACAATATGTAAATACAACTTTGTTTGTGATCTTCCATTGTGTGGATCTAATAAATATCCCGCATCGGCATATCCAACCAATAGCGACGTTGAATCTCTTGGATAAAATAACCCAAGATCTATACTTCCACGGAGGTATCTCAAAATGTGTTTGATCTCATCCCAATGTCTCTTAGTTGGAGAAGAACTATATCTTGCTAACAAGTTGACAACAAAAGTTATATCAGGTCGTATACAGGTTTAAGAAGATACATAAGAGCACCTATTGCACTTAGGTATGGAACTTCAGGTCCAAGAACTTCTTCCCCACTTTCTAGAGGCCGAAATAGATCTTTATCAACTTCTAAAGATCGAACAACCATCGTGGGGTAGTCAAATGATGAGCTTTATCCATATGAAAACGATCGAGAATCTTTTTTTCAAAGATATGTGGATTGATGAACAAAATTCCATATGCTAAATGCTGCACTTGTATTCCTAAACAGAATTTTGTCTTTCCAAGATCTTTCGTTTCAAATTCATCTTTTAAATAAGTAGCAGTTCTTGTGAGTTCTTCAGGAGTACCTGCAAGATTCAAATCATCCACATATACAGCAATGATGGAAAATCTACTTTGTAATTTCTTAATAAAAACACATGGACATACTTGATCATTTATATATCCATCTTTTATTAAATAATCACTAAGTCGATTATACCACATACGACTAGACTGTTTCAACCCATACAATGAGCGTTGTAACTTGATTGAATATATGTGACGTGGCCTTTGTAATTCAAAACCATTTTCAATCCTTCAGAATTCTCATGTAAATCTCACATCAAGTGAGCCATATATAGTATCTTGATTACAACATCCATCAGACGTGTTTCCAAACCTTCCATGGTTGCCATACCTATCAGAAAGCGAAAAGTGACTCCATCCATTACTGGAGAATATGTATCCTGATAATCAATACCAGGTTTTTATGAAAACCCTTGAGCTACAAGTCGGACTTTGTATCTCACAATTTTATTTTTCTCATTTCGCTTTCGTACAAATACCCATTTGTTTCCAACTGGGATAACACCCAGCAGTGTTTGGACTACTGGTCCAAATACCTCTCTTTTCAATAGAGATTGTAGCTCAGTTTGAATAGAATCTTTCCATTTTGGCCAATCTTTTCTTTTCCGACATTCTTCCACGTTTTGTGGTTCAGGATCCGTGTCATGAATCAAAGTAATATCCGATGCTATAGAGAAAGCAAATATATCGTCAATCACGACTTTGCTTCGATTGTAAGACTCCGAATTTTATGAAATAAAATTATTCAATTTTCATATTCAATAAATGGTTAAATTGATAAAAAGTAAAGTTAAGGGTGATATATGAACTTTTTTCAAAATACGCAAGTGGTTATAAAATACTCATTGTTGTCGGAGAATATTCGTTTGGTCGTGGAATATTATTTTTGTCGGTCGTAAGACGCAACTAGTTGTGGGCCCCATAACAGAATAACTATCGGATGAAGAAAATGACAAATTTGAGTTTTTATAAATAACGGCGTAATTTTTACCGTTAACATTGTTGGAATACCTGGTGGTTAAAATACAGTAATACGCGTGGTTACATAGTAGCACCCGGTATTGCACAATATTTTTAAATTATTGATTCTTACGTAAGAAGACACTACTCAATAATTGTTACAGTAATTACTGTTCAATATTTTATTTTATTGATTCAATAATTACTGCGTTGATATTTTATATTATTGTTATTTCAATAATTATCACGACACATTATTTCCCATTATTAGATCAATAACTCATTGTGACGCCCCCAAAATAGGTATACATCACCCATTCGAGTAAATCAATAACATGGTACATAAACAACTACAACTTTATTAATACAACCCATAAAGCGTGAGTTTAAATACAAATATTGTCATCTAGACAATATACATATTCAACTAAGTCCTCATTACAATTATTGATAAAATACTTTACAAAATGGTGAGGACTACTAAAACAACTTCCTAAAACCTTCATTCCAGTACTCGACTAAGTACTTCATTACATTCTCGCATCCCGAGAAGAAAATGAAACAAAAAGGAAAATGGTGAGCTCAACTAGCCCAAGAAGAAGAATATTATGACTAAGATAATATAGAACAAATTATCGTTAGTCTTCAACAGGAAAAATCGATAGAATACAATAGACAACAAGTTTTCGTAATGTGAAATGAAATAATAATTCGTAGATGAGTTACGTAGAAAATGAAATCTACTATTATCTATGAATTTAAAATTTCATCGTCAATATTTTATCCCTGTAACATCAATCAATATTCATCTTGAATCAAATTTTCATCTTTGCACTACAGGCCAAAGATATTCATCAGTCGGTCATGTTCATCTCAACACCTGCTCATCTTTGCACTATGGGCCAAAGATATTCATTTTAAAATCATTTATCTTTGCACTACAGGCCAAAGATATTCAATAATATCATCATTTAGGACTGAGGATGATGAAAAATATTTTAAAGAAAACAAATCTAGTGAAACAAAAGATAAATATCAAAGATTCGTATTTCAGTTATTTCATGTCCAAAAATACCTCATAAATAATCATAGTGAAGTAAAATTCAAGAATGATCAAAACATGGATACAATCAAAGCTAGTATCCATAATAGATATTTTGGACGAAAAGGAAAAAATTTCATTTTTCGATGAATAGTGCCGTATTCGTGAATAGTGTCGTATACGTAAATAGTAACCCCGACACAAAAAGTTCCAAATTTGATTAAAAGTTCAGATCAATACGTCGGCATAATGATATTGAAAAAAATAATATCATATATGAAAAAATAACATCCCTTACCTCGAAAAGACGGTACTCCTGACTAGAATACTAGATATAGTCTTTGAAGGAACTTGCATGCAAGTATAGCAACACTCAAGGTATCAAAATACTCACAAGAATACGCTCAATATATTGAGAGAGAAATAGAGAGAAAACTTCAGCTTCTGGTGTGATTTTCAATTCTAACCTAAGCACCCTATTTATAGGAAAATGCTTAGAACACCAAAGTAGAAAATTTAATATAATATTAATATATTTATCAAATTTTCCTTAGCCCACCTCTAGACATCTGATTTTAGCACTTTGCACATGTTAATGATGTCCACAAAATACAAAAAAACATTTTTATCAAAAAATAAATAAAACTTCAAAAATCAATTATTTCAGAACTTCGGAACTTCAATAATTCATAATAAATAGCCCTTTTATCAAAAAATTCGAACCATATATCCTTTCCATAGGAAATTTCATTCTCTACAACTTTGCAGAAGAAAGTTTTTCCAAATTCCAAACAGAAATTGACCGAAATCCACAAACGGACAATTTTACAGGCTATAATCAAATTTCGGTCAAGAATTGGAGTCTACCGACACACAAAACATGTGTTAATCATTTAATGCAACAAAAATACTCTTCCTCCTCATATACTCATATATCCCACATTTATTGTAAAAATATCACCATTATTATATTATTAAAATAATATATTTAAATGAAGTATTTTATCAAAAAAAGATAGAATATTAATTTTCAACAATTGTCACATTAAAAATTTTCTCCATCTATATCCACATAAAATTAATATTTTCCTCATCATGTAAATTAATAATTAATTATTCACAAATAATATTACAGAATCACAATATCGACAACCGAGGGTTCTCAGGAAAGAGGGGGCTTTCCAATAAGGATCTCTCCTTATTAATAGCCATGCAATTAGATGACCAAATCTCTCCTTAGATAGAACTTTCTAGACATTGCCAATAATGTTATCTAATAATATTATTCAGATAATATGAATTATTGCTCCGATAATAGAAAATACTGTGCAATAACAATTATTAAAACAACAGTAATATAAAATATCAACGCAGCAATTATTGAATCAATAAAATAAAATATCGAATAAGTAATTACCGTAACAATTATTGAGTAGTGCCTTCACGTAAGAATCAATAATTGGTGTAATACCATATGCTTCTGTGTGTTTTAACCACCGCATTCCAACAAAGATAATAAAGAATAACTACGCCAGTTATTTATAACCAACTTATTCTTGTCGTTTTCTTCATCCAATAACTTTTTCATTATGGGGGCCCACAATAAGCTTCGCTTGCGTCAAATACGAATATTCCAAAGCGATCGAATATTCCACGACCAAACGAATATTCCCGTCAACAATGAATATTTTAAAACCACTTGCTTGTTTGAAATAATTGCGCATTTTACCCATAACTTACCACATTAATCAAATCAACCCTTACTATTTCAAGATAATAAATAGAGGAAATTTAATTTCATTAAATAATAAGTTGGGGTCTTACAACCTCCCCTTCTTATGAAATTTCGTCCTTGAAATTGACGTACGTACCTGGTGTTTCGAAAAGGTGAGGATACCTCGCTTTCATTTCTATTTCCAACTCCCATGTCATTTCCTCTATAGCATGGTTTTTCCACAAAACTTTAACTTGTGGTATGACCTTCGTGCGTAGGACATGCTCCTTCCTATCCAAGATCTTGACAGGTACCTCCTCGTACGTTAAGTCTCAAACCAATCTCGTGGGTTCTAACTCAATAACGTGGTTCGTGTCTTTCACATATTTTAAATACTGATATATGAAACACATTATGAACACGAGACATACTCGGAGGTAACGCTAGTCTATATAGCTACATTACCTACTCGGTCAAGAATTTAAAATGGACCAATAAATCGTGGATTGAGCTTTCCTCTCTTTTGAATCTTGTAACTCCATTCCATTGGGCAACACGCAACAATACATGATCCCCAATACTAAATTCCACGCCCTTTCGATGAAGATCCGCATAACTCTTTTTGTCGATCTTGTGTCGTTTTGTATACATTATCGAATCATTTGTATCTTTTCCGTAGTCATACACGTATTCAACTTTGGTCCCAACAATGTTGCTTCACCCACCTCGCATTCTAACATACTTTAGAAGCGACACTTTCATCTATACAATGCTTCAAATGGGGCCACACCAATGCTTTCATTCGATAATTGTTGTTATAGGAGAATTCCACCAATGATAAATACTTATCCCAACTCCTTTGAAGTCTAGGACACGAGTCTTAATAAATCTTCAAGAGTTTGAATAGTCCTCTCTGATTGTCCGTCCGTTTGAGGATGGTATGCCGAACTAAATCGTAAATCCGTGTCCATAGCTTTTTGCAAGCTAACCCAAAATCTTGAAGTAAATCTTGGGTCACGATCCGAAACTATGGATACTGGCATGCCATGCAATCTCACAATCTCATTTACATACATATGAGCAAGACGTTCAAGGAATAAGTCTCCGTATCGCAGAAGAAATGAGCAGACTTGGTTAATCTATCAACAATAACCCAAATAGCATCGATGCCTTGAGAAACCGTAGTAAGAAGACCCGTAACATAATCTATGGTAATGTGTTCCCACTTCCATTTCAGAATCTCAAGTGGTTGCAACGGACCCTTAGGTACTAGATGCTCTGCCTTTACACGTTGGCAAGTTAAACACATCGAGATAAACTTTGCAATATCTCTCTTCATATTGTTCCACCAAAATGTATGTCGAAGATCACGATACATTTTAGTACTTCCAGGATGGATTGCAAATGGTGTATTGTGTGCCTCCATCATAATCTTGTACTTCAAATCAGAGTCATTAGGGAAACAAAGTCTGAAATTTGAAAAAATAATATTATTAATTTATTAAATTTTCTGCTTTGGTGTTCTAAGCATTTTCCTATAAATAGGGTGCTTAGGTTAGAATTGAAAATCACACCAGAAACTGAAGTTTTCTCTCTCTATATTATCGAGCGTATTCTTGTGAGTATTTTGAGTATACTTTGAGTATTGCTATACGGTCTGCAAGTCCAAGTCATAGCTTTATATATCAGGTGTTTCAAATTAAATCACCGATCTTTCGAGGTAAGGGATATTATTATTTTTTCGTAATGATATTATTTCTTCAATATCATTATCTTTGAAATATTGATGTGAAGTTTTTATCAAATTTGGAACTTTTGGTGTGAGTTACTTATTCACGATATCAAGACCTTTATTCACGATACTCTGAGACTTATTCACTTAATCGACACTATTCATCGAAAAATGAAAATTTTCCTTTTCGTCCAAAATATCTATTCGGATACTAGCTTTGATTGTATCCATGTTTTGATCATTCTTGAATTTTACACCACTTTGTGATTATTTTTGAGGTATTTTTGGGCGTGGATAAAATAAAGTACGAATCCTTAATCCTTAATCCTTGTCATTTTGTTTCATTGGATTCGTTTTTTTTAAAAATATTTTCATCATCTTGATCTTAAATGATGATATTATGGAATATCTTTGGCCCAGTAGTGCAAAGATGAATGATTTCTGAAGAATATCTTTGGCTGTATTGCAAAGATGAGCAGGTGTTTAGATGAACATGACTAATCGATGAATATCTTTGGCTCTGTAGTGCAAAAGATGAATATTTGATTCGAGATATATATTGATTGATGTTACAGGATAAAAGATAGACGATGAACTTTTAAATTCATATATAGAAGATAGTAGTTTCCATTCTCTACTTAACTCTTCTAATGAATTATTATTTCATTGCGAATATTGATTTAAAATTTGTTGTCTATTGTATTCTATTAGATTTTTCCTGTTGAAGACTAACGATAATTTGTTGTATATTATCTTAGTCATAATATTCTTTTTATCGGGCTAGTTGAGCTCACCCTTTTCCTTTTTGTTCCATTTTTTTCTTCTCGGAGGCGAGAATATAGCGAGTACGAAGCTCTGTGGGTATGGAATGAAAGTTTTAGAGAGAGTTGTTTAGTAGTCCTCACCATTTTTGTAAAATAATGTATCAATAAATGTGATGAGGATTTATTGGAGTTTAGATATTGTCTAGAAGATAATATTTGTATTCAAACTCATAGTTTTACTGTTGTAATAATAAAGTTGTAGTTGTTTCTGTACCATGTATTGACAACTCAGAATGGGTGATGTATACGTATTTTGGGGGTGTCATAGTTGGTATCAGAGCTTAGGGATATGATCTCTGGCGGAGATCGGGGAATAGAACTAGGAGGGGAGAGACGAGTAAATCCTTCGCTAGTGTGTCCTACCTAAGCTTATTTGTTAGTTGGTTAGTATATAAGGATATTATGTGATATATTGATTTCCTTAATTAACCCTTGTTTTATTTGTGATTTGAGAATGTCGAATCGAGAATATTAACAATGGAAATGAGACCGTGGAGACGCTCTGTACTCACCAACGAAGAAAACGTGCAACAGTGGCAATGTTCCTCCCTGTGAACAACACCATCGAAAGCGAGATGATGAACGAGGGATGTTTAGAAGCTTTTTGCAGTTCATGCAAAAAATCAGACGAGGAGACTCGTGTTCAAAATCTGAGGAGGAAATGATAGCAATTCACGGGTTGTCACGACCAAGCGATTCAAAGAGTTGGGACCACGAATTTAAGGGAAAGCCAAATCCGATCATGGTGGAAACATGGGTCAAGCAAATTACCAAGATATTCGATGTCTTGGGATGCACGGAAGAACAGAAGGTTCCATTCGCCACCTTTATGTTAGTGGCGAAGCAGACATCTTGGTGGGAGTTTGTGAAGCGTACTCCATCCGGTACGCACTCAAAGATGTCTTGGGAGACATTTCAGAATTATTTATTGACAAATACTTTCACGAAAGTGTTCGCTATATGAAGGAAGTGGAGTTCATCGATTATAATAAAAAACAACATGGCGGTGTCTCGAAGACGAGGCAAAGTTTGCAGAGTTATCCGTGTTTGCACCTCATTTGGTGGAGAATGGGGAACGATGACGCGTTTTGAGAGGTTTGAAACCCAAGATACGACAATATCTCATTTCTCATAAATTTTCTCTCTATTCAGATGTTGTTAATGTGGCTCAATTGTTAGAAGCGAGATAACGAGTATGTTCAACCGAGGGACCATAACCGAGGATCGTATCGAGATAGCGATCAACAGAGTAATGATAACCACGGAGAAAAGAAACAGACGGACAAAAATGGTAACCACTCCGGTGGTAATCATGGCCATGAAAATAGAAGAAGCGAGTCGGGAGGAGATTTTAAAAAGGAGATTTAATAACGACCATGTGAAGGCAGCGAATACGATAAAGAATCGGTTCTAAGGGAGGAGAACGACCACCCATCATATGCTATAAATGCAGGAAAGAGGGACATATCACCAAACCGCCCACAACAGATTCAAGGTATGCTATAATTGTGGAAAGGAAGGACATATCGCTTCGAGATTATACGGTAGCAAAACCTAGTTCAATGGGCGGTGACTCAAAAGATCGAGAAAAAGTCAAAGTCAACGATTAGGAAGAGCGTTTGTTGTGATTTGGTCATAATGCGAGGAACCCAAACGAGGTGATCACGGGTAAGCTATTTATAAATTCTTGCGAAGTTTATACCTTACTTGATACCGGTGCTACCCATTCATTTATCTCTCTCCGCATGTGCTCAACGTTTAAACTTGACTCAGGAGAAATTAGACTTTGACCTATCTGTGGAAACTCCGTTAGAGAAACTTTCATCACATCCATCGTTTATAAATCTTGTTTGATTCAAGTTGGCACCATCACCTTACCATTGACCTTATCTCTTTAAAGATACTTGCTTTTGATGTGATTTTAGGGATTGATTGGTTAACTACTCATCATGCCAAAATTGATTATTTTCGTAAGGTTGTTAGTTTTCATATTCCTAACCAACTGTTTATTTAATTCAAGCAACTAAACCATTAAAATCAATCATTGTCATATCTAATCATAAAGCTATTCGTTTATTGAAAAACGGATGTCAAGCTTTTCTTAGCCCATGTTATGGATTTGAATAAAGACACGTCAAATTTGAATAATATTCTGTTGTTATTGACTTTCGGACGTATTTCAGAAGAACTTCCCGCCTACCCCGTAACGTGAAGTTGAATTCTTTATTGATCTTGAACCTGGTACAAAGCCCATTTCTAAAACTCCATATCGAATGGCTCCTATTGAACTTCGGGAGTTAAAGGTCCAACTACGTGAATTATTGGACATCGGTTTCATTCGCCCCTAGTACATCTCCTGGGGTGCTCCTTTTTATTCAGTAAAGAAGAAGAAAGACGGAGTATGCGACTTTTGTATTGACTATCGGGAATTGAACCATGTCACCGTAAAGAATAGGTATCCTCTACCTCGTATTGATGAATTGTTTGACCCGATTTAAGAGGGCACAATTCTTTTCAAAAATCGATCTTCGATTCGGATATCATCACCAAGATTAAAACCGAGGATATTCCAAAGATCGCTTTTAGAACTCGATGACGGGCATTATGAATTCTTAGTAATGTCTTTCGGATCGACTAATGCTCCCTATGGCTTTCATGGATATGATGAACCGAGTATTCAAGGAATATTTGGATCGGTTTGTTGTTGTCTTTATTGATGACATCCTCATATATTCCAAAAGTCATGAAGATCATGAGCACCATTTGAAGTTGGTACTCCAAAGGCTTCGTGAAAACAAACTATATGCCAAATTGAAGAAATGCGAGTTCGCTCGAGGAAGTAGCATTTCTTGGGCACGTCAAGTGTCAAAACATAGAGTATCCGTGGACTGGCGAAGATTGAAGCAATACAAAGTTGGA
Source organism: Panax quinquefolius (assembly GCA_020205615.1). Lineage (NCBI taxonomy): Eukaryota > Viridiplantae > Streptophyta > Magnoliopsida > Apiales > Araliaceae > Panax > Panax quinquefolius. Next base: position 134,668,424 of record CM035168.1, on the reverse strand, counting down.
AGCAACCAAGTCGGTGGATCCAAGATTAAGCTTTCTTGGTCTAATTTGGTTATTATCGGAGATTCGTGGAAGGGTTTTTTCGAATCGCTACTCCATTAACTCATTTAACTCGGAAGGATACAAAATTCATTTGGAGCGAAGAATGCGAGATGAGTTTCCAAGAGTCAAGAGGAGACTTATTTTAAGACTGTTCTAACAATACCATCCGGTTCGGATGGATTTGTTATCTCACGATGCTTGTGCAAAGGGTTAGGATGTGTTCTCATGCAACGTGGGAAAGTCATAGCCTATGCCTCGCGACAACTTAAAGAGTATGAGAAGAATTATCCTACTCATGATCTAGAGTTAGCGGCGATCGTTTCAAGGCTTAAAGATATGGAGGCACTATCTATATGGGGAGAAAGTGGAGATATATTCAGGACCATAAAAGCCTTAAATATTTCTTCACTCAAAAAAGAACTCAACACGCGCAACAAATGACGTTGGCTCGAACTATTGAAAGACTACGACCACACTATTCAATACCATCCCGGTAAAGTTTAACGTGGTAAATGACGCATTGAGTAGAAGATCATATGCGGGGAATAAGTGCGATGATGTCAAGTATACGATAGAGCCAACTTTAATAGAAAAGTTAAGGTCGCTCAAGCCACCAGCCGGAAATGATGCGTATGAAGAAGAAAAGTACAAGAAGGAGCTATTCCTAAGCGAGAATTGATGAAGAATGAATACTTGAGTCCACTCCGGACTTTGTGTCCCTAACGACTACGATTTGAAGTACAAGATTATGATAGAGGCACACAATACACCATTTGCAATCCATCTCGGAAGTACTAAAATGTATCGTGATCTTGACATACATTTTGGTGGAATAATATGAAGAGAGAGATTGCAAAGTTTATCTCGATGTGTTTAACTTGCCAACGTAAAGGAAGAGCATCTAGTACCTAAGAGTCCGTTGCAACCACTTGAGATTCGAAATGGAAGTGGGAACACATTACCATGGATTTCGTTACTGGTCTTCCTACGGTTTCTCAAGGCATCAATGCTATTTGGGTTATTGTTAATAGATTAACCAAGTCTCGCTCATTTCTTACCGACACGGAGACTTATTCCTTGAACGTCTTGCTAGTATGTACGTGAATGAGATTGTGAGGTTGAATGGCATACTGTATCCATAGTTTTGGATTGTGACCCAAGATTCACTTCAAGATTTTGGGTTAGCTTGCAAAAAGCTATGAGCACGGAGTTCTGATTGATTCGTTCGCATACCATCCTCAAAGCGGATGGACAATCGAAAGGACTATTCAAACTCTTGAAGATTTATTAAGACTCGTGTCCTAGACTTCAAGGCGGTTGGGATAAGTATTTACCATTGTTGGAATTCTCCTACAACAACAACAGATTATCGTGCAAGTATAGGTGTGGCTCCATTTGAAGCATTATATGGACGAAAGTGTCGCTTCTCAAAGTATGTTGGGACGAGGTGGGTGAAGCAACATTGTTGGGACCCGAAAGTTAGATACGATATGACTACGGAAAAGATCCAAATGATTCGACAACGATACAAAGCAAGCACAAGATCGACAAAAGAGTTATGCGGATCTTCATCGAAAGGACGTGGAATTTAGTGTGGGGATCATGTATTGTCATGAGTTGCTCCATGGAAGGGAGTTACAAGATTTGGGAAGAGAGGAAAGCTCAATCCACGATTTATTGGTCCATTTCAAATTCTGGACCGAGTAGGAAATGTAGCCTATAGACTCGCGTTACCGAAAAAGTATGTCTCGTGTTCATAATGTGTTTCACATATCCGTACTTCAGTAAATATGTGAAAGACCCAAACCACGTTATTGAGTTTAAGCTGGGACGAGATAGCCAAGACTTAACGTATGAGAGAGGTACTGTCAAGATCTTGGATAGGAAGGAGCATGTCCTACGCCATGAAAGGTCATACCACAAGTTAAAGTTTTGTGGAGGAATCATGCTATAGAGGAAATGACACAGGAATTGGAAACGAAAATGAAAGCGAGGTATCCTCACCTTTTCAAAACACCAGTACGTGACGTCAATTTCGAGGACAAAATTTCATAAGGAGGGAGGTTGTAAGACCCCAACTTATTATTAATGAAATTTAATTTTCTATTTATTATTTTGAAATAGTAAGGGTTGATTTGATTAATGTGGATAGTTAGGGGTAAAATACATAAATATTTCAAAATAAGCAAATGGTTATAAAATATTCATTATCGTCGGGGAATATTCGTTGGTCGTGGAATATTAGATGCTTTGTTGGGAATATTAAATACGGGCCAGTAGCGAGCCATGTGTGTGGGCCCCATAACGGAAAGCGATTGGATGAAGAAAACGACAAATATGAGTTGTTTAAAATAATAACAGTAGTTGTTACTGATTATCAATTGTTAAAATACTAAATTGGTTAAAAACAAGAAGATACTGCAGTATTGCACCAATTATTGATTGATTCTACGTAAGAAAGGCACTACTCAATAATGGTTACGATAATTCTTTATTCAAAGATTTTATTTTATTGATTGATAATAATTTGCGTTGATATTTTTATTATATTGTTGTTTTCAATAATTGTCATTACGGTATTTTTCATTATCGAAGCAATAATTCATATTATCCGAATAATATTATTAGATAACATTATTGGCAATGTCTAGAAAGTTACATCTAAGGAGAGGTTTGGTCACCTAATTGCATGCCAAAGAAAGAGAAATCTTTATTCGAAAGCCCCTCTTCCACAAGAACCCGCCTGGTTGTCAATATTGTGATTCTCATAATATTATTTGTGAATAATTAATTATTGATTTATATGATGAAGAAAATATTGATTTTATGTGGATATAGATGGAGAAAAATTTTAATGTGACAATTGTTGAAAATTGAAATTTTATCTTTTTCGATAAGATAATTCATTTAAATGTATTATTATATTTTAAATATATAATAATGGTGATATTTTTACTGACGATTTAATGTGGGATATATGAGTATACGAGGAGGAAGAGTATTTTTGTTGTAATAAATGTTTAAAACATGTTAAACATGCTCGGTGGACCCCATTTATCGATTGAAATTTGATTATAGCTTGTGTAAAATCGCCTGGTTGTGGATTTTTGGTCAATTTCATTTGGAATTTGGAAAACTTTCTTCGCAAAGTTGTAGAGAATTGAATTTTCTATACAAAGTTGCGAGATTGAATTTTCGGATAAAAGGCTATTTATTGTGAATTATTGAAGTTCAAGTTCAAAATAATTGATTTTGGAAGTTTTAATTATTTAAATTAAGAAAAACGTTTTTAATGTTTTGTCACATGGTGGTGATGTCTTGGACCAAATTAGTGGGCGTAGGAAATTTGAAAAATAATATTATTAATTTATTAAATTTTTTCGCTTTGGTGTTCTAAGCATTTTACTATAAATAGGGTGCTTGGGTTAGAATTGAAAATCACACCGTAAAAATCAAGTTTTTCTCTCTATATTATCGGCGTATTCTTGTGAGTATTTTGAGTATACTTTGAGTATTGCTATATACGGTGCAAGTCCAAGTCATAGCCTATATCCCATTATTTCATTAAGCACTTGATCTTTCGAGGTAAGGGATATTATTATTGTGGCGCCCCAAAATTAGGTATATATCACCCATCTTGGGTCGCCACTTACATGGTACAAAATTTAAATACAACTTAATACATAAAGCGTGAGTTTAAATACAAATATCGCTCTACTAGATATTATCTGAACTCAAAAAAGGAGTCCTCATTACAATTATTATTACACTTTTCACGAGAATAGTGAGGACTACTAATGCTATCTTCAGGACCATCACTCGTTTCCCAGGCTCGTCCCAAATTTATATTCTCATTTCAAGAGAAAAGTGAAAGAAAGGGTGAGCTCAACTAGCCCAAGAAGAAATATTATGACTAAGATAATGCGTAATAAATTATCAATAGTCTTCAACAATGTTAAACCGATAAAATACAATAGACTGACGGTTTAAGCTGCAATGGAATAAGCAATCCATTAAAAGAGTCAAGTAAAAATAAAGTCTACTATCTTTTAGGTTTTAAAAGGTTTTTCATCATCGTTATAAATTTGAGACTCAAACTTTTAATAAATATTCCACATCATCGAATCACCCCCGCACTTACTACGGCCAAGGATATTCTTTAAGATCACGACCACAATTATTCACGCACTACGCCAAGAATATTTGTGTATTCATTAATGGTCATGATCATGCCAACAATCGTCCACCAATGCACTACTACCATCGAGGATTTTTATCACATCATTTGTAACATTACTACCATGATTACACCGAATAGTCTCTCGGTCATAATCATACCAAGTCCATCTATGCACTACAGCCACGAGATGACTTTCAACATAATATAAACATGAGGATGATGACAATGATATAAGAATTCAATAAAACAAGTTCAAGAATTATTTTATCCAAGAATTATTAACGCCCAAATTATCAACGATGATCTTGTTTTGTAGAGTAAAATTCAAGAATGATCGGAAGAATATTTCCATGAAAAGATATGGATGAAACGCAAATATCAAGGATATTCCACTAATTTCATGGAGTATATAAGTCAAAGTTTTAACCATTTGGGTATAATAAAGAATAGAATAACAAAAGAAATCACCATGCATGCGATAGATCGCATACATGCAAAAGTTATTCCAACAGTAATAATAAATAACGGAACCAGTGTCCCGTAGAAACGCATGCATGTGATGTTCCAATGAATAATAATAAAAAGCGGAACCGGTCCGGTGTAAAACACATGCATGTGATGTTCCAAATGTAATAATAATAAAGCGGAACCAGTCCTGTAAAACACATGCATGTGATGTTCCAAATGTAATAATAATAAAGAGCGGAACCATGTGGGTGTAAAATACATGCATGTGATGTTCCAATGTAATAATAATAAAGACGGAACCAGTAGGTGTAAAACACACAAACAGAGGATGTTCCAATGTAATAATAGAAGAATGTCACCAAGTATAGGGTAAATCACAGACAAAAGTTATTCCAATGTAATAATATGCAATGGAATAACAACAGTTCTCTTCATGAATAAGAAAGAATAACACCCCTTACATTTGGTAGGAGATTGAATATCGCTGACGGTGTAGTAACAAAATACTACTTCTTCTTTTTCTCTTATTCTCTCTATACTTTTCTCTCTATAGCTTGAATGAATTCGTGAAAAATAATGAAGCCCCAGGCCTCTATTTATAGAAGATTTCTAGCTTAGCACTGCGCCGTGTGAAAAGGCAAGTGGCTTGACGACTAATGATGTGAAAAGAAAAGTGGTTTTGGCCTCTGTAATGTGAAACGACAAGTGGTTCGACGCTTTGTAATGTGAAACGACAAGTGGTTCGACGTCTCGGTAAAGGTAATTACAATTAACGAAGTAAAAATATCGATTGTGAAGGTAAATACTATTCACAAGGGTAATTACTTATCGACGAAGGTAATTACTATCGACGAAGGTAAATACTATTGATGAAGAGACTCTTAGATGATGACATATGAGCCCCCATAAAATAATCAAACTTACCACAAATTATTTTTTTCATCAACACATATTTAATCTTTCAACAATTATTAATCATTTATAACTTGTCGTCTCAATTATTGATTTAATACTATAACATATTATATATGATATCTTTGTGACAATAATTGAATCAATAATATAAGAGATATGATGCAAAGAATTTCTGTAGCAATTGTAAGACCCCAAAATTTTTAAATAAAAAGGAATTTCCTTTATTTATTATTTTGAAATAGTAAGGGTTGATTTGATTAATGTGGATAGTTAAGGGTTAAATACGCAAATATTTCAAAATAAGCAAGTGGTTATAAAATATTCATTATCGTCGGGAATATTCGTTTGGTCGTGGAATATTCGCATCGTTTGGGAATATTCGTACGACGCAAGCAGCAAATGTGTGGGCCCCATAACGGAAAGTTTATGGATGAAGAAAACGACAAATATAAGTTGTTTTTAAATAACTACAGAAGTTGTTACTGCTATTATCTTGTTGGAATACCCGGTGGTTAAAACACACTAATACGCGTTGTTGAACAAGAAGATACCAGATTGCACCAATTATTGATTCTTACGTAAGAAGGCACTACTCAATAATGGTTACAGAATTATCGCTCAAAGATTTTATTGAGTTAATAATTGTCTGCGTTGATATTTTATATATCGTTGTTTCAATAATTGTCATTACACAAGATTTTTCATTATCGAAGCAATAATTCATATTATCCGAATAATATTATTAGATAACATTATTGGCAATGTCTAGAAAGTTCGTCTAAGGAGAGGTTTGGTCACCTAATCAAGGCGCAAGAAGAAGAAATTTTATCGAAAGCCCCTCTTCCGGAACCGCCGGTTGTCAATATTGTGATTCTCGTAATATTATTTGTGAATAATTAATTATTGATTTATATGATGAGGAAAATATTGATTTTATGTGGATATAGATGGAGAAAATTTTTAAAATGACAATTGTTGAAAATTAATATTTTATTTTTCTCGATAAAATAATTCATTTAAATATATTATTTTAATAATATATTAATGGTGATATTTTTACAACGAATGTGGGATATATGAGTATACGTGGAGGAAGAGTATTTTTGTTGCAATAAATGTTTAAAACATGTTAAACATGCTCATGGACCCCATTTATCGATCGAAATTTGATTATAATGTAAAATCGTCTCGCTTGTGGATTTTTGGCCAATTTCTATTTGGAATTTGGAAAACTTTCTTCCGCAAAGTTGTAGAGAATTGAAATTCCTATAAAAACTCAGCGAGATTCGAATTTTTCGATGAAAGGGATATTTATTATGAATTATTGAAGTTCAAGTTCAAATAATTGATTTTTGGAAGTTTTAATTGTTTTATTTAAGAAAAACGTTTTTTTTTTGCAATCCCACATGTGATATAAATGTGCTGAATTCAGTTGGTCTAAGGTGGGCTTGAATTTGTTTAGTTATATTATTATTTTATTAAATTTTTTTTTTGGTGTTCTAAGCATTTTCCTATAAATAGGTGCTTAGGTTAGAATTGAAAATCACACCGTAAATCAAGTTTTCTCTCTATATTATCGAGTGTATTCTTGTGAGTATTTTGAGTATACTTTGAGTATTGCTAGACGGTGCAAGTTCCTTCAAAGACTATACCCTGATTCTAGCTAGAAGTAATCGATCTTTCGAGGTAAGTGGATATTATTTTTTTTCAGAATGATATTATTTCTTCAATATCATTATATCGAAATGTTGATCTGAAGTTTTTATCAAATTTGGAATTTTTTTCATGTTTCGGGGTTACTATTCATGGGTTACTATTCATGAGTTACTATTCACGAAGTTACTATTCATGAGTGAGTTACTATTCACGAAGTTACTATTCACAGTAGTACTATTCATGAAGCGTGAAGATGTTTTTTGTGGAATTTCTATCTTTTGGTGTCTGAGTTACTATTCACGATATTCACTATTCACGATACTAAGACTATTCACGATACTGTGATTATTCACCTAAAAATAAAATTTCTTCTTTTCGTCAAAACATCTATTCGGATACTAACTCGATCAGATCCATGTTTTGATCATTCTTGAATTTTACACCACTATGATTATTTTTGAGGTATTTTTGGACGTGGATAAAACCAAGTACTAATCCTTAATCCTTAATCCTTAATCCTTGTCATTTTGTTTCACCGATTCGCTTTCTTTAAAAAAAATATTTTTCATCATCCTCGCCTTAAATGATGATATTATGGAATATCTTGGGCCCAGAAAAGTGCAAAGATGAATGATTTCTTAAGAATATCTTTGGCCCAGTAGAGCAAAAAGATGAATGATTTTCAAGAATATCTTTGGCCCGTAGAGGCAAAGATGAACAGTGTTTAAATAATATGACTAATCGATGAATATCTTTGGCCTCAGAGCAAAAAGATGAATATTTGATTCCAGATGTATATTGATTGATGTTACAGGATAAAAGATAGACGATGAACTTTTAAATTCATACATAGAAGATAGTAGTTTGCATTCTCTACTTAACTCTTCTAATGAATTATTATTTCATGTAATATTGATTTAAAATTTGTTGTCTATCAGATTCTATTATATTTTTTCCTCGTTGAAGACTAACGATAATTTGTTGTATATTATCTTAGTCATAATATTCTTTATCGAGCTAGTTGAGCTCACCCTTTTCCTTTTTGTTCCATTTTTCTCAAGAGGCTAGAATATAGCGAGTATTTAGCTCTGGGTATGGAATGAAGGTTTTAGAAAGGATTGTTTAGTAGTCCTCACCATTTTTTGTAAAATAATGTATCAATAAATGTGATGAGGATTTATTTGAGTATAGATATTGTCTGTAAGATAATATTTGTATTCAAACTCACGCTTTTATTGTTGTAATAATAAAGTTGTAGTTGTTTCGCATCACGTATTGACAACTCGTAATAGGTGATGTATACCTATTTTGGGGGCGCCACAGCTTGGTATCGAGCTTAGGATATGATCTCTGGCGGAGATCTGGGAATAGAACCAGGAGGGAGAGACGAGTAAATCCTTCGCTAAAGTGTGTCCTACCTAAGCTTATTTGTTAGTTGGTCAAGATATAGGATATTATGTGATATATTGATTTTTTAATTAACCCTTTGTTTTACGACAAGATTTGAGAATGTCGAATCGAGAATATTAACAATGGAAATGAGACCGTGGAGATGCTCGTGACTCACCAACGAGGAGAACGCAACAGTCGGGCAATGTTCCTCCTCCCGTGAACAACACCATCGAAAGCAGATGATGAACGAGGGATGTTTTAGAAGTTTTTGCAGCTCATGCAAAATCGCGACGAGGAAACTCGTGTTCAAAATACAGGAGGAAATGATAGTAATTCACGGGTTGTCACAGCCAAGCAGCTTCAAAGAGTTGGGACCACCAGAATTTAAGGGAAAGCCGATCCGATCATGGCGGGAAACACGGGTCAAACAAATTACCAAGATATTCGATGTCTGGGATGCACGGAGGAACAGAAGGTTCCATTCGCCACCTTTATGTTCCGTGGTGAAGCGCATCATCGGTGGGAGTCTCGTGAAGCGCACTCCATCCAAACCGCACTCAAAGATGTCTTGGGAGACGCTTTGAAGCTATTTAATGACAAATACTTTCCCGAAAGTGTTCGCTATACGAAGGAAGTGGAGTTCATCGATTGGAACAAAACAAATGACGACGGTGTCTCAAAGACGAGGCAAAGTTTGCAGAGTTATCCGTGTCAGCACCTCATTTGGTGGAGAATGAGGAACGATGACGCTGGATGTTTTTAGAGGTTTGAAACCCTAAGATACGCCAAGATCTCATTTCTCATAAATTTTTCTTTATTCAGATGTTGTAAATGTGGCTCAATTATTAGAGCGAGATAACGAGTACGGCCAACCGAGGGACCACAACCAGATCGTATCGTAGAGATAGTAGCCAATGTAATAATGATAACCTCATGAGAGAAAGAAACAGACGACAAAAATGGTAACCACTCGGTGGTAATCATGGCCATGAAAAAGAAGAAGCGAGTCAGAGGAGATTTTAAAAGAGGAGATTTAACAACTAACTATGTGAAGATGACAAAGGCTTGCAAGAAAGAATCGGTTCTAAGGGAGGAGAACGACCACCCATTATATGCTACAAATGCGAAAAGAGGGACATATCACCAAACCGCCCACAACAGCTCAAGGTATGCTATAATTGTGGAAAGAAGGACATATCGCCGAGATCAGTACAGAGAATAAACCTAGTTCAATGGGGACGGTGACTCAAAAGATCGTCTCAGTAAAAGTCAAAGTCAACGATTCCGGAAAGAGCGTTTGTTGTGATCGGTCATAATGCGAGGAACCCAAACGAGGTGATCACGGTAAGCTATTTATAAATTTTCTAAGTTTATACCTTACTTGATACCGCTGGGCATACCCATTCATTTATCTCTCCGCATGTGCTCAACGCTTAAACTTCGACCGAGAAATTAGACTTTGACCTATCTCGTGGAAACTCCGCTAGAGAAACTTTCATCACATCCATCGCTTATAAATCTTGTTTGATTCAAGTTGGCACCATTACCTTACCATTGACCTTATCTCTTTAAAGATACTTGCTTTTGATGTGATTTTAGGATTGATTGGTTAACTACTCATCATGCCAAAATTGATTATTTTCGTAAGGTTGTTAGTTTTCATATTCCTAACCAACCCGTTGTATTTAATTCAAGCAACTAAACCATTAAAATCAATCATCATCATATCTAATCATAAAGCTATTCGCTTATTAAAAACGGATGTCAAGCTTTCTTAGCCCATGTTATGGATTTGAATAAAGACACGCCAAATTTGAATAATATTCCGTTGTTATCGACTTTTCCGACGATTTCAAGAACTTCCTGGCTCACCCCGTAACGTGAAGTTGAATTCTTTATTGATCTTGAACCCGTACAAAGCCCATTTCTAAAACCCCATATCGAATGGCTCCTATTGAACTTCAGAGTTAAAGGTCCAACTACGTGAATTGTTGGACATCGGTTTCATTCGCCCTAAGACATCTCCTCGGGGTGCTCCTGCTTTATTTGTAAAGAAGAAAAGACGGAGTATGCGACTTTTTGTATCGACTATCGGAATTGAACCATGTCACCATCAAGAATAGGTATCCTCACCTCGATTGATGACTTGTTTGACCATTGTAAGTAAGGGCACAATTCTTTTCAAAAATCGATCTTCGCTCGATATCATCACCAAGATTAGAATCGAGGATATTCCAAAGACCGCCTTCGTAACTCCAGAGATGGGCATTATGAATTCTTAGTCATGTCTTTCGGACTAACTAATGCTCCTGCGGCTTTCATGGATATGATGAACCGAGTATTCAAGGAATATTTGGATCAATTCGTTGTTGTTTTTATTGATGACATCCTCATATATTCCAAAAGTCGTGAAGATCATGAGCACCATTTGAAGTCGGTACTCCAAAGGCTTCGTGAAAACCAACTATATGCCAAATTGAAGAAATGCGAGTTCGCTCGAGGAAGTAGCATTCCTTGGGCACGTGGGTGTCAAACATGGAGTATCCGCTGATCCCGCCAAGATTGAAGCAATACAAAGTTGGGAGCAACCAAGTCGGTGGATCAAGCACGTAGTTTTTTGGGCTTACCGGTTATTATCTGAGATTCGTGGAAGGTTTTTTCTAATCGCTACTCCATTAACTCGCCTAACCCTAAGGATACAAAATTCGCTTGGAGTGAAGAATGCGAGAAGAGTTTCCAAGAGCTTAAGAGGAGACTTATTTTAAGACTGTTCTAACAATACCATCCGGTTCGGATGGATTTGTTATCTACAAATGATGCTTCGTGCAAAGGGTTAGGATGTGTTTCTCATGCAACGGGAAAGTCATAGCCTATGCCTCATGACAACTTAAAGAGTATGAGAGGAATTATCCTACCATGATCTAGAGTCAGCAAAGCAATGTTGCCGCTTAAAAATATGGAGGCACTATCTATATGGGGAGAAAGTGGAGATATATTCGCACCATAAAAGCCTTAAATATTTCTTCACTCAAAAAGAACTCAACACGCGCGCAAATGACGCTGGCTCGAGCTATTGAAAGACTACGACCACACTATTCAATACCATCCCGGTAAAGTTTAACGTGGTAGCCGACGATCGAGTAGAAGATCATATGCGGAACGAAAAGCGATGATGTCAAGTATATACGACAGAGCCAACTTTAATAGAAAAGTTAAGGTTGCTTTCAAGCCACCCAATCTTGAAATGATGCGTATGAAGAAGAAAGTACAAGAAGGAGCTATTCCTAAGCTTAGAATTGATGAAGAAGGAATACTTGAGTCCACTCTAGACTTTTGTGTTCCTAACGACTCGATTTGAAGTACAAGATTATGATGGAGGCACACAATACGCCATTTGCAATCCATCCTCGAAGTACTAAAATGTATCGTGATCTTCGACATACATTTTGGTGGAACAATATGAAGAGAGAGATTGCAAAGTTTATCTCGACGTGTTTAACTTGCCAACGGTAAAGGTGAGCATCTTGTACCTAAGGGTCCGCTGCAACCACTTGAGATTCCGGAATGGAAGTGGGAACACATTACTATGGATTTCATTACGGGTCTTCCTACGGTTTCTCAAGGCATCAATGCTATTTGGGTTATTGTTGATAGATTAACCAAGTCCGCTTCATTTCTTGCCGACACGGAGACTTATTCCTCGAACGCCTTGCTAGTATGTACGTGAATGAGATTGTGAGGTTGCATGGCATGCCCGATCCATAGTTTCGGATCGTGACCCAAGATTCACTTCAAGATTTTGGGTTAGCTTTGCAAAAAGCTATGGGCACGGATTTGCGATTTAGTTAAGCATACCATCCCCAAACGGACGGACAATCGAGAGGACTATTCAAACTCTTGAAGATCTATTAAGACTCGTGGTCCTAGACTTCAAGGGTAGTTGGGATAAGTATTTACCATGGTGGAATTCTCCAACAACAACAGCTTATCGTGCAAGTATAGGTGTGGCTCCATTCAAGCATTATATGGATTTAAAATGTCGTTCTCCAATATGTTGGGATGAGGTGGGTGAAGCAACATTGTTGGGACCCGAAGTTAATACGTATGATCACCGAAAAGATCCAAATGATTCGACAACGATACAAATGGCACAAGATCGACAAAAGAGTTATGCGGATCTTCATCGAAAGGACGTGGAATTTAATGTAGGGGATCATGATTGTCATGAAGTTGCTTCCATGGAAGGGAGTTACAAGATTTGGGAAGAGAGGAAAGCTCAATCCACGCATTTATGGTCCATTTCAAATTCTCGACCGAGTAGGAAATGTAGCCTATAGACTTCATTATTCTCCGAGTATGTGTCGTGTTCATAATGTGTTTCATATATCCTGTATTTTCAGAATATGTGAAAGACCCAACCACGTTATTGAAGTTAGAACCGGACGAGATAGCCAAGACTTAACGTATGAGGAGGTACTGCCAAGATCTTGGATAGAAGGAGCATGTCCTACGCCAAGAAAGGTCATACCACAAGTTAAAGTTTTGTGGAGGAATCATGCTATAGAGGAAATGACCGGGAATTGAAACGGAAATGAAAGCGAGGTATCCTCACCTTTTCAAACACTGTGTACGACGCCAATTTCGAGGACTAAATTTCATAAGGAGGGAGGTCAGAAGACCTCAAATTTTTAAATAAAAAAGGAATTTCCTTTATTTATTATTTTGAAATAGTAAGGGTTGATTTGATTAATGTGGATAGTTAGGGTTAAATACGCAAATATTTCAAAATAAGCAAGTGGTTATAAAATATTCATTATCGCTCGGGAATAATATTCGTTTGGTCGTGGAATATTCAGATCGTTTGGGAATATTCGACGACACAGCTGTACCATGTGTGGGCCCCATAACGGAAAAGTTTATTGGATGAAGAAAACGACAAATATAAGTTGTTTTTAAATAACGGCCAGAGTTGTTACCATTAATACATCGTTGAATACCCTTGGGTTAAAACACACTAATACGCGTTGTTGAACAAAGAAGATACCAGATTGCACCAATTATTGATTCTTACGTAAGAAGGCACTACTCAATAATGGTTACAGAATTATCGCTCAAGATTTTATCGAGTTAATAATTGTTGCATATTGATATTTTATATTGTCGTTGTTTCAATAATTGTCATTACACAAGATTTTTCATTATCGAAGCAATAATTCATATTATCTAATAATATTATTAGATAACATTATTGGCAATGTCTAGAAAGTTCTCGTCTAAGGAGAGGTTTGGTCACCTAATCATGCGCCAAGAAGAAGAAATTTTATCGAAAGCCCCCTCTCTTCCGGGAACCGCCTCGGTCACAATATTGTGATTCTCGTAATATTATTTGTGAATAATTAATTATTGATTTATATGATGAGGAAAATATTGATTTTATGTGGATATAGATGGAGAAAATTTTAAAATGACAATTGTTGAAAATTAATATTTTATCTTTTTCTCGATAAAATAATTCATTTAAATATATTATTTTAATAATATATTAATGGTGATATTTTTACAACTAATGTGGGATATATGAGTATACGAGGAGGAAGAGTATTTTTGTTGCAATAAATGTTTAAAACATGTTAAACATGTCATGGACCCCATTTATCGACCGAAATTTGATTATATACTCAGTAAAATCGTCTGCTTGTGGATTTTGGTCAATTTCTATTTGGAATTTGGAAAACTTTCTTCTGCAAAGTTGTAGAGAATTGAAATTCCTATAAAACTCGCGAGATTCGAATTTTCTGATGAAAGGGATATTTATTATGAATTATTGAAGTTTTCAAAGTCAAAAATAATTGATTTTTGGAAGTTTTTAATTGTTTTATTTAAGAAAACGTTTTTTTTTTTCCAATCCCACATGTGATATAAATGTGCTGAATTCAGTTGGTCTAAGGTGGGCTTGAATTTGTTTAGTTATATTATTATTTTATTAAATTTTTTCGCTTTGGTGTTCTAAAGCATTTTCTATAAATAGGGTGCTTAGGTTAGAATTGAAAATCACACCGTAAATCAAGTTTTCTCTCTATATTATCGAGTTTATTCTTGTGAGTATTTTGAGTATACTTTGAGTATTGCTAGATTTGCAAGTTCCTTCAAAGACTATACCCTTAGATTCTAGCTGTAAGATCGATCTTCGAGGTAAGTGGATATATTATTTTTTTTCAGAATGATATTATTTCTTCAATATCATTATATCGAAATGTTGATCCAAGTTTTATCAAATTTGGATTTTTTTTCATGTGGGGTACTATTATTCATGGGTTACTATTCATGAGTTACTATTCACGAAGTTACTATTCATGAGTTACTATTCACGAAGTTACTATTCACGAAAGTACTATTCATGAAAGCGTGAAGATGTTTTTGTGGAATTTCTATCTTTTGGTGTCTGAGTTACTATTCACGATACTCAAGACTACTATTCACGATACTAAGACTATTCACGATATAATGACTATTCATTCGAAAAATAAAATTTCTTCTTTTCGTTCAAAACATCTATTCGGATACTAACTCGATCAGATCCATGTTTTGATCATTCTTGAATTTTACACCACTATGATTATTTTTGAGGTATTTTTGGACGTGGATAAAACCAAGTACTAATCCTTAATCCTTAATCCTTGTCATTTTGTTTCATCGGATTCGCTTTTAAAAAAAAATATTTTCATCATCCTCGCCTTAAATGATGATATTATGGAATATCTTTGGCCAGAAAGCAAAAAAGATGAATGATTTCTAAGAATATCTTCGATTCAGAAAAAAGATTGATTTCAAGAATATCTTTCGCCCAGAAGCAAAGATGAATGTGTGTTTAAATGAATATGATTAATCGATGAATATCTTTGGCCCGTAGTGCAAAAGATGAATATTTGATTCCGTATGTATATCGATTGATGTTACACAGGATAAAAGATAGACGATGAACTTTTAAATTCATACATGTAAGATAGTAGTTTGCATTCTCTACTTAACTCTTCTAATGAATTATTATTTCATTTCATGTAATATTGATTTAAAATTTGTTGTCTATCAGATTCTATTATATTTTTCCTCGTGAAGACTAACGATAATTTGTCAGATATTATCTTAGTCATAATATTCTTTATCGAAGCTAGTTGAGCTCACCTTTTTCTTTTTGTTCCATTTTTTTTCTCGTGGAGGCTAGAATATAGCGAGTACGAATTTAGCCCTGGGTATGGAATGAAGGTTTTAGAAAGGATTGTTTAGTAGTCCTCACCATTTTGTAAAATAATGTATCAATAAATGTGATGAGGATTTATTTGAGTATAGATATTGTCTAGAAGATAATATTTGTATTCAAACTCACGCTTTATCGTTGTAATAATAAAGTTGTAGTTGTTTTTTTGCATCATGTATTGATAACTCGTAATAGGTGATGTATACCTATTTTGGGGCGCCACAAGAATAGAAAAATTCATCTTTATTTATAAAAGTCGGGTCTTACAACCTCCCTTCTTATGAAATTTCGCCCTCGAAATTAGGGTACGACTGGTATGTCAAGAGGTAAGGATACCTTGATTTCATTTCGATTCTAACTCCCAAGTCATTTCCTCAACATCGTGGTTCCTCCACAAAACTTTGACTTGAGGTATAACCTCGAGCGTAGAATATGTTCCTTCTTATCCAAAATTTGAACAGAACCTCTTCATACGCCAAATCTTCCGCTATTTCGTCCGGGTTCTAACTCAATAATATGGTTCGGGTCTTTCACATATTTACGTAACATAGATATGTGTGAAAAACGTTATGAACACGTAGACATATTTCAAGCAGAAAAGCGAGTCTATATGCCACAGTTCCTACTCGATCGAGGATTAAAATGGACCGATGAATCGAGGATTAAGTTTTTCTCTCTTTCCAAATCTTGTAACTCCTTTCCATGGAGCAACTTTTAACAACACATGATCTCCTATATCGAATTCCACGCCCTTTCGATGAAGATCAAGATAACTCTTTTGTCGATTTTGTGAGGTTTTTTATACGTTGTCGGATCGTTTGAATCTTTTCAGTAGTCATACGTACTCAACTCCCGGTCCCAACAACGTTGCTTCACCCACCTCATCCCAAAGATAATTGGAGAACGACACTTTCTTCCATACAATGCTTTGAATGGAGCCATGCCAATACTTGCTTGATAACCTGTTGTTATAGGAAAACTCCACCAATGGTAAGAACTTGTCCCAACTCCCTTGAAATCAAGGACACAGAGTCTTAATAGATCTTCAAGAGTTTGAATAGTCCTCTCCGATCGCTCGTCTGTCTCGAGGATGATATGCCAAGCTAAATCGTAAGTCTGTGCCCATAGCTTTTTGCAAACCAACCCAAAATCGTGAAGTGAATCTTGGGTCTCGATCGTAAACTATGGATACCAAAGATACCATGCATCTTACAATCTCGTTTATATACATACGAGCAAGACGCTCAAGTGTATAAGTTTTCGATTGGTAAGAAATGAGCAGACTTGGTCAATCTATCAACAATGACCCAAATTGCATCAATGCCTTGAGAAACCTTAGGAAGACCCAGAACTTAAATCCATGGTAATGTGCTCCCACTTCCATTCCGAATTTCAAGTGGTTGCAATGGACCTTTTGGTACTTGATGCTCCGCTTTAACTCGTTGACAAGTTAGACACCTTGAGATAAACAGCGCTATCTCTCTCTTCATATTGCTCCACCAAAATGTATGATTTAATATCATGATACATTTTGGTACTCCTGTGATGGATTGCAAATGTGTGTGTGTGCGCCTCCATCATGATATTATACTTTAAATCGTGGTCGTTAGGAACACAAAGTCCGGAGTCGACTCAAGTATTCCTTCTTCATCGATTCTTGCTTCCTAAGATAAGCACCTTCTTGCACTTTTCTTCCTCATACGCATCGCCTCCAGTGTCCAGTAGCTTGAGCAACTTTTAACTTTATCGATTAAAGTCGGTTCTACTCAGATACTCGCTATCATCACACGTCTCTCGAGTCTTTAACTCTATCTCCATCCTTTTGCAAGTCACACAAAATGGGCCTTTGCGTTGACAATATCGCACTCAGATTTCTGCATATGATTTTCTACTCAACGCGCCACCTACCACGCTCGCTTTTCCAGGATGGTATTGGATGGTATGATCATAATCTTTCAACAGTTCAAGCCAACGTCGTTGTCGCATGTTGAGTTCCTTTTGAGTGAAGAAATATTTGAGGGCTTTTATGATCCGTAAAGATCTCCACTTTCTCCCCATACAAGTAATGCCTCCAAATTTTAAGTGTAAAGATAACAAACCGCTAACTCTAGATCATGAGTAGGATAATTCCTCTCATATTCTTTGAGTTGTCGCGAGGCATAAAGCTATAACTTTTCCATGTTGCATGAGAACACATCCCAACCCTTTGCTCAAGCATCATCAGAGATGACAAATCCTCCGAGCCGATGGTATCACGTAACAGTCTTTAAATAGTCTCCTCTCGAGTTCTTGAAAACTCTTCTCACATTCTTCGCTCCAACCGAACTTTGTATCTTTCCGAGTCAGTTGAGTCGATGGAATAGCGATTCGAGAAAATCCTTCCACGAATCTCCGATAATAACCGGCCTAAACCGAGAAAGCTACGATTTTGATCATCGATTTAGGTTGTTCCCTACTTTGAATAGCTTCAATCTTTCTTTGGGTCAACAGATATTCCATGACTTGATACCACGTGCCCAAGGAATGCTACTTCTTCAAGCCGTAACTCGCATTTCTTCAACTTGGCATAAAGCTTATATTCACGAAGCTTTTTGGAGTGTCACCTCAAGTGTTGCTTTCATGATCTTCACGGCTTTTGGAATAAATAAGGATGTCATCAATAAAGACGACCACAAAGTGATCTAAATATTCCATGAATACTCGGTTCATCATATCCATGAAGGCAAAGCGGGAGCATTAGTCAATCCAAAGGACATGACTAGGAATTCATAATGCCCGCATCGAGTTCGAAAGTCCGAATTGGAATGTCACGGTTCTAATCTTCAATTGGTGATATCCTAACGAAGATCAATCTTTGAAAAGAATTTGGCTCCTTGCAATCGGGTCAAACAGTCATCAATACGTGGCAATGGATACCTATTTTTGATGGTGACATGATTCAACTCCCGATAATCAATACAAAGTCGATACTCCCATATTTCTTCTTCACGAATAGAAACAGAGCACCCCAAAGAGAAGTACTAGGACTAATAAAGCCAATGTCTAACAATTCCTGCGCATTGGGTCTTTAACTCCTGAAGTTCAATAGGAGCCATTCGAATATCATTATGCTGAAATATTGATCTAAAGTTTTTATCAAATTTGGAACTTTTGGTGTCGGAATTACTATTCACGATATCAAGACTATTCACGATATACTGATCTATTATTCACGAATATCGACATTATTCATCGAAAAATGAAAATTTTCCTTTTCGTCCAAAATATCTATTCGGATACTAGCTTTGATTGTATCCATGTTTTGATCATTCTTGAATTTTACACCACCGTGATTATTTTTGAGGTATTTTTGGACGTGGATAAAACAAAGTACTAATCCTTAATCCTTAATCCTTGTCATTTTTTTTCACTTTGGATTCGTTTCTTTAAAAATATTTTTCATCATCTTGATTTTAAATGATGATATTATGGAATATCTTTGGCCAGTAGTGCAAAGATGAATGATTTGAAGAATATCTTTGGCCTCAGATTGCAAAGATGAGCAGTGTTTAGATGAACATGACTAATCGATGAATATCTTTGGTTCGTGTAGTGCAAAGATGAATATTTGATTCCAGATATATATTGATTGATGTTACAGGATAAAAGATAGACGATGAACTTTTAAATTCATACATGTAAGATAGTAGTTTGCATTCTCTACTTAACTCTTCTAATGAATTATTATTTCATTGCGAATATTGATTTAAAATTTGTTGTCTATTGTATTCTATTAGATTTTTCCTGTTGAAGACTAACGATAATTTTTTGTATATTATCTTAGTCATAATATTCTTTATTGGGCTAGTTGAGCTCACCCTTTTCTTTTTGTTCCATTTTTCTTCTCGGGAGGCGAGAATATAGCGAAAATGCAGCCTGGGGTATGGAATGAAAGTTTTAGAGAGAGTTGTTTAGTAGTCCTCACCATTTTGTAAAATAATGTATCAATAAATGTGATGAGGATTTAATGGAGTTTAGATATTGTCTAGAAGATAATATTTGTATTCAAACTCATAGTTTTACTGTTGTAATAATAAAGTTGTAGTTGTTTCTGTACCATGTATTGACAACTCAGAATGGGTGATGTATACCTATTTTGGGGGTGTCACACGCAGTGCGTGGATAATTTGTGGTCGTGATACTAATGAATACACGATTATCTTTGGCCGTAGTGCATGGATAATTCGTGGTCGTGATACTAATGAATATCCTCGGCCCGTAGTGCAGGATGATTCGATGATATGGATTAATTATCGAAATGAGTCTCAAAGAATGAAATATTAATTCATGGATGTGGTAAAAGTCATCTTTGGTCAGTAGTGCATTGATAGACTTGGTATGATTATGACCAAGGATTATTCGGTATAATCATGACCAGAATGAAAACACGAATATCCTTGGCCAAGAGTGCATGGATAATTCGTGGTCGTGATAATCTTATTAAGTCGCTATCTAAGCATTATTGGTTTTACAGTTGTATATCTTTGTCCCGTAGTGCAAAGATGAATTGTTAATGAATATCATTGGCCGGATTGCGAAGATGAATTTAATATTTTTAACGATAAAGGTATTCAAGGTATCCCCACCTCTTTATCATATCAGTACGCACCTAATTTCGAGGGCTTAAATTTCATAAGAAGGGAGGTTGTAAGACCCCACTTTTATAAATAAAGATGAATTTTCTATAAATATTATTTTGAATATTATGGAATAAATTTGATATAATGTTATAGTTGTGGGTAATATTTATAAATTTTGCAAAGTAAGCAAGTTGTTATAAAATATTCGTTTGGTCGGGAATATTCTTTTTTTTGGGAATATTCGCATTTACGACGGCTCAAACATTGGTGGACCCTATAACGGAAGTATTGTCGTAGTTAGAAAACGACAAAATTATCTTTCTATAAAAATAACTACGGAGGTATTACCGTTAAAACCGTTGAACTACCCGGTGGTAAAAGTACGAAGAATACGCGTGGTTGCATAGTAAGAAGACACACCAGTATTGATTATTGATGCTTACGTGAGAAGTCACTTAGCTATACTCAATTATTGCTACAAGAATTCACTTACGATCATATCTCTTATATTATTGATTCAATTATTGTCACAAGATCATCTCGTATAATATGTTTATATTATTAAATCAATAATTGAGACGACAAGTTATAAATGATTAATAATTGTTGAAAGATTAAAAATGTCTTGATTAAAAATAAAATGATTTGTGGTAATATTTATTCAATCCTTGATGTATATAAAGAGTCTGTTATGAAACGTTTGTGGTAAGTTTGATTATTTTATGGGGGGCCCATATGTCAGCATCTAAGAGTCTCTTCCTCAATAGTAATTACCTTTATGAATAGTAATTACCTTTGTGAATAGTAATTACCTTCGTCAATAGTAATTACCTTTGTGAATAGTAATTACCTTTGTGAATAGTAATTACCTTCGTCAATTGTATTTACCTTCGTAAATAGTAATTACCTTTGTGAATAGTAATTACCTTTGTGAATAGTAATTACCTTCGTCAATAGTAATTACCTTCTTCAATAGTAGTTGTCCCTTCAATATTACCAAGAGTTAATTGCCTCTTGGTTGTTCCAAAGGTTAATTACCCTTCGCAAATAGTAGTTGTCTCTTCAATATTACCAAGAGTCATTTTAACCCTTCGTTAAGACCAAGAGCCACCTCGCTTTTTCTATAAATAGAAAGCTCATTCCTTCATTATTTCTTACTTAATTCATTGAAACTAGAGAGAGAAACTATAGAGAGAAAGAAAAAAGTATTCGCTACTTCACTTTTCCAATATTGAGTTCTTCTAAGGTAAGGGATATTATTTGTTGTATTCGTAAGTGGTGTTATTATTTTCTTATTCACGAAGAGAACTTCATTATTCCATTCTTTATTATTCGGTTGAATAACTCAGATACGCCAGATACCCTATACTTGGTGAAATCCTTATATTATTCCATTCTTATTTATTACATTGGAATAACTTTGTATACGCGCGGAATCCCCTATACTTGGTGACATTCTTCTATTATTTTATTATTCCGTTGGAACATCCTGTCTGTGCTTTACGCCGGACCTAGTTCCGTCTTTATTATTCTGTCTTTATTATTATTCTATTGGAATATCCTGTCTGTGTGTTTTACACCGGACCTGGTTCCGTTTTTATTATTCTGTATTTATTATTCTGTTGGAATAACCTGTCTATGCGAAGTACCGCATGCATGGTGATTTCTTTTGTTATTCCATTCTTTATTATACCCAGTTGGTTAAAACTTTAACTTCTATACTCCATGAAATTAGTAGAATATCCTTGATATTTGCGTTTCATCCAAAGATCTTTTCATGGAAATATTCTTTCCGATCATTCTTGAATTTTACTCTACAAAGCAAAGATCATGTTGACAATTTGGACGTTATTAGTTCCTGAATAAATTAATTCGTGAACTTGTTTTATTGAATTATTATGTCATTGTCATCATCCTCATGTTATAATATGTTATCTTTGGCTTACGTGCATAGATGAACTTAGTATGATTATGACCGAGGATCATTCTAAGATAATCATGGCTTGTTATAAATGATGTGATAAAAGTCCTCGGTATTTTGTAATGCATTGATGGATAGTTTTTGGTATGATTATGACCGGGGTGATTCTAAGATAGTCATAACCATTGATAATTTGATGAAAATCCTTGACCGTGGTACAGGATGATTAGATATTGTGGTTTATTCATTAAACCGAGTCTTAGTGATAAAAATTGATGAAAACCTTTTAAAACCTAAAAGATAATGTAGACTTTATTTTCTACTTGACTCTTTTAATGGATCAGATATTCCACGCAGATTAAACCTGGTTGTCTATTGTATTTTATCGCTTTAAAATTGTTGAAGACTATTGATAATTTATTCTCGCATTATCTTAGTTATAATATTTTCATTGGGCTAGTTGAGCTCACCCTTTCTTTCACCGTTCTCTTCGTGAAATGAGAATATAATGGGACTTAGTCTGGGAAAAGATTGATGGTCCCGAAGATAGCATTAGTAGTCCTCACTATTCTGTTAAATAGTGTGACAATAAATGTAATGAGGACTCCTTGAGTATGGATATTGTTTAAATGACAATATTTCTATTAGAACTCTCAGTTTATATATTGTCGTATGTTACACGACAGATGTATAATTAAGTTTGTATTTGAATTTATGTACCATGTAAGTGGTGACCCAAGATGGGTGACGTATACCTAATTTTGGGGGAGTCACAGTTGGTATCAGAGATTAGGATATGATCCCTGGCTAAGATGCGAGATAAGAACTAGGAGGGGAGAGACGGGGAATTCCTTCGCTAGTATGACCTACCTAAGTTTATTTGTTATTTAATTGGTCGGTCAGAGTATAGGGATAATATTTGATATATTAATTAACCCTTTTGTTTCACAATTCCTTTTAGGTAATAAAAGTGTAGCTGGGTCGAGCGGGGGATAGCGAGGGAATAGAATGGTGGTCTATAGATGTTGAGGGTGAGGTGAATTTAACTTGGAAGGGTGTTTTGCCACTATCATACAAGATGTCTAATGACATACAACCTCGTGTCATCATAAGACATGGTTGTGCTCATCCACTTGCTGAGTATATTTACAAGCACTACCTATATAATCTTGGCGTTTGTTTGGAGTATAATACCCAATTAGAGACAAGTGGAGATAATGATATGTCAAGAGAAGACTCACCATTGGGAAGAATATGATAGTAATCTTCGTTTTTCTTTGGGGTCTATTAGGTCAACCAAGGATAATTCCGTGGCCATATGATATCTACCATAACCTAAAAGCATGGCCTCCCATGTAACGAAGGTTTTTTTGAGCACTTTCCAAAGATTTTAATTTCTAAAATAGTTTTTTGACTATACCTTTATGTAAGGTATCATTGTGAGGTGCTTATTCAGGTTAAAGGATGAAGTCACAGTTGGTATCAATGTAACGCATTATCCAAGTCTTGGATAAGAGTAGCGATTTTGAATGATATTTCTATCATTAATAAATTTCTTGACGTATTCTTGAAGATTTCCTAGCCTACCCTAGAGCGTGAAATCGAATTTTGTATTGACCCCAGTACAAAAACCCATTTCTTAAACCCTCAAATATTTCTTCAACTAAAAGGATCTGTTTACGAGGATTATGATGAAAGTCATAATAAAAGCATTGGACTAATGAAAATCATGGGTATATGAAGTATTAGTAAGTGTTATGATGAGTTATGTGGTTATTATGTGAAAACATGAAAGTTTCTTAGAAATCACAAAGGGTTGAAAAATCAGATTTTGATAAAAACGTAACATGAAATTCAATTGACCATATCTCCTATTATATTTTGAATTTTTGAGTGTGGTCAAGTCCTAGAGTTAAATCTATGAGTTTTGTAGCTTATCCAAGTGGAATCCTTTGGAAAAGGTGGTGTAGATTTTCGTGTGGACCTGAAATTAGCAAAAGAGTCCAAAGTCGCAAATTACAAAATGCTTCGCGCTTTAAAATTTTAAGGGCTGTTTCGGCCACTAAATTTATGTGAAAAATTCTGGCCTTTTGGGACATGAAAATATATGTTATAAAGTACCTCCTGTCCAAAAATGAGCTCATTCTAACTTAAAATGAACAAGTTATGACCATTTCAATATTTAGGTTTTTTTGACGAAAAATACTATAACTCGGAGTTCTATAACTCAGATGACCATGAAATTTAAACGGAGGCTCACATTAACATGTGTAAGGCCCTGCCAAGATTTGGGAATTTTGGAGTTAAACTTGAGGTAGCTAATTTCTTAAGGAATTAATTAGAAATTGATTTTTGAAAATAGTAAATGAATTTTAAAAATTAGAGAAAAATATATTTTCATCATGGGACTATATTATGCTAAATCCCAGAAAAGAAATATTTTTGGGACTGATTTGGTATTTTTCATGAAAATAGTTTAGTTACTTAATATATGAGTTAAATATGTTATGTGAAGTAACAAAGTTGAAAATAGGATTTTATGGCTAGAGAATCCTATATAGAGTATATGCATATTTTTTGATGAGGATTTGATAATTGGTGATGATATCTTATGAGTATGGCATTTTGAATGATTAAATGCATTATATGGTAAAGCGTAAATAATTGAGATAAATTGTTTATAAATTTAAGAAGTGATTAAAATATTGTTATAATATTAATGATATTAGATTATGAGATTATTAAGTGATTGATAACACATGGGGATATTCTTGAATCCTGGATAAATTATATTATAAATGTTTAATATTTATCCTTTATTTCATTTGATTGATTCTTTATATCATTATCCACATGCTTATATTGTGTTGAAAGTCATCTCGTGGCTTATGTGAATAGATGGACTTGGTATGATTATGACCGTGGATTGTTCGCAGATAATCATAACCGTAATTGAAAACACGATTATCTTTGGTCAGTAGTGTATGGATAATTTGTGGTCGCGATACTTAATGAATACACGATTATCTTTGGTCAGTAGTGCATGGATAATTTATGGTCGTGATACTAATGAATACACGATTATCTTTGGTCATGAGTAGTAAGACCCCAACTTATTATTAATGAAATTTAATTTTCTATTTATTATTTTGAAATAGTAAGGGTTGATTTGATTAATATGGATAGTTAGGGTAAAATATGCAAATATTTCAAAATAAGCAAGTGGTTATAAAATATTCATTGTTGTCGGGGAATATAGATTTGGTCGTGGAATATTCGATCGCTCGGGGAATATTAAATTATGACCATGCGACCCATGTGTGGGCCCCATAACGAAAAAAGCGATTGGATGAAGAAAACGACATAAATATGAGTTGTTTAAAAATAAAACAGAGTTGTTATTCAAGATTAATCTTGTTAAAATACTCTTGGTTAAAACACAAGAAGACGCGGTATTGCACCAATTATTGATTCTTACGTAAAGAAGGCACTACTCAATAATGGTTACGTGAATCTTTCATTCAAAGATTTTATTTTATTGAGTTAATAATTTCTGCGTTGATATTTTATATTATCATTGTTTTAATAATTGTCATTACACATTATTTTTCATTATCGAAGCAATAATTCATATTATCCGAATAATATTATTAGATAACATTATTGGCAATGTCTAGAAAGTTACATCTAAGGAGAGGTTTGGTCACCTAATCATGCGCCCGATGAGGAGAAATCTTTATTGGAAAGCCCCTCTATCCCGGGAACCGCACGGTTGTCAATATTGTGATTACGTAATATTATTTGTGAATAATTAATTATTGATTCATATGATGAAGAAAATATTGATTTTATGTGAATATAGATGGAGAAAAATTTTAATGTGACAATTGTTGAAAATTGAAATTTTATATTTTTCTCGATAAGATAATTCATTTAAATGTATTATTATATTTTAAATATATAATAATGGTGATATTTTACTGATTTAATGTGGGATATATGAGTATACGAGGAGGAAGAGTATTTTTGTTACAATAAATGTTTAAAACATGTTAAACATGTCGGTGGACCCCATTTATTCGAATCGAAATTTGATTATAGCTTGTAAAATCGCTTGTTTGTGGATTTTGGTCAACTTCATTTGGAATTTGGAAAAACTTTCTTCTGCAAAGTTGTAGAGAATTGAATTTCCTATAAAAAGTCGCGAGATTCAAATTTTCGGATAAAAGGGCTATTTATTGTGAATTATTGAAGTTCAAGTCTCTAAATAATTGATTTTTGGAAGTTTTAATTATTTAAATTAAGAAAAACGTTTTTAATGTTTTGTCACATGGTGGCTGATGTCTTGGACCAAATTAGTGGGCATAGGAAATTTGAAAAAATAATATTATTAATTTATTAAATTTTTCGCTTTTTGGTGTTCTAAAGATTTTCCTATAAATAGGTGCTTAGGTTAGAATTGAAAATCACACCGTAAATCAAGTTTTCTCTCTATATTATCGAGCGTATTCTTGTGAGTATTTTGAGTATACTTTGAGTATTGCTATACGGGCAAGTCCAAGTCATAGCTTTATATCCAGGTGTTTCAATTTGAAAGATTGATATTTCGAGGTAAAGGATATTATTATTTTTCAGTAATGATATTATTTCTTCAATATCATTATCTTTGAAATATTGATCCGAAGTTTTTATCAAATTTGGAACTTTTGGTGTCTGAGTTACTTATTCACGATACTCTGAGTATTATTCACGAATCTTATTACACTATTCATCGAAAAATGAAAATTTTCCTTTTCGTTCAAAATATCTATTCGGATACTAGCTTTGATTGTATCCATGTTTTGATCATTCTTGAATTTTACACCACCGTGATTATTTTTGAGGTATTTTTGGACGTGGATAAAACAAAGTACTGAATCCTTAATCCTTAATCCTTAATCCTTAATCCTTGTCATTTTGTTTCTTTGGATTCATTTCTTTAAAATATTTTTCATCATCTTGATCTTTAAATGATGATATTATGGAATATCTTTGGCCCAGAAAGTCAAAAATGAATGATTTCTGAAGAATATCTTTGGCTCAGTATTGCAAAGATGAAGCAGTGTTTAGATGAACATGACTAATCGATGAATATCTTTGGCCTCAGTAGTGCAAAGATGAATATTTGATTCCAGATATATATTGATTGATGTTAAAGGGATAAAAGATAGCGATGAACTTTTAAATTCATACATAGAAGATAGTAGTTTGCATTCTCTACTTAACTCTTCTAATGAATTATTATTTTCACCATGAATATTGATTTAAAATTTGTTGTCTATTGTATTCTATTAGATTTTTCCTCGTTGAAGACTAACGATAATTTTTGTATATTATCTTAGTCATAATATTCTTTACTGGACTAGTTGAGCTCACCCTTTTCCTTTTTGTTCCATTTTTCTTCTCAGGAGGCGAGAATATAACGAGTACGAGTCGGGGTATGGAATGAAAGTTTTAGAGATAGTTGTTTAGTAGTCCTCACCATTTTTGTAAAATAATGTATCAATAAATGTGATGAGGATTTATTGGAGTTTAGATATTGTCTAGAAGATAATATTTGTATTCAAACTCATAGTTTTATTGTTGTAATAATAAAGTTGTAGTTGTTTCGCACTCATGTATTGACAACTCAGAATGGGTGATGTATACCTATTTTGGGGGTGTCACACGCAGTGCATGGATAATTTGTGGTCGTGATACTAATGAATACACGATTATCTTTGGCCGTAGTGCATGGATAATTCGTGGTCGTGATACTAATGAATATCCTTGGCCTGTAATGGAGGATGATTCGATGATATGGATTAATTATTGAATTTGAGTCTCAAAGAATGAAATATTAATTCATGGATGTGGTAAAAGTCATCTTTGGTCAGTAGTGCATTGATAGACTTGGTATGATTATGACCAAAGATTATTCGGTATAATCATGACAGTAATTGAAAACATGAATATCCTTGGTCAAGAGTGCATGGATAATTCGTGGTCGTGATACTATTAAGTCGCTGCGTCTCAAAGATTATTGGTTTTCTGAGTTGTATATCTTTGTCCCAGTGCAAAGATGAATTGTTAATGAATATCATTGGTAGGATTGCGAAGATGAATTTAATATTTTTAACGATAAAGGTATTCAAGGTATCCCCACCTCTTTATCATATCATCGTGCACGCACCCTAATTTCGAGGGCTTAAATTTCATAAGAAGGGAGGTCAGTAAGACCCCAACTTTTATAAATAAAGATGAATTTTCTATAAATATTATTTTTGAATATTATGGAATAAATTTGATATAATGTTATAGTTGTGGGTAATATTTATAAATTTTGCAAAGTAAGCAAGTTGTTATAAAATATTCGTTTGGTCTGGGAATATTCTTTTTTATCGGGGAATATTAAATGACGACTACTCAAACATCAGTGGACCCCATTAACGGAAGTATTGTCGTAGTTAGAAAAGCGACAAAATTATCTTTCTATAAAAATAACTACGGAGGTATTACCGTTAAAACCGCATTGAACTACCCGGTGGTAAAAGTACTGAAGAATACGCTGTGGGTAGCATAAGTAGACACACAGTATTGATTATTGATGCTTACGTGAGAAGTCACTTAGCTATACTCAATTATTGCTCACGAAGAATTCACGCATCATATCTCTTATATTATTGATTCAATTATTGTCACAAAGATCATCTCGTATAATATGTTATATTATTAATTGAGACGACAAGTTATAAATGATTAATAATTGTTGAAAGATTAAAAATGTCTTGATTAAAAATAAAATGATTTGTGGTAATATTTATTCAATCCTTGATGTATATAAAGAGTCTCATTATGTAAACGTTTGTGGTAAGTTTGATTATTTTATGGGGGGCCCATATGTCAGCATCTAAGAGTCTCTTCCTCAATAGTAATTACCTTTGTGAATAGTAATTACCTTTGTGAATAGTAATTACCTTCGTCAATAGTAATTACCTTTGTGAATAGTAATTACCTTTGTGAATAAGAATTACCTTTCACAATAGTATTTACCTTCGTAAATAGTAATTACCTTTGTGAATAGTAATTACCTTTGTGAATAGTAATTACCTTCGTCAATAGTAATTACCTTCTTCAATAGTAGTTGTCCCTTCAATATTACCAAGAGTTAATCGCTCTTCTTGATTGTTCCAAAGGTTAATTACCCCTTCGCAAATAGTAGTTGTCTCTTCAATATTACCAAGAGTCATTTTGACCCTTCGTTAAGACCAAGAGCCACCCTCAGTTTTTCTATAAATAGAAAGCTCATTCCTTCATTATTTCTTACTTAATTCATTGAAACTCTAGAGAGAGAAACTATAGAGAAAGAAGAAAAGTATTCTCGCTACTTCACTTTTCCAATATTAGGTTCTTTTCTAAGGTAAGGGATATTATTTGTTGTATTCGTAAGGGTGTTATTCTTTCTTATTCACGAAGAGAACTTACATTATTCCATTCTTTATTATTCGGTTGGAATAACTCCGTATACGCCAGTATACCCTATACTTGGTGAAATCCTTATATTATTCCATTCTTATTTATTTCATTGGAATAACTCGTATACGCGGAATCCCCTATACTTGGTGACATTCTTCTATTATTTTATTATTCCGTTGGAACATCCTTGCATCAGGCTTTTACTTGGGACCGGGTTAAAATCTTTATTATTCTGTCTTTATTATTATTCATTGGAATATCCTGTCGTGTGTTTTACACAGGATTCGGTTCCGCTTTTTATTATCTCGTATTTATTATTATTCATTGAATAACTCTCGTCATGCGCAAGTACCGCATGCATGGTGATTTCTTTTGTTATTCCATTCTTTATTATACCCAAAGTTGGTTAAAACTTTAAATTCTATACTCCATGAAATTAGTAGAATATCCTTGATATTTTGCGTTTCATCCAAAGATCTTTTCATGGAAATATTCTTTCGATCATTCTTGAATTTTACTCTACAAAGCAAAGATCATGTTGACAATTTGGACGTTATTAGTTCTGAATAAATTAATTCGTGAACTTGTTTTATTGAATTATTATATCATTGTCATCATCCTCATGTTATATTATGTTATCTTCGGCGCACGCATAGATGAACTTAGTATGATTATGACGAGGATCATTCTTAAGATAATCATGGCTTGTTATAAATGATGTGATAAAAGTCCTCAAAGGCTCATGTAATGCAAATGATGGATAGTTTTTGGTATGATTATGACCGGGGGTGATTCGGTATAGTCATAACCATTGATAATTTGATGAAAATCCTTGACCGTGGTACGGGGATGATTAGATATTGTGGTTTATTCATTAAACCGAGTCTTAGTGATAAAATTGATGAAAACCTTTAAAACCTAAAAGATAGTAGACTTTATTTTCTACTTGACTCTTTTAATGGATCAGATATTCATCGCAGATTAAACCGGTTGTCTATTGTATTTTATCGTTTAACATTGTTGAAGACTATTGATAATTTATTCGCATTATCTTAGTTATAATATTTCTTCGGGCTAGTTGAGCTCACCCTTTCTTTCACACTTTCTCTCGTGAAATGAGAATATATTTGGACGAGTCGTGAAAAGATTGATGGTCCCGAAGATAACATTAGTAGTCCTCACTATTCTCGTTAAATAGTGTGACAATAAATGTAATGAGGACTCTTGAGTATGGATATTGTCTAAATGACAATATTTCTAATAGAACTCTCGGTTTATGGATTTTCGTATGTTTACGACGGATGTATAATTAAGTTTGTATTTGAATTTATGTACCATGTAAGTGGCGACCCAAGATGGGTGACGATACCTAATTTTGGGGAGTCACAATACAATAGACAACAAGTTTCAGATCAAGAAATGAAATAATAATTCATAGATGTGTTACGTAGAGAATGAAATCTACTATTATCTATGAATTTAAAATTTCATCGTCAATATTTTATCCCTGTAACATCAATCAATATTCATCTTGAATCAAATTTTCATCTTTGCACTACAGGCCAAAGATATTCATCATCGATCATGTTCATGTCAACACTCTATTCATCTTTGCACTACTAGGCCAAAGATATTCATTATAAAATCATTTATCTTTGCACTACAAAAGCCAAAGATATTCAATAATATCATCATTTAGGATGAGGATGATGAAAAATATTTTAAAGAAAACAAATCTAGTGAAACAAAAGAATAAATATCAAAGATTCAGATTTAAGCTATTTCATGTCAAAAATACCTCATAAATAATCATAGTGAAGTAAAATTCAAGAATGATCAAAACATGGATACAATCAAAGCTAGTATCCATAATAGATATTTTGACTTAAAAGGAAAAATTTCATTTTTGATGAATAAGGTCAGATTCGTGATAAAGGTCGATACGTAAATAGTAACCCCAACACAAAAAGTTCCAAATTTGATTAAAAGTTCAGATCAATACTTCGCAAAATGATATTGAAAAAATAATATCATATATGAAAAAATAACATCCCTTACCTCGAAAAAAGGCGGCAGACTCGACTAGAATACTAGATATAGTCTTTGAAGGGAACTTGCACCAGATATAGCAACACTCAAGGTATCAAAATACTCACAAGAATATGCTCAATATATTGAGAGAGAAATAGAGAGAAAACTTGACACGGTGTGATTTTCAATTCTAACCTAAGCACCCTATTTATAGGAAAATGCTTAGAACACCAAAGTAGAAAATTTAATATAATATTAATATATTTATCAAATTTTCCTTAGCCCACCTCTAGACATCTGATTTTAGCACTTTGCACATGTTAATGATGTCCACAAAATACAAAAAAAATGTTTTTTATCAAAAAAATAAATAAAACTTCCAAAAATCAATTATTTCGGAACTTCGGAACTTCAATAATTCATAATAAATAGCCCTTTTATCAGAAAAATTCGAATCACGTATCCTTTCCATAGGAAATTTCATTCTCTACAACTTTGCAGAAGAAAGTTTTTCCAAATTCCAAACAGAAATTGACCGAAATCCACAAACGGACAATTTTACAAGCTATAATCAAATTTCGGTCAAGAATTGGAGTCTACCGACACACAAAACATGTGTTAATCATTTAATGCAACAAAAATACTCTTCCTCCTTATATACTCATATATCCCACATTTATTGTAAAAATATCACCATTATTATATTATTAAAATAATATATTTAAATGAAGTATTTTATCAAAAAAAGATAAAATATTAATTTTCAACAATTGTCACATTAAAAATTTTCTCCATCTATATCCACATAAAATTAATATTTTCCTCATCATGTAAATTAATAATTAATTATTCACAAATAATATTACAGAATCACAATACTGACAACCAAGCAGTTCCCAGGAAAGAGGGGGCTTTCCAATAAGGATCTCTCCTTATTAGCGCGCAATTAGATGACCAAACCTCTCTTTAGACAGAACTTTCTAGACATTGCCAATAATGTTATCTAATAATATTATTTAGATAATATGAATTATTGCTCCGATAATAGAAAATACTGTGCAATAACAATTATTAAAATAACAAAGAATATAAAATATCAACGCAAAGAATTATTGAATCAATAAAATAAAATAATCGAATAAAGAATTATCGTAACAATTATCGAGTAGTGCCTTCACGTAAGAATGAATAATTGGTGTAATATCGCGGTGCTACCGTGTGTTTTTAACCACGGGTATTCCAACAAAAGATAATGTGAATAATTACGCCAATTATTTATAACCAACTTATTCTTGTCGTTTTCTTCTTCCAATCATTTTTTAGTTATGGGGCCCACACAAGGTCGTCGTCGTCAGTGCATTTAATATTCCCGACAAAGATAAATATTCCACGACTAAACAAATATTCCCCGTCAACAATGAATATTTTAAAACCACTCATTGTTTGAAATAATTCAAGCATTTTACCCATAACTTACCACATTAATCAAATCAACCCTTACTATTTCAAGATAATAAATAGAGAAAATTTAATTTCATTAAATAATAAGTTGGGGTCTTACAACCTCCCTCCTTATGAAATTTCATCTCAGAAATTGGACGACGCATTCTGTGTGTTTGAAAAGGTGAGGATGTCTCGCTTTCATTTCGCTTTTCAACTCCCGTGTTATTTCCTCTATAGCATGGTTTCTCCACAAAACTTTAACTTGTGGTATGACCTTCGTGCGTAGGACATGCTCCTTCCTATCCAAGATCTTGACAGGTACCTCCTCGTACGTTAAATCTTCAAACTATCTCGTCCGGTTCTAACTCAATAACGTGGTTCGGTCTTTCACATATTTATGAAGTATGATATGTGAAACACATTATGAACACGAGACATACCTGAGGTAACGCAAGTCTATAGGCTACATTGCCTACTTCGGTCAAGAATTTGAAATGGACCAATAAATCGTGGATTGAGCTTTCCTCTCTTCCGAATCTTGTAACTCCATTCCACGGGGAACACGCACAACAATACATGATCCCCAATACTAAATTCAACGTCCTTTCGATGAAGATCCGCATAACCCTTTTGTCGATCTTGTGCCGTTTGTATACATTGTCGAATAATTTGAATCTTTTTCGTAGTCATACGTACCAACTCGGGTCCCAACAATGTTGCTTCACCCACCTCGTCCCAACATACTGGAGAGCGACCCTTTCGTCCATACAATGCTTCAAATGGGGCCACACCAATGCTTGTCTGATAACTGTTGTTATAGGAGAATTCCACCAATGATAAATACTTATCCCAAGTCCCTTTGAAGTCTAGGACACAGAGTCTTAATAAATCTTCAAGAGTTTGAATAGTCCCTCTCCGATTGTCTCGTCTGCTTTGAGGATGGTACTTAGAACTAACTAAATCAGAATCTGTGCTCCATTGTGGTGGGCCCCCACATCAGTGGGTGAAGTTTTGATTCAAGGATGGCATGCGAGAAGAAGAAAATAATAATATTATTATTTTATTAATTTAGTCTCCTTTCATGCGTTCTAGCATTTTCCTATAAATAGGTGCTTATCTTAGAATTGAAAATTACACCGTAAATATAACATTTCTCTCTATATTATCGAAGCGTATTTTTGTGAGTATTTAGATACTTTGAGAGTTTCTATTCGGTGCAAGTTTCCTTCATCGTTATATCCGATATTCCAATCTAAAAAATCTTTCATTGTTTTTTGAGGTAAGGATTTTAAGGGTTATTATGTTTTTCATGTTTCAGTATTTTTTTTTGGACCTTCAAAATTATGAAAAATTTGAAATGATAATTTGATGAATTTTATTGATTGTGTCCAAAAATGGTGATTTTTGGAAGTATAGATTAGGAGTTATGGATTTTATGAGAAAAGACTATTTTAAAAGTAAACCCTTATAACTCCTTGTGGTTAACTCTAAAATTGGTGAAATTTTTATTGGGAGTACATGTATATAATAGTATATACTGTAAATTTTGGAATTTTTGGATAAAAGTACAATTTATGATAAATGTCTAAATATTCGGTGATTTTGGCCATATGAAAAATAGTAAATGAATTTTAAAAATTCCGAGAAAAATATATGTTCAATATGGGATTATATTATACTAAATTCCAGAAAAAAAATATTTTTGAGACTGATTTCGTATTTTTCATGAAAATGGACTAGTTATGAGTAAATGAATTAAATATGTTATGTGAAGTAACAAAATTGGAAAATAGGATTTTATGGATTGGAAATCCTATATAAGGTATATGCAGATTTTTGATGAGGGTTGGGGTTATTGGTGATAAAATTTTATGAGTTTGGCATTTTAGGATGATTAAATGCATTAATTAGTAAAGTGTAAACAATTAAAATAAATTGTTTATAAGTTTAAGAAATGATTAAGATATTCACAGTAATATTAATAATATTAGATTATGAGATTATTAAGTGATTTATAACATTTGGATTAAGGTGTTATGAAATCATTGATTTATGAATCTTACTTTTGAAATTAAATGTAGTTGTTGATTATATTGTTTTTATTATCATATATAAAATTTTTATAATCCCGGTGATGAAATTTCTCTTTGACTTAAGTGTAAAGATGAGTAGATTATTAGTATGATCGTGACTATGGGTTCTCTGTGGCCAGTAGTGCAAAGTTAAATCGATTGATTTGGTATGATCGCTTGACCATTGAATTTACAATTGAATATTTTTAGCTTAAGTGCAAAGGTGAATTGATCAACATGATTATAATTATGATTTATATAAATTCTGAAATGATTGTATGTTTCTTTGAGAGATGAATATCTTTGGCCCGTAGTGCAAAGATAACCTGTTGATGAATATCTTTAGCCTGTAGTGCAAAGATGACCTGTTGTTGAATATCTTTGGCCTGAGTGCAAAGATGACATGTTATTGAATATCTTTGGCATGTAGTGCAAAGATGAAACTGTTAATGAATATCTTTGGCCCGTAGTGCAAAGATGAATTTATTAGTATGATTATGAAATGTAAACCGTGATTTGGTATAACCATGATCTTTGATGATTCAAGTAAAGACATGTGATATAAATTATCTTCATTCTAGATGAGAAGGGGAATTTAGAACCACAATTATGGTTATGAGTTATTCACATGATTGTGGATGTGAGGCTGATTGATTGATGTTCTGAGGATAAATTATTTTTGGCGGACTTTTAACATGGAGAAGATAATAGACTTTATGGTCTATTTGACTCTTCTAATGGATTGCTCGTTCCGCTGCAACTATGGTTGAAAAGTTTTATCGTCTACCATATGTTCTAAATCTCTGATTTATTACTGATGAAGGCTATTGATAATTATCTTTAGTCATGATATTCTTTACTGAGCTAGTTGTGCTCACCATTTTGCTTCACAATTCTTTTTTCGTGTAATAAGAGTGTATTTGGATCGAAAGCGGGTAAATGTGGAAATGTAATCTATGGGTCTATAGCTGTTGAGGTTCTCCCTAAATAGTATGGAAATAATTTTGATATTTAATTTTGGTGAACCGAATAGGGTAAGGTGAACCCAACTTTGGAAGGTTGTTTTGCCACTATCATACAAGATGTCTAATGACCTACGGGTTATCATAAGACAGGGTTGTGCGCATCCTCTTGTTGAGTATATCTACGAGCACTACCTATATGATCTTGGAGTTGGGTTGAAACATAATGTTCAATCGCAGACGGTGGAGATACTTATATGTCAAGAGAAGACTCACCATTGGAAGGAACATGATTGTGACGCCCCCAAAATAGGTATACATCACCTATTCTGAGTTGTCAATACATGGTACAGAAACAACTACAACTTTATTATTACAACAGTAAAACTGTGAGTTTGAATACAAATATTATCTTCTAGACAATATCTATACTCAAATAAATCCTCAACACATTTATTGATACATTAATTTACAAAAATGGTGAGGACTACTAAACAATTCTTTCTAAAACCTTCATTCCATACCCCGACTCGTACTCGCTATATTCTCGCCTCCTGAGAAGAAAAATAGAACAAAAAGGAAAAGGGTGAGCTCAACTAGCCCAGTAAAGAATATTATGACTAAGATAATATACAACAAATTACCGTTAGTCTTCAACAGGAAAAATCTAATAGAATACAATAGACAACAAATTTTAAATCAATATTCGCAATGAAATAATAATTCATTAGAAGAGTTAAGTAGAGAATGCAAACTACTATCTTCTATGTATGAATTTAAAAGTTCATCGCTCTATTTTATCCCCTGTAACATCAATCAATATACATCCGGAATCAAATATTCATCTTTGCACTACGACCAAAGATATTCATCGATTGGTCATGTTCATCTAAACACTGTTCATCTTTACACTACTACCAAAGATATTCTTGAAATCATTCATCTTTGCACTACAAAGCCAAAGATATTCAATAATATCATCATTTAAGACTGAGGATTATGAAAAATATTTTTAAAGAAACGAATCCAGTGAAACAAAATGACAAAGATTAAGGATTAAGGATTCATACTTTATTTTATCCATGTTCAAAAATACCTCAACAATAATCATAGTGGTGTAAAATTCAAGAATGATCAAAACATGGATACAATCAAAGCTAGTATCTAGAATAGATATTTTGGACAAAAAGAAGAAATTTTATTTTTCGGTGAATAGTGTCGTATACGTGAATAGTGCCGTATACGTGAATAGTAACTCCGACACCAAAGGATAGAAATTTCCCAAAAAACATCTTCACGCTTCATGAATAGTACTCGTGAATAAGAATAGTGAATAAGAACTCGTGAATAGTAACTCATGAATAGTAACTCATGAATAGTAACCCCGACATGGAAAAGTTCCAAATTTGATAAAAAGTTTCAACCAATATTTCAAATTTTAATGATATTGAAGAAATAATATCATTTGAGAAGAAAATAACATCCCTTACCTCGAAAGATTAAGACTTAAATTTGGAATCTAGGGTATAAGGTCAAGGGAACTTGCACCGCCTAACAATACTCAAAATATACTCAAAATACTCACAAGAATACGCCGATAATATAGAGAGAAAACTTGATTTCGGTGTGATTTTCAATTCTAACCTAAGCACCCTATTTATAGGAAAATGCTTTAGAACACCAAAAGCAGTAAAATTTAATATAATATTATTATTTATAATAAAATTTCCTACGCCTAACCTTCCAAGAACTGAATTCAGCTCATTCAACCCACATGTGTAACACACCATAATGAAAAAAACGTTTTCTAATTTTAAATATTTTAAACTTCCAAAATCAATTATTTGAACTTGAACTTCAATAATTCATAATAAATAGCCCTTTCATCAGAAAATTCGAATCTCATGAGTTTTTATAGGAAAT
Source organism: Panax quinquefolius (assembly GCA_020205615.1). NCBI lineage: Eukaryota > Viridiplantae > Streptophyta > Magnoliopsida > Apiales > Araliaceae > Panax > Panax quinquefolius. The sequence continues at coordinate 134,630,054 of CM035168.1, read as the reverse complement.
TCAATTCTCTACAACTTTACAGAAGAAAGTTTTTCCAAATTCCAAATAGAAATTGACCGAAATCCACAAACGGGTGATTTTACTGTTTATAATCAAATTTCACCAATAAATGGGGTCCACCGACATGTTTAACATGTTTTAAACATTTATTGCAACAAAAATACTCTTCCTCCTCAGATACTCATATATCCCACATTCGTTGTAAAAATATCACCATTATTATATTATTAAAATATAATAATATATTTAAATGAATTATTTTATCGTAAAAAAGATAAAATTTCAATTTTCAACAATTGTCACATTAAAATTTTTCTCCATCTATATCCACATAAAATCAATATTTTCCTCATCATATGAATCAATAATTAATTATTCACAAATAATATTACGTAATCGTAATATCGACAACCACGCAGCTTCCTCAGAAAGTGGGGCTTTCAATAAGAATTTCTTCATCATGGCATAAATTAGGTGACCAAACCTCTCCTTAGATGTAACTTTCTAGACATTGCCAATAATGTTATCTAATAATATTATTCAGATAATATGAATTATTGCTTCGATAATGAAAAATACCGTGTAATGACAATTATCAAACAACAAGAATATAAAATATTAACGCAAAGAATTATTAACTCAATAAAATTACGAACAAGAATTATCGTAACCATTATTGAGTAGTGCCTTCACGTAAGAATCAATAATTTGTGCAATACCGTGGTGCTATCGTGTGTTTTAACCACCGGGTATTTTAACAAGATAATCTGTGAATAACTACGCCGTTATTTTTAAACCACTTATATTTGTCATTTTCTTCATTCAATCGCTTTCATGGGGGCCCACACATGGTCGCGCTACTGCGTCGCATTTAATATTCCCCGACAAAGATTTAATATTCCACGACCAAACGAATATTCCCGACAACAATGAATATTTTATAACCACTTGCTTATTTTGAAATATTCATGATTTTACCCCTAACTATCCACATTAATCAAATCAACCCTTACTATTTCAAAATAATAAATAGAGAAAATTAAATTTCATTAATAATAAGTTGGGGTCTTACAATGATAGTAATCTTCTCATTTTCTTTGGGATCTATTGGATCAAGCAAGGATAAGTCTCTGGACATATGATATCTATCATAACCTGTACGCACGGCCTCCCATATACGGAAGGGTTTCTTGAGCACTTTCAAAAGATTTTAATTTCTAAAACAGCTTATCGATTGTACCTTTATGTAATGTATCAATGTGAGGTGTTGTCCATAGTTGGGACATGAGTCACGATTAGTATTAAAACTCACAAGATGTGTTGTTGTGTATTTTTGCACGACAATTGAAGTAATAAAGTTTTAGTTATTTTTTGTACCATGTATTTGGCGACTCAGAATAGGTTGGATGGATTAGACCTATTTTGGGGGTGTCACATCGATCCCATATTTTCTCATCATGTACATAATTTATTGAGATCTCTTGGTGTTCATCTCTTATCCCTTCATTGAGATTTTGAAACTCTTCTGGGGCTATTCCCACTCTTGGAATATTTGCTACTTCTGGAGCGATTTGTACCTCTTCTGGGGCTATTCTCACTCTTGGAATAAGTGCTACTTCTGGAGCGGGTATTCCTTCTAGGATTCCCTTATTTGCTTTTGATTTTCGTGGTACAGTGTCTTTTGTACCAACTGGTCTTTCACGTTTCTGGCGTGGTTTAGATTCATTTATTACCTTATTCGTCAATTCTCCAGGAATTGATTTTTTCAATAGGTATTTCTATCCTTGCTGGAGTATTCACTGCAGGTGTATGTGACTTTATCACTTTTCTAGCATCATTAAATGCATCTGGCATTTGATTTGCAATATTTTGTAAATGAATAATTCTTTGAACTTCAATTTCACATTCTCCTGTATGAGGATCAAGTGAATTTAAATCTGATGCATTCCATGATATTTCAGAGGGTTTTTTATTTAAAACATTTCATCCTCCTAATGGTGGAAATACAGATTCATCAAAATGACAATCTACATAACGTGCAGTAAAAACATCTCCAGTTAAAGGTTCAAGATATCTGATAATAGAAGGAGAATCAAAACCAACATAAATACCTATTCTTCGTTGGGCTCCTATTTTAGTTCTTTGTGGAGTTGCAATTGGAACATATACTGCACTTCCAAAAACTCGAAAGTGTGATATGTTGGGTATCTGTCCAAGAACTAACTGTAGAGGAGAAAATTTATGAAGAGCCATTGGTCTTACTCGAATGATGGCTGCAGCATGAAGAATTGCATGACCCCAAACTGAGGTAGGTAAGTTAGCCCTTAACATTAATGGTCGTGCAATTAGTTGAAGTCTTTTTATTAAAGATTCAGCTAAACCATTTTGTGTATGAATATGAGGAACATAATGCTCAATGGAGATTCCAATAGTCATACAAAAATCATTAAAAGTCATTGATGAAAATTCAGATGCGTTATCAAGTCGAATTGACTTGATTGGATGATCCAAGAATTGAGCCCGTAACTTGATTATTTGAGCAAAAAGTTTTGAGAAGGCAGAATTTCGAGAAGAAAGAAGACAAACATGAGACCATCTAGTTGAAGCATCTATTAAAACCATGAAATATCGAAATAGGTCAGACAAAGGGTGAATAGGTCCACAAATGTCTCCTTGAATTCTCTCTAGGAATTTTGGGGCTTCTTTATAAACTTTTACTGGTGATGGTCGAACAATTAATTTTCCTCGAGAACACGCAAAGACAAGGAAATTCACTACTAGAAAAACCTTTTTATTTTCGAGAGAGGATGACCAAGAGAATTTTCAATAATACGACGATCATAGAAATACACGGATGACCGAGTCTTTCATGCCAAAGCATAAATGATTTGGGATCTATGATTTTGGAATCATAACATTATGAGACTCAATTGCTCTAATTTTCATAGTATATAATCCGTAAGAAATTGAATGAAGTTTTTCTAAGATATTCTTTTTTCCAGAAATAGTAGAAGTAATGAGAAGATATTCATTATCATTCTCATTGGTTGTTTCAATGTGAAAACCATTTAGTCGAATATCTTTAAAACTAAGCAAATTTCTTCTTGATCTACTAGAATATAGAGCATTTTCTATAAAAAACTTGTGTCTCATTTGGTAGCATGAAACTAGCTTTTCCAAATCCCTCGATTAAATTTGATGTACCAGAGATAGTTCCTACATTTCCCTTAGCTTTGATTAGTTATGAAAAATATTTCTCACTTTGAAGGATTGTATGAGTTGTTGCACTGTCTGCTAAACATATATCCTCCATATCCATTAAAGATGGTCTAACACATATAAAAACATAAATAAGAAAAGTTACATTTTATATATAATTTTATTCATGATAAACACATACCACGATATAATGAAAACTAATAATATTATACATGCGCAGGTGTTTAATTAAAACAAGAAATTAAATGATATCCCAAAAGATACTTTCGAAGGTTCAAGAATATCAACAACCTTTTCCTCATTGTTGGTCATGGTGGATCATCAACAATATTCAATTGATGATTAACAAAGTTTGTTTTCGTCTCCATTACTTTGTTCTTTTGAGACTCGGAATAAATTAGCCAGATGCCTCTTGCTGCATTTACATGTGTGCACGCGACCAATGCCCTTTTCATCCCACACCTAAAACAAACATCCGGTTTGTTCTTTATCTATCTTCGCATTTTCTTTATTTTTACCCGACCGCACACTTGCAACTTCGGTGCCTCAATTATCGCGGTTCGAATTTGTTGTTATGATGGCCTCGTTTATTCTTTTCGTCCCCAAGACTTCTTATTATATGACCATCTCTTGTCACGCTTATTTCTGCTTTGGAATGGCGTCTTTGTTAATATCTCGACAATGGGGTACCACCATTGTTGGCGATTTGATGGTTTTTCAACAATAATTCATTATTCTTTTCTCCAACAAGGAGGATAGACAACAAGTCACTGAATTTTGTGAACTTACTCTGTCTATATTGTTGTGACAGAATCATGTTGGTGGGATAAAAAGTTGAGAGTGTTTTCTCTAACACTTGGGTTTCAGAAACTGGATCTCCGCACAAAGTCAAAGTAGAGGTTATTCTATAAACATTGGAACTATATTCCGTAATTGATTTGTAATCTTGTAGCCTTAAATTAAACCACTCAAATTTGGCATCAGGGAGAATAACTAATTTTTGGTGGTCAAATCTTTCCTTCAGTTGTGTCCATAAAGACAAAGGATCTTTAACTGTTAAATACTCAGTCTTTAATCCTTCATCAATATGGTGACGAAGAAAAATTATGGCTTTTGTATTTTATGCCGAAGTTGCTGTATTTCCTAATTCAATGGTCTTTTCTAACTCATTTACACTAAGGTGCAATTCTGCATCAAGTGCCCAAGCCAAATAGTTGTCTCCAGAGATTTTCAAAATAGAAAAATCTATTTTTGCCAAGTTTGTCATCTATTCTGGGTTAAAACACAATTATTATTTATTAAAACAATAAATAATTGCATATATGATATATATAAAAATAAACTAAATCACGACTTCAAGTGGTGATAAAGTGCAAATATAAATAATATAAATATTCTTATATATATGTTATTAGCATATTATCTTAGTAAAAAGAATATGCAAATGTTAATGTATATACAAAAATGCAAATGGATCTTCACCCAAAGATGCGGAAGTTCGTGATAGATGCCAGATTATTTCAATGTAATAATAAATAATGGAACTGTGTCATTAAATGAACGCATGTATGTGATATTAAGCGTAATAATAAAGAATGGAACCAGTCATGCGTAAATGCATGCATGAGCAGGATATTCCGCGATGTAATAATAAAGAATGGAATAATAGAAGAATTTCACCATGTATAGGGTAGTCGCATACTGAGTTATTCCAATAATTTAATAAGAAATGAATACAAAGGATTATTCACCAGGTATACGGTATTTCAAATATACAGGTTATTCCCATAATTTAATAAGCGGTAAAAAGGTTCCCACCAAGTCTTATAAGATCAACAAGGATAGATGGTGTGACGCCCCCAAAATTAGGTATACATCACCCATCTTGGGTCGCCACTTACATGGTACAGAATTTAAATATAACTTACTAACATAACTGTCGTGTACAATACGACATAAACTGTGAGTTTAAGTACAAATATCGTCTACTAGATATTATACAAACTCAAAAAGGAGTCCTCATTACAATTATTATCACACTATTTTACAGAATAGTGAGGACTACTAATGCTATCTTCAAGACCATCACTCGTTTCCCCGACTCGTCCCAGCTATATTCTCATTTCCTGAAGAGAACAGTGAAAGAAAGGGTGAGCTCAACTAGCCAGTAAGAAATATTATGACTAAGATAATGCAGAATAAATTATCAATAGTCTTCAACAATGTTAAACCGATAAAATACAATTGACAAACCGGTTTAATCTGCAATGAATATGCAATCCATTAAAAGAGTCAAGTAGAAAATAAAGTCTACTATCTTTTAGGTTTTAAAAGGTTTTTCATCATGTTATATTTGAGACTCGACTTTAATAAATATTTCACATCATCGAATCACCCCGCACTACTACGGCCAAGGATATTCTTTAGTATCACGACCACAATTATTCATGCACTACGGGCCAAGAATATTTGTGTATTCATTAATGGTCATGATCATGCCAACAACTGTCCATCAATGCACTACTACTAATCGAGGATTTTTACCACATCATTTGTAACATTACGGCCATGATTACACCGAATAGTCTCTCGTCATAATCATACCAAGTCCATATATGCACTACAGTGCCATGATGACTTTAAAAAAATATAAACATGAGGATGATGACAATGATATAAGAATTCAATAAAACAAGTTCAAAAATTATTTTATCCAGAATTATTAACGCCCAAATTATCAATATGATACTGTTTTGTAGAGTAAAATTCAAGAATGATCAGAAGAATATTTTCATGAAAAGATACTGGATGAAACGCAAATATCAAGGATATTCCACTAATTTCATGGAGTATAGAAGTCAAAGTTTTAACCAACTGGGTATAATAAAGAATGGAATAACAAAAGAAATCACCATGCATGCGATAGACCGCATGCATAAAAGTTATTCCAATGTAATAATAAATAACGGAACCGGTCGTGTCGTGAAATTCACACCAAGCGAGGATGTTCCAAATGAATAATAAAGATGGAACCTGATCGGTGTAAAAACACACGAGATAGGATATTCCAATGAGAATAATAAAGAGGCGGAACCAGTCCTGTAAAACACATGCATGTGATGTTCCAAGTAATAATAAAGACGGAACCAGTTGTGTAAAACACATGCATGTGATGTTCCAATGTAATAATAAAGAGCGGAACCAGTCCTGTGTAAAACACATGCATGGGATGTTCCAAATGTAATCATAGAAGAATGTCACCAAGTATAGGGTAAATGGCAGATACAAAAGTTATTCCAATGTAATAATAAGCAATGGAATAACAACAATTCTCTTCATGAATAAGAAAGAATAACACCCCTTACATTTGGTAGAAGATTGAATATCGCAGCAGAAGTAGTAACAAAATACTCTTCTTCTTTCTCTCTTATTCTCTATATTTTCTCTCTATAGCTTGAATGAATTCGTGAAAATAATGAAGCCCTAGGCCTCTATTTATAGAAGATTTCTAGCTTAAAGACTCGCCGTGTGAAAAGGCAAGTGGCTCGACGAATCGGGTTCGACCTTTGTAATGTGAAACGACAAGTGGTTCGACGCCTGGTAAAGGTAATTACTATTAACGAAGGTAAATACTATCGATTTAAGGTAAATACTATTCACAAGGGTAATTACTATCGACGAAGGTAAATACTATTCACAAGGGTAATTACTATCGACGAAGGTAATTACTATCGACGAAGGTAAATACTATTCACAAGGGTAATTACTATCGACGAAGGTAATTACTATCGATGAAGAGACTCTTAGATGATGACAAATGAGCCCCCATAAAATAATCAAACTTACCACAAATATTTTTTTTTCATCAACACATATTTAATCTTTCAACAATTATTAATCATTTATAACTTGTCGTCTCAATTATTGATTTAATACTATAACATATTATACGATGATCTCGTGACAATAATTGAATCAATAATATAAGAGATATGATGCAAAGAATTATCAGAGTAATAATTGAGCATACCGTGAGTGACTTCTCACGTAAGCATCAATAATCAATACCGTGTCTACTATGCAACTACGCCAGACATCGCATTTTTTACCACCGGTAGTTCAACAGCTTTTAACGGTAACACCTCCGTCGTTATTTTTAAAAAATTTTTTTGTCGTTTTCTCAATCAAACAATAATTACGTGTTGTGGGGTCCACCAATGATTGAGCCATTGTATTTAATATTCCCTAACAAAAAGAATATTCCCCACCAAACTAATATTTTATAACAACTTGCATACTTTGCAAAATTTATAAATATTACCCACAACTATAACATTATATCAAATTTATTCCATAATATTCAAATATAATATTTATAGAAAAATTAATCTTTATTTATAAAAGATGGGGTCTTACAACCTCCCCTTCTTATGAAATTTCACCCTCGAAATTAGTGGTACGTACACGGTATGTCAAGAGGTAAGGATACCTTGATTTCATTTGATTCTAACTCCCAAGTCATTTCCTCAACATCGTGGTTCCTCCACAAAACTTTGACTTGAGGTATAACCTCGAGCGTAGAATATGTTCCTTCTTATCCAAAATTTGAACAGAACCTCTTCATACGCCAAATCTTCCGTTATTTCATCCGGTTCTAACTCAATAATATGGTTCGGTCTTTCACATATTTACGTAACATAGATATGTGAAAAACGTTATGAACACGAGACATATTTGGCAGAAAGCGAAGTCTATAGGCCACAGTTCCTACTCGATCGAGGATTAAAATGGACCGATGAATCGAGGATTAAGTTTTCCTCTCTTTCCAAATCTTGTAACTCCTTTCCATGGAGCAACTCTTAACAACACATGATCTCCTATATCGAATTCCACGCCCTTTCGATGAAGATCAAGATAACTTTTTTATCGATTTTGTGAGGTTTTTATACGTTGTCGGATCGTTTGAATCTTTTCCGTAGTCATACACGCATCAACTCCCGGCCCCAACAACGTTGCTTCACCCACCTCATCCCAAAGATACCGAGAACGACACTTTCTTCCATACAATGCTTCGAATGGAGCCATGCCAATACTTTTTTGATAACTCGTTGTTGTAGGAAAACTCCACCAATGGTAAGAACTTGTCCCAACTCCCTTGAAATCAAGGACATGTAGTCTTAATAGATCTTCAAGAGTTTGAATAGTCCTCTCCGATCGTTGTCCGTCCGTTCGAGGATGATATGCCGAGCTAAATCGTAAGTCCGTGCTCATAGCTTTTTGCAAACTAACCCAAAATCGTGAAGTGAATCTTGGGTCTCGATCGAAACTATGGATACCGGCATACCATGCGATCTTACAATCTCGTTTATGTACATACTGAGCAAGACGTTCAAGTGTATAAGTTTCTCGATCGCAGAAGAAATGAGCAGACTTGGTCAATCTATCAACAATGACCCAAATCGCATCAATGCCTTGAGAAACTTTAGGAAGACCCAGAATTAAATCCATGGTAATGTGCTCCCACTTCCATTCGGAATTTCAAGTGATTGCAATGGACCTTTTGGTACTTGATGCTCCGCTTTAACTCGTTGACAAGTTAGACACCTTGAGATAAACAAAGCCGCTTATCTCTCTCTTCATATTGCTTCCACCAAAATGTACGATTTAATATCATGATACATTTGGTACTCCTGAGATGGATTGCAAATGGTGTGTTGTGCGCTCCATCATGATATTATACTTTAAATCGTGGTCGTTAGTTAGAACACAAAGTCCGGAGTTGACTCAAGTATTCCTTCTTCATCGATTCTTGCTTCCTAAGATAGCACCTTCTTGCACTTTCTTCCTCATACGCATCGCCTCCTGTGTCCGTAGCTCGAGCGCCTTTAACTTTATCGATTAAAGTCGGTTCTACTCAGATACTCGCTATCATCACACGCGTCCTCGAGTCTTTAACTCTATCTCCATCCTTTGCAAGTCACACAAAATGGGCTCTTTGCGTTGACAATATCGCACTCAGATTTGCATATGATTTTCTACTCAACGCGTCACCTACCACGCTCGTTTTTCAGGATGGTATTGGATGGTATGATCATAATCTTTCAACAGTTCAAGCCAACGTCGTTGTCGCATGTTGAGTTCCTTTTGAGTGAAGAAATATTTGAGGCTTTTATGATCCGTGAAGATCTCCACTTTCTCCCCATACAAGTAATGCCTCCAAATTTTAAGTGTAAGAAGATAACAAATGCTAACTCTAGATCATGAGTAGGATAATTCCTCTCATATTCTTTGAGTTGTCATGAGGCATAAAGCTATAACTTTTCCATGTTGCATGAGAACACATCCCAACCCTTTGCTCAAGCATCACCGTAGATGACAAATCCTCCGAGCTGGATGGTATTGTCGTAACAGTCTTGAAATAAGTCTCCTCTCGAGTTCTTGAAAACTCTTCTCACATTCTTCGCTCCAACCGAACTTTGTATCTTCCGAGTCATTTGAGTCAATAGAGTAGCGATTCGAGAAAATCCTTCCACGAATCTCCGATAATAACCAATTTAAACCGAGAAAGCTACGACTTTGGCCATCGATTTAGGTTGTTCCCACTTTGAATAGCTTCAATCTTTCATTGGTCAACAGATATTCCATGACTTGATACCACGTGCCCAAGGAATGCTACTTCTTCAAGCCGTAACTCGCATTTCTTCAACTTGGCATAAAGCTTATATTCACGAAGCTTTTGGAGTGTCACCTCAAGTGTTGCTTTCATGATCTTCATGGCTTTTGGAATAAATAAGGATGTCATCAATAAAGACGACCACAAAGTGATCTAAATATTCCTTGAATACTTTGGTTCATCATATCCATGAAGGCAAAGAGGAGCATTAGTCAATCCAAAGGACATGACTAGAATTCATAATGCCCGCATCGAAGTTCAAAGCGAATCTTTGGAATGTCGCCAGATTCTAATCTTCAATTGGTGATATCCTAACGAAGATCAATCTTTGAAAAGAATTTGGCTCCTTGCAGAATCGGGTCAAACAGTCATCAATACGTGGCAATGGATACCTATTTTTGATGGTGACGTGATTCAACTCCCGATAATCAATACAAAGTCGATACTCCCATCTTTCTTCTTCACTTAATGTAACGAGAGCACCCCAAGGAGAAGTACTAGGACGAATAAAGCCAATGTCTAACAATTCCTCGCGGTTGGGTCTTTAACTCTCGAAGTTCAATAGAGCCATTCGATATGGGGCTTTGGAAATAGGTTTTCTGGGTTCAAGGTCGATACAAAATTCAATTTCACGCCCGGGGTAGGCCAGAAGTTCTTTGGGGAATACGTCAGAAATTTATTAACAATAGGAATATCGTTTAAAAGCGACGTATTTTTATTTAAATCGTGACATGAGCTAAGAAAGCTCGACATCCGCTTTTTCAATAAACGAATAGCTTTATGGCTTGAGATGACCGTGATTGATTTTAATGGTTTGGTCGTTTGAATTTGATAATAGGTTGATTAGGAATATGAAAGCTAACAACCTTACTTAAAACAATCAATTTTGCATGATAAGTAGTTAACCAATCAATCCTCAGAATCACGTCAAATGCAAGTATTTTTAATGAAATAAGATCTACGGTGTAATGTGAGGGTACCGATTTGAACCAAACAAGACTTATAAACGTTGAATGTAATGAAGGTTTCTCCCAACGGAGTTTCCATGAGATAAGTCAAAGTCTAATTTCTCCCGAGTCAAATTTAATCGATGAGCGCAAGTAGGAGAAATAAAAGAATGGGTAGAACCCAGATCAAATAAAGTATAGACTTCATTAGAGTTTATGATAAGCTTACCCGTGATGACCTCATTCGGATTCTTGCTCTTTGGGAGGTCACAACAAACGCCTCCCTCAGACTACCGATTTTGAATTTTAGGATGGCCTTTGGTGCTCCATCCTAAATTGAATTTGTCTTGATGAACGACAAAATCGAGCTAAGTGACCTTCTCTTCCACAATTATAACATGCTTTTTGGACGGCATGACGCAGTTTGGGATCGATGTGTCCTCTCCTCCGCATTTGAAGCATATGATAGGTGGTCTTTCTCCTTCCTTAACAACGGGTCTTTGGTGCCGACGTCTTTCCACCATTGTTGAATCTCCGTTTTGAAATGTCCATTCTTATTGTTTTGCCCGATTACCACCAAGTGGTTACCATATCCGGCCCGTTGATTCCCCTCCACGCTTGTTGTCACCGCTCGATGACTACTACTCATTTGGTATTATAATTTTGCTTACCGCTCTCTTTTAGTTGTGTTGACTCATTATCGCGCTCCACTAATCGAGCCCTATTTACAACATCCCGAATACAAACACGCTTTATGAGAAATAAGATGTTGACGTATCTTCGCTTCAAACCTCTTAAAACATTCGCGCCATTCTCTTCATTATCCACAGTTGGGGACTTGAACCGTGATAACTCGCAAATTTTGCCTCAGATTGCGACACGGTTATATTGTTTTGTTCCAACTTGATAAATTCCACCTCCTTCATATGGCGAATACTTTCAGGAAAGTATTTGTCGTTGAATGCCTCCTGGAACTTCTCCCAAGATATCTTCAAGACAAAGAAGTTGAGTACGTTTTACCGATTCCCACCAAGAATCTCGCCTCCGCAAGCAACATAAAGGCGCAAAGGGAACCTTTTGCTCTCTGAGCATCCCAAGACATCAAATATCTTGGTAATCTGCTTTATCCATGCTTCCGCCGAAGTGGTTTTGCTCTCCCTTAAACTCCGGTGGTCCCAGCTCCTTGAATTGTTTAGCGGTGACCGCCCGAGAGTTTTCCGTTTCCACCTACGTTTTGGATGAGAGTCGCTCTGCTTTCTTTGTTGCATAAATTGCATAAAGCCTCGAACATTTGATCATTCATCATTTGGTCGGTGTTGTTGTTTGCAGATGAGGATTGTCGCTTCCTCGATGCACATTATCCACGATTATTGATATGTGGTGAATCAACAATCGCGCCTCAAGGCTCCATTGCTATTCTCAACATTATCGGATGTCATTTTTAGAGACATCGCCACAAAACAAAAGGTTAATTGACATGTAACAAATTATCCCTATCTTCCGACCAACCAATAAAATAAGACATAAACTTAGGTAGTCATACTAGCGAAGGTATTCCCCTGCTCTCCCTCCTACTACTATTCTCACATCTTAGCTGTGGATCATATCCCTAAGCTCGATACTCAACCGCGACGCCCACAAAATTAGGTATACATCACCCATCTTGGGTCGCCACTTACGTATGGCATGTAATTTAAATACAATTTACTTAACATAACGCTGTGGTATAATACGACATAAATCGTGAGTTTAAATACAAATATCGTCTACTAGATATTATACAAAACTCAAAAAGGAGTCCTCATTACAATTATTATCACACTATTTTACGTAATAGTGAGGACTACTAATGTTATCTTCAAGACCATCACTCGTTTCCCAGACTCGTCCCAAATTATATATTCTCATTTTCATGAAGAAAACGGTGAAAGAAAGGGTGAACTCAACTAGCCCAAGAAGAAATATTATGACTAAGATAAGGCGTAATAAATTATCAATAGTCTTCAACAATGTTAAACCGATAAAATACCAATAGAAAACCGGTTTAAGCGCAACGGAATATCGTAATCCATTAAAAGAGTCAAGTAGAAAATAAAGTCTACTATCTTTTAGGTTTTAAAAGGTTTTTCATCATCGTATATATTTGAGACTCAAACTTTAATAAATATTTCACATCATCGAATCACCCCACACTACTACGCCAAGGATATTCTTTTAGTATCACGACCATAATTATTCATGCACTACGGGCCAAGAATATTTGTGTATTCATTAATGGTCATGATCATGCCAACAATCGTGTCCATCAATGCACTACGGTCATCGAGGATTTTTACCACATCATTTGTAACATTACGGCCATGATTACACCGATTAGTCTCTCGGTCATAATCATACCAAGTCCATCTACGCACTATGTGCATGTAGATGATTTTAAAAAAATATAAACATGAGGATGATGACAATGATATAAGAATTCAATAAAACAAGTTCAAGAATTATTTTATCCAGAATTATTAACGTCAAATTATCAATATGATCTTCGTTTTAGAGAGTAAAATTCAAGAATGATCGGAAGAATATTTTCATGAAAAGATCTTTGGATGAAACGCAAATATCAAGGATATTCCACTAATTTCATGGAGTATAAGTCAAAGTTTTAACCAATGGGTATAATAAAGAATGGAATAACAAAAGAAATCACCATGCATGCGATAATCGCATGCAGACGAGTTATTCCAGCAGAATAATAAATAACGGAACGAGTCGGTGAAATTCACACCCTACAAGTAATGTTCCAAATGTAATAATAAAGATGGAACCAGATCCTGTGTAAACACATGCAGATAGGATATTCCAATGTAATAATAAAGCGGAAACCAAAGGTGTAAAACACATGCATGTGATGTTCCAACAGTAATAATAAAAGCGGAAACAGTGTCCTGTAAAACACGAGACAGGATGTTCCAATGTAATCATAGAAGAATGTCACCAAGTATAGGTAAAGCCAGATACAAAAGTTATTCCAATGTAATAATAAGCAATGGAATAACAACAATTCTCTTCATGAATAAGAAAGAATAACACCCCTTACATTTGGTAGAAGATTGAATCTTTGCAGCAGCAGTGTAGTAACAAATACTCTTCTTCTTTCTCTCTTATTCTCTATATTTTCTCTCTATAGCTTGAATGAATTGTGAAAATAATGAAAGCCCAAGCCTCTATTTATAGAAGATTTCTAGCTTAAGACCGCCGTGAGTGTGAAAAGTGCTCGATTGAATTTGGTTTGACGCTGTGAATGTGAAACGACAAGTGGTTCGACGCTCGTAATATGAAACGACAAGTGGTTCGACGTCGGTAAAGGTAATTACTATTAACGAAGGTAAATACTATCGACGAAGGTAAATACTATTCACAAGGGTAATTACTATCGACGAAGGTAAATACTTATTCACAAGGGTAATTACTATCGATGTGAAGGTAATTACTATCGACGAAGGTAAATACTATTCACAAGGGTAATTACTATTGACGGAAGGTAATTACTATCGATTTAAAAAGACTCTTAGATGATTTACATATGAGCCCCCATAAAATAATCAAACTTACCACAAATATTTTTTTTTCATCAACACATATTTAATCTTTCAACAATTATTAATTATTTATAACTTGTCGTCTCAATTATTGATTTAATACTATAACATATTATATGGATGATCTTTGTGACAATAATTGAATCAATAATATAAGAGATATGATGCAAAGAATTCATCAGAAGTAATAATTGAGCATAAATTGAGTGACTTCTCACGTAAGCATCAATAATCAATACTGCAGTGTACTATGCAATCTACGCCAGACATCAGCATTTCTTTTACCACCGGGTAGTTCAACAGCTTTTTAGCAGAACACCTCCGCCAAGTTATTTTTATAAAATATTTTTGTCGTTTTCTCGATCAATCCGACAATAATTACATTATTGGGGTCCACCAATGATTGAGCCATCATACGAATATTCCCTAACAAAAAGAATATTCCCCACCAAACGAATATTTTATATAACAACTGCATACTTTGCAAAATTTATAAATATTACCCACAACTATAACATTATATCAAATTTATTCCATAATATTCAAAAATAATATTTATAGAAAAATTCATCTTTATTTATAAAAGATGGGGTCTTACAGAGATGGTACCTTGTAAATAATGTAATTTAAAATGGACAATAAAACATAAATATAACTTGACAGTTAATATAATAAAGGCAAAAAGGCTAATTGTAAGAATAACATTATACTATTGGTGGTATAGCCAAACTAATAGTATAATAATAAATTGTAAGAATTTAAAGGCAATTATAAGAATAAAATTATATTATTGGTGGCATGGCCAAACCTGTAATATAATAATAAATTGCAAAATTTAAATTTACTGCCTCTCGGTTAGTTAGAAACACGTCTTGATAACGTGTTATAAAACTTTAGCAAAGTATAAAAATATACTCTTATAATTGTTGCATAAATTTAGAGAGAATAAATAAGAGAAAAGAGAAAGAAATTTTTCAGAGAATTCTTATTTTTTATTTCTTCACTATCACTACCTTTATATAAGCAATGGTCAAGGAAGAAGAAGGAAAAACAGAGAGAGTCACGAGAAAAGAAATAAAGGAGAAGAAAGAGGGAAAGGGAAAATTGGTTCCCTCCTTTCGAGGGAATCAACATTATAACAAAGTACTTATTATTATTAATGATTCTTCGAAATGAATTAAAAATATTTTTAAGTAAAAATTATATTAATTATGAATTTATATTTGTATAATTTTGTAAATTATGAACCGTGTCCGTGATAATAGAGCAGTTAAATATTTAACGCAGTCAAATCAAGGTTGTCACGTTAACTCCTACTAGTCACTACAACTTGTCCTATAATTCGTGCTTGTATTTGTATCTCCCCACTTTTCAAAAAGCCCCACGGCGTCAGTTCACGTCTCTCTCACTCTTCCCTCAACTTTCTTTTTTAGTTTCTCTTTTTGTACCGGGGCATGCATGACTTTCCCATGCATATATATATATATATAATAACTTCACGTTAATCCATCTTAAAAGGTAGGGGTAGGGGTAGGGGTAGGGGTAGGGTAGGGTGGGGGTCTTTTCAACACTTAAAATCCTTTTCCATTTTTTTTTGTATTGTTAATTTTTCTTTCAATTATGAGATCTTAATATTTTAATTCTTTATCAATAATTGATATATGTAATTTTAATTTTATCTTCAAACATTCGTCTACTTTCACTGCACGTAAAATGAGAGCTCCATATCAATCATCTTGGTTATATAGGTGGTAAATGTTTTCTCTATTTTAAAAAAATAAAATAAATTTGACTTTTATTATTCCAATAGAAGTAACATAAAAAAAAATACTCCCAAAGAAAATGTTGTTGTTTGGATCCTTCCAAACATAAATTTACTCTAATTGCACAAATTTTGGAGTATTGTACATAAATACTTTAGCCGAGGGTAGTGAGGAGTAAATTGATTGTAAAATGGCAGGGGGTAGCACGTGAGGAAAGGCATCATGGTACTTCGTAGATAAATAAATAAATAAAAAAAAAACATAGGGAATGAAATACAAGTAAGAACTGAATCCAAAAAGTCCTTTACCAAATCAAAAAAATGAAATGTTAGCCAGGCCAGCCCAACCCAACCCAACGCGCGTGCTGGTGTTGGCTCGGTCGCGGTTCAGCCGGAGTCAAGTGCATGTTCACTGGATTGATTACTTCACTCACTGACTTTGTCATTTCTTCCTCCACTTTTTTATCGTACCATCATACATACGTTCTGCTACATTATTATTCCAATTCCTATGTTTTTTAAAAAAAAAAAAAACAAACCTTTCCAATTAAATTATGAGTGAGCATTATAAATTCGTACCGCTTTCTCTGAAACTTTCTTCAGCCCATAACAACACCTCCAACTCAGACCAAACAAACTGCCTCTCTCTCTCTCTCTGTATGTAATATATATGTATATGCATTTATGTTTCTTTTCCTTTCTCCAAATTTCATTTCTTTATCATTTTCCGGAGAATCATCGCTTCTGCAATTCCAATTCTCCCTATCCTCTTAACCCTAGCCAACTCCTATTCCTTTGACAAACTCTATTTTATCCCAAAAATTAGAATCCATACGTCGCGAAATTTTAATTTTAGTTCCAGCCGTTTCTGTGGAGTTTTGACAGTTTCAATTTCTCTCGTCAGTTTAAGTTTCTCGTGAAAATGGATTCTCACAACTTCATTGACACTGTGAAACTAGAAAAGGCCAATGCAATTGCCAGATATCGCCGTTTCCGAAACCTTGCAAAACTTTTACAGGTATTCGAGGTCACCGTCGCTGTCACTCTTTTCTCCTGGTCATCCACGCGTTTGCCGGCCGTCCTCAAACTCTCCGTCCACTATCTCCTCCAATCCTCTCTCTACATTTTGAATACTCACGTTGTTTTCCTCATCGGAAATGCAATTGTAATCGCGCTATTCGTCCTCTCCCGCCATATCGACGCCGGAAACAACTCCGGTGTTTCAGATTTTTACGATGACTACGTGGAAAAAAGCGAGAATCAGAATTCGATTGCCGCTGCGGAATCACAGACGTCTCCGGCGCCGGAGGAGGAGACGATCGGCGGGGAGGGGAAGCAGATTGTGTGTAAGGAGAATGCGGATCGTCAAACTGAGTGTGAAGCATTGGCTAAGGCAATAGACAAGGCAAGTAAGCAGATACGGAAATTCGAGAGAACTCAGTCGGAGAAGTTGAAGCGTGATATCTCAGTGAATCCTCGAAAAGAGTTCCGACGATCGGAGACTGAAGTGAGGCGAATAGTCGGCAATCGACGAACAAGTGCATATGAGAGGGTAGACAATTTGAGCAACGAGGAGTTTCGGCTGACTGTTGAGGCTTTCATTGAGAAGCAACTGAAATTTCTTCGCCAACAGAAAATGGCTGAAATTATAGAGTAGTAACTAGTAATTCAAACAAGGGAAAATAAAAAATATACTACTAGTATATGAAACGTATAGTAAACACTAGTTTTGGTTTCCAAATTTTCAAACATTCCCTTAGGTTGTGGTTTCCATAGGATTTGAATTGTACGGAGGACACTTTCCCTGTGGAATTAATTAGGAAAGAAATGTTGATTGCATTTCTAGCCATGCTAGTTTGATTATTCCATTAATTATTGGGTTTAATTGTTTCTCTTCAGTACTCGAGTCGAATGTTTAAATTAATTTTTTGGTCCTATATATCTTCAACGTACAGTACAGGGCCAAATTAGGTTCCGTTCATTCATGTGCTCTTTTTTTTTTTTGCTAAGTATTTAGAAAGAAGAAAAGAAAAAAAATCCGACAAATTTATCTACTCTTAAAGTGCGTGTAACACTAGAGATATTTAAATTAAAGTAAATCGGGTTTCCGAATTTTCAAAGTTATCTAGCCAATAGCCATACCATAAAAGTTAATCCAAGAAAAGACAATTTACGGTTCACTTGGGCCTGCCTGCCTGCCTGAGGATAAAATATCTCTAGTGTACTTAATATAGGATTAGTAGGTAGTAGGTAGCATATTTACTAGTAGTAGTAATTTACAATACAGTACTCTCAAGGTTCAAATTGTACTTGGCGCAAGAGAACAAAGCGGTGAATGTTTCGGTTCGGAACGGAACATAATAATAATAATAATAATAATAATAATAATAATAATAATGGATATATAGTTGGTGTCTTAGGGTAACTGCAGTCAAATATCAAGTGCTTTTGTTTAACTTTATATTGCAAGTGAAAACTTGAATTCTTTTCGTAAATTATATATAAGTGTATGCATGCATGTAATGAAATTTGTCGTTCTATTTATTTTCATTATCATTTCAACTAACACCTTATTTTTATGAGTAAACATGAAATAAAAAAGTATATATATATATATATATATATATATATATATATCCTCAATATCTATAAATAGAATAGTAGTCGTATGGATCGATCGGGGATGATCCCCTTCCCATTCTAGTGTACGTACTATTATAATTAATATATATAGTTGCTCCTTTGGCTTGTTTCATGTTTTTGTTTTGTTGGAGACATGAAGAAGAAGACTTGTACTGATCATAGTCTCTCGTATTCTTCATGTAATATAATAAGGTAGTCCCTGTCTGTCTTAAAAAAAACAAGTTTAAAGTTGGTACTATATACATACTCCATTCCATTCCATTCCATTCCATAATAGTAATAATAATAATAGAGTTTTTAAAATGGAAAATGGAAAAGTCCTACGAACTAGTCCATCCCGTGGATTCCATAAAAAGGATTGCCCTAGCTCGGGATACACACTTGTGGTGGTGGTGATGATCAAATGATTGAATTGAGGCTACACATTAATTCCATCATCCCTAAATTAGTGCACAGCCACCAAATTTACTAATCTATATAATAAATAAAGCTTTATATGGAGGGAGTATTATAATCCAAAATTCCACTTTTCTTCAGCTTTAGACACATCTTATAAGAGAATAGACAAATATCATGGAGCAATCAGATTTCTTTTTTATTTATCATAATTATTTATACAACTTAAATAAATTATATATAGTTTATCTTCTCTTTTGAGAATATTGAGGTTTCGGAGAAAATTGTAGAATTTACATTCCACAACAAATTTGTCCTAGAAGTTGGCAAGCTCCATATGTTTTATAAAAAGAGCCCTATTTGTAGACATTTAAAAATATATTTTTATTAATTTCGATAGTAAAATTATGATGATAAATCTGAGCATTTTTTTATACAACTATCAAAAGAAATACGTAAGATTTATTAAAGTCATCCGAATAACTTAATACTCCCACACTTCTAAATATGGGATACATCAAGTTTAAATATTTTAAGAAAGTTTGAGATATATTTAATGAGATTTATTTAACTTTCAAAAACAATAAATTAAGTTAGTTTGATGCGTGTTTTATGGAAAAGGGGAGTGATTAGTAATAATGAGTTTTGATGTTTTATCAGTAAAATTTGTTTGTATAAAATACAAACCATCCTCCTCCTCTTCCTTTGACATACAACTCTCCACCTTCATCCCAATTTGGGGTTAAAATCAATTTTTCCCCAAATCGGTTTACTCTCTCTAACACATTTCCATTTTAGACTATAATAATAATAATAATAATAATAATAATAATAATAATTATTATAATTTACAAAATTATAAATAGTCTTCCAAGTTGTTGACTACTTGACTCTACCCATTTATAATTTCCAAGTCTTCTATATGAAATCTTAGTAATAATTTATTTGGACTTTTTTATATACTTTTTTAGCTCTATACATTAATTTCAATTCGAGAGTTTAACTTTCTTCTAAACATTTTAAATGTGATAATATCGATTGAGTTTAGAGATATATTTTAATTTTTATAGTTTATTCGTGAAATTTTAAAAGTAAAAATAGTATAATTTTTTTATTTTAATACAATCAACTATAACCATTGTAAACTAATTATAAATTACTACTAATTATTATTATTTTTTGTTATTTTCAAAACTTAAATGAAATTATATTAAAATTAAATTTTAAAATTTTATAAATTAAATTTAGAAAACAAAAATATCTCTAATTTGGGACACGAGTTGTAGGAACCCCTGAAATTGGGATAAAAAAATTTCTTCTGAATGTCCCTAAATCATTAAGATACAAATATAAGTCTAAACTATTCAGATGGCCACATTAACGTATATTAAGAGATGAATCGTTAAGATGCTTTAAAATATAATCAAACATTAATAATAATATAATATGATAATATTATTATAATTGAGGTGCTTACCTCTGAGACCTGAGTGATGAGCGATACAATCTGTCTCTCAGGTTTGTCATTTCATTTCATTTCAATGGGTGTCAAAGGTCTGTTTCTTAGGTCCACAAATTATAATTAGTTAAGAAAACTATACATCAATATCAATCTCATTTTGGAGAGGGGTAAAAAAGAAAAAAAAGGGAAGAGTGGGGGTGGGGGTGGGGGTGGGGGTGGGGGTGGGGAATCTAACAAGTAAAGAAGTGACCTGGTCAATGAATCCTCAAGGATTAGGACCTAGAATTTCTGGGGCAAGTTTAGCAATAATTCCATATACTGGATGTATTAAGACAACTAAATTACATTAAGCAAAACACAAATAATTTAAAAGTCCTTGTTATTATATATAGTCCAAAAATGTATAATATAGGCCTAAGTCAGCATCATAACCAATATAAAAAAAATATTGGGAAGCATAAAAAATAAGTAATTAATCTATATTACTACCTGAACTGCAACAAAATTTATTCAAAAGCATATTTCTACTCAACATTTTTTTTCTGTAGGTGCCAAGTACTGCCAAGTCTTCACAACTTTCGAAGCTTGTAAATAATTACAGGTTCATCATGGTTGTGTTATCTTTTGTTAAATCAATGAACTTTTCTCTTATAAAATTATGTCATTTGCTTGGATATATATATATATATATATATATATATATATATATATATTCTACTTGTTAGCTCTATATTTTAGTCTAATCTTTTTCCCCCTTTCCGGCAGAGAGTGGATGGTGAATTGCTTAAGCAATTTAATATTGCATACTGAAACTTATAAAGGAGGAATACTTTAGATATTTATTCTCTCTGCAATATTAATATGTAAAATATTAAAAATTAAATTACGAATGAGAATTATATTAAACGTCGATATTCGGATGGATGATCATAATTTATTGTAAGACTAATTTATTTTTTATACTATTAACTATGTATCAGTCACACACACACACACACACATATATATATAGTATATATATATATATATCATTTATTTACATAAATACAGCGTCATTACTACGATAGATTTTTGGGCCCATCACCGTAACTCTCGGAATATGGCCATGACGGGTGAAACCATCACATAACTCCAAAAACCGTCGTCATAGATCATTGCATGTACTACATACAATGTATATATTTTTTCCCCCCACACACACACATATATATATATATATATATAAGAAAAATATATGTACATAACTGTGTATTACACAGTCGGCTATTACAACGGTTTTTTGGGTTATAGCGACGGTTTCACCCGTCGTCATAGCTATTCTGAGTTATGGCAACAATTTACCAACACTATAATTTAAAAAATTCATCCTCATAGCCTTAGTGTGTGTGTATATATATATATATATATATACTTGCTAGCTTACTATTTGCTAACTCTACATATATTTTAGTCTAATCTTTTCCCCACTTTCCAGCAGACAGCGGCTGGTGAATTAGATGTGAATTGATAGGACATCTAATTAATTATCTGGGATTATTATTATTAAAATATCAATGAATGTAATTTAATTAGTCCAAAATATATATATGATCCTTTTGTACCAATAATGTACATTTATATATTCTACGGTGCAAAATTTGTTGCTGAGTCCCACATTTTGGAAGGGGGAAAATGAGTAAAAGCTAACGCCCACGTGTACGTATGGTGGACCTTGGGCCTAGCTACATGCATTATACTAGTAATTTACAAAAATTATGGCCTAGCTTGAGAAGAAAAATTTATATTGTTTATATAAGCTAGCCTAGCTAGCTTAATTATATAATTCATGTATGTATATGTTGTACAACTGTACAAGGTGAAGTAGGCCGAAGTCAGCCGGCCCAAAGGAAGTAACTACTATCTCGCTCGGTAGGACTATGACTATATATATGTATAGATTCATTACTTAATTAATCATCCAAGGAATGAATGCGTGACACAATGTTTGTCTGGGTGGTGTACGTGAATCCCTAGGGGGAGGGGGGTCAATTAAAAGGGGACTAAAACTAAGTACACTTGTCAAACAACTAAATAGTAGTATAAGTAGTAGTAATTCAGAAAATAGATGTTTACTAATTGTTGAAGCATTATGGTCTTAGTACTCATCTATTCTGATAAGTTGGTGCATGTGGCTGGGGAGATCGATACTAGCTAGCTCAAACATTTTAAAATAAGTTTATATATATATATATATATATATATATAAAAGGGGCCGATCTATACCAAATATTATAAAAAATAATTTAATTTTATAACACATCGTAATTCTTTACGTTAAGATCTAACGGTTTAATAGCTAGAGCTTCCGTCACAGTTTAATTTTCAGTATTCCGCAGTTTAATATTACGGACGGGACAAATGACCAAAATATTCTCCTAAGTATGACCAAATATTTGCCGTGCAGATGCCAGATTCAATTTTTTTTTTAGTTTTCAAATCTCCCAAAAGATCGACTTCTTTCATCGATTTTCTCTTCCCGTCATTCCCAAGTAATAGTAGACCCATTTTTTTTTTTTGAAAACAATTAAGAAATTAACGTGAAGAAATACTTTGGCTCTGCAAAAAGTTAAAACATAACAAGACTATAATCTAATAATTCGATTCCTAACTCCCGAATGGATTTTCGATAGCCAAATCCTTCTCCCGAAGAGATATTCGATTGTCGAATCCCTCTCCCGAAGGAATTTTTGATAGCTCGAAGTAATCGTCTCAGTCTCGAATTCATTTGCACCGAAGTTATTTAACATCCGCACTTTAATACTGCGTAGCCTAGAAAATTGAAAAAAATCTGAATTTATCCAATACGACATCGTTGGCCAATTGGCCTGCCATACTTAGCGTCCGCAAGTTAGTACTGTAGACAGTATTTTTTTAAAAGTGAAACTTTTATAAGAAGAGTATTTTGGACATTTGTCTCAGTTGCAATATTAAACTGTGGAATATTAAAAATTAAACTGCGGACGATCTCACTATATTAAACTGCGGAATATTAAAAATATATATAGCTAGAGGCTTTCCTTATTGAGAATGGTTTGCCAAACTTAATTTGACAATATTTGGAACCCAAGTGTACGTAGGTCACCTTAATTTGTTACTCCCTCTGTTTCTAAAATATTGTCGTTTAAGGTTAATGCACACAGATTAAAAAATATAATTAATATCTAGCGAAAATACTATACTACCCTTATTAATTGTCTCAACCAATTATTCTCATCCCAATGTTTTTTATTCAATTCAACCAATTACTTCTTATTCAACCAATTACTGCTTGGATTATAACATTAAATTGAATAAGAATCATTGGGAAGGGAAGAAAACTTTAAATAGAAGAAAGTTTTAAACAAGGATAAAATAGGAAAAAAATAGCTAATGTGTTGATAAACTCAAAACGACAATCTTTTTAGAACAAAAATTATTTTCTAAAACGACAATCTTTTAAGAACAGAGGGAGTATGCACGTAGTTTTATTGATCTTCTTCTAAAATTTGTTCCTCCCCCCTTTAGATCGATGGATGTCCCCGGCCGTTTTAACTAATATCAGCCATCAGGGAGTTTAAAAAATAGCTTAAAATAAGTCTTTATAGTACTACGTGGATTTCATCAATTCTGTGTTCTTTCATTTCAAATTAATTAATTAATTAATGCATGATACAGCTATTGATGAACTTGTTGAATAAGTTAACTGTATTAAATTAAGAAAACATGATTTTAAGCATTCCAAAAGGGAAAGAAAGGATAACTAACTAACCACATGCACCAGTAGGGAGCTAGTATTAATTGCTATACTATGTTTTCTTTTCTATTCTAGCTAGGGATCGGAGAAGATACTTTTCAAAGCCATACTGAAGCTTAATATATCCCCTAGGACCCCTACTTCCTCTATATAAAAATTCACACCACACAACCACTACTAAATTCTTAACTAATACTAACCATACATTTGAGAACATAGTACTCCATCGTTTCCAAAATAATTAATACAATTTGATTTTTGAAATTAAACCACGACAATTTAATTAATACATCGTTTCCAAAAGGATGTATTTTTAATTTCGGAAGGAGTATTTCTCATTGAAGACGACAAAAGGGAAGTGCTTGTGGAGTCAATTTTGGTGTTCTTGTCCTTTCCCCTAGTATTAAAGCTTCATTCTGTCCATATTTGGGAATTGAGATGCTGCTTAAATGGTTTTTTAATTACCGAGTCGAGCACAATCTCAAATCAAGTTCGAACAGTTTAAACTTTTAGAACGATTATAATTCGAGTATCAATAAAAAAATATAATTTAAAAAAATTCGAGTAATTTATCGAATTTTAAAATTTGTGTTAAATTCATCTTGAATCGAACGAGTACGAAATGAGTCCTAACTATTTGCTCATTTTATAACCATATTTCTTTTTTCTTTCTATGAATTGCAGGGGTGTGCGTGTTTGTAGGCATATGACATATGTAAACAAACAACCGTGCATGTATTTCCTATTTGTATATTGTTTCAATACTGAAAAGCAAATACCAGTAGTACCTAGCTAGTTAATCGTTGTACAACTCATTCTTCCATTTTATAATATCTCTCACACACACAGACACAATGTGTTACGCTATATACACCTCAATTAATGGTACAACTTGTCTCAGACAGTTTTGGCCTCGAGTGTGCGTCACAATCCTATTCTTCGACTATTTATTTCATTTACAAAAGCTCAAAGAGTTGCATGGGATCAAGCTGACTTTATACGCACATGCAATAGAGAGAAATTTAACAGTCCATCCTTAATCTTCCCTACAAACGTAGCTGATTGACCCAAGCTAGCTAGCTCGAGGACTATATTATATGCTGGGAGTGGGAGATATATATTCCCCATGCATGTCTCGTGAAAAAACAATTTTCATTTCTAATATTTGCACATATTAAAGATATTATTTTATTCCATACTTGCTCCTAAAAAAGTAAAGACATTAATAGACAATAGTTCGAGTAAAACTACGTTTCCAAAATAATAGGTATAACTTATTGTATAGTGTTGCAAAAATAATTCTAATTAAAGGTGTCTGCTAAATATATATTTGTATTTGCTAATTGCTATGTCAATATCAACAATCAAAGATACGTTGCTTGTCTAGTAATGTAAGTGGTATCATAATGAAATTATGATAACATACTTGAAAAAAAATTGTGTTATTTTATACTACTATTCGTATCACCTATACATGTTCTTATCAAGTTATTCAGAATAAAATGAAAAGTTTTCAGCATCTGGAGTACAAAAGTAAGATACCATAATAATAGGAAACTGATATTGTATTTCCAAACTGATGTTCTTATCAAGTTATTCAGAATAAAATGAAAAGTTTTACTTCTGACATTTCTTTTTCCATTTTTTGGCAAACAATGAGGAATTGGTATAAGTACTGTGTGTTTCTATGAGATGGGAGTATAAGTTACAACGTACAACAGTTTCATCCGGAGTACATGCGCAAGATACCATAATAATAGGAAACTAATATTTTCATGTGGTTTGGATATTTTCACATAATTCTTTCTCATACAAGAAGAGAGTACCATTTAGAAATATCAAAAACTTTAATGACATGTTAATTTGTTGAAGAATGACATAAATACACTTCCCGAGTAAGAACCGGCAATAGAACAATCCTTATTAGTAAGATTCCTTCAACATAACAGATGCTCAGAATTGGAATATAGAATTACAAAGAAAGAAGAAGCTAAACTAAATATTGATGAATATATATATATATATATGTTGGGCCATAATCCTTTTCCTTATCGGCCCTCCTCAGATCGTATTATCAAGAAAGTCATGGTTGGATCCCATTACTTGGGTAATATCTATTATTATTAGGGCTTAGTCATTATATTTACCATTATACAAATGTATTAACCCAACTTCATTTTGACCAAGAATCATTATCGCTAAACGACAATGACTATCGTATCCGCCACATTGCATTTGACATTAATGAGGATGGGACTCGGATGGCCCATGTGGCAAACAAAGAATAATGAAAGTGTGTGTAGAAGGTATTACTTTCTACCGGGTTGAAGTAAGTGGAAGTGAGGGAAAAAAGGTGTCGAGGTGGTGGGTGGCAAGGATAAAAGGAGTGGAGTATGATGGGGCCAAGATCACATAAGTTAGGTAAGAATAACACACATTTCAATAGGATTCTAATTCTATCTCTCTCAGATATCTTTAGATAATATTTTTCTCCATCATTGACCTTGTGATTGCCTCAGATCGACTTTCACGCTTGGAGTTTATCCTCGACTGGTCGGTAGTCCAAGCTTTTGGTGTTGACTTGTTGAACTGTGCAGGATATTGGACGCGTCTTGGTGATTGGGAAGTGGAGAAAGATCTTGGCGTTAACAATATATATATATATATTATTAATCAATGAACCTATTTTCTAACGAGAGAAATAAGTAGGTTAATATAGTTGGCTCTAGCCTTTGATAAGTGATGATCCACAATCTGACTGTTTAAACAGTTCATCCATTATTTCTCTTCCAAAGTGACTTTCCAGCATTGACTCAACCACAGCTCTTATTGTCTTGGCCACTCGCTCCCCTCTTGATAATGTGCTGCCAAAACTCATGTTTTTACTCTGCTCACCTCCGTCCCACTCGATCTCAAAGGTTTCTAATCGGTCCACCATAAACGATCCTTCTTTTTCTATCTCCAATTTTAATTCCTCCGGACATGGTGCATAGTACGGGGCATTAAACTTATCAATCTTCTCCTCTTCAATAAAGCCCTGCAATATATAATTATAACCCATCTAAATTAATTAATGAATGAGTAACTCATATGTGTTTTCATGTGCAATGCACTATTTCTAATTCCAATATTAAAAAAAAAAAAAAAGTGATTTTAATGCACCTCTAAAGCCATGGACATTAGGGCTTGGGCTAAAAGTTCCCATTGGTAACAACCCTGGTCAGCTGAGGGGTCTACAGATCTTCGGCCCATGAATGACAACACCATTCCCCCTCCGGGAACTATCTCTTGGGAACGAGACTTGATAAACAGGGAGAAATCCTTTTGGAATTGGGAAAAGTAGGCGTCCATAACGTTCAACGGGCTCGTTCTAGATATGTAGATCTTTCCTTTGTTTATAGCTACGCTGGCGTCGCTGGCCAATGCAGGCGGAACCTGTTCATGTTTAATATTTACATACATGCCAAGTTTCAAAATAAAATTAAAATAATTATGATAAAATAAATATGTTTTTTTTATAATATATGTAGTCAAATAAAATGACCTCAATTTATAATTAATTAATTAAGAAACCACTCTACCGTTTACCCATTTTCTATGCAATTTTAATATTCTTAAAAACAGTAATTAACAATGAAACGTAATTATATTTTGTTCTCGTCACCTTGTGGGAAAGAGGTATATATAGGAGCTAGGCCACGAGAGGGAGAAATAATGGTCCCTTCGCTGGTCCTCAAAACTCTGCATGCATGCTAATGTCGGTTAGTTCACAAATCTTCAATTAATTAATTAATATTTCATGAATTAAGGTTAGCATAAATGCAGGCTAATATATATAAGGACATGGCCGTTTGCTAGATATATGGATTATTGTGCGCCCTACAAACAGGTTGTTATCCTGGTACGTCCGTCCGCATCAACTTTTCCTAGCTCTTAATTAATTATATCTTATTAGAACAAATTAAACAGTCCAACTTTTTAAACAGTCCAACTTTTTATACCAATATGTAAAGGGAACTGTTAAATCCACAATAAAAAATATTATTTTCATAATTAAAATGTCGCTATATATCTTAGAATAAATTAAACAGTCATTTATACATTATGGAGTAGTACTTTACAAAGGACCAAAATAAATAAGTAGAAAACTAACCCACCTGAGAAAGCCAGTGGAGACTAGAAGAAGAATGCACGAAGTGTAGACTCTTGAGAGGAAACAACCTCCCATAAAATGAACCGGGTACGCCGGATATGAAACATCTGTTGGCGAATCCGGATCCGGAGCCTTTTCCTGTCTTCTTCATCTTCAATTTGTTATAGAAAGCCGGTAATGAGACGAAAATGTGGTTAAAGTCGTTGCCGGGAAGATCATTCAAAGAAACCCTAAACTCGGGCAGTGGGCGGTCCAGTTGTTGGCTTGTGGCGTGCACTATATCTATGATTTCGGATATCACGTATAAGGTGTTGGGTCCGGAGGAGCAACCAAGATCCGCAATGCCTATGCTCTCCGGGAAATTATTAATATTGTTGCACAACATGCTCACCAAAGCTTCCTCAGTCATGGACTTAGCAACTGATATTATCTTTCTCTGTAAGTTTAGGACATGATCAGTTATCCATACTGGTGATTAAAATAACATTTGAGATTACGAAAATATTATGGATTAAAAATTAATATTAATTTTTTTAAAATGACTATTAATTCCACCATAAAAATATTCCATGATATCCATCTATAATAATACCGTTGAGAATACCATTAATATTAATTTTGTTATTACTGGTATCACTATCCATATATATAATAATAAGATTTTATTAACCGTTTTTTAAATAATTTTTCAAAACAAAATAAACATAATATGATAATATTATTTTATGTTTTTCTATGAATAATCTCATTCTAAACAAACACGTGACTATTACTATTTAATCTTAGGATTAGTATTGTTGAAATTATAATTGTGAGAATATAGTCTCGAGATTATAATACTTATGAACAAACATAATTTTTAGGGTATATTGATGCACAATATATATATATATATATATATATATATATATATATATATATATGAGTAGCTAGTTAATTAGCTAGCAAGCTTAATTATAACCTGTACGATTGAATTCTTGGCATAGCTAGTCTGTCCTTCCCCTTTGTTCATGTGAAGAACTTGCAGCACTTCCATCTCTTTCGTGTATGTGTATGTATCCACCTATATATATAAATATATAATTAGCCAAGAAGAAACTCAAGTGTGAATTATAGAGCTAAGGATGAATATTGTGGCACGTAGATAGCACCTTATATATAGAGGGAGAGAGAGTCAGAGAGTCGTCCGCAAGCGAAAATATCATGATGCATTCGCACGCTAGCTAGATAGCGATGCTGACGGCCAATTAAGGAGATGCGACTTCTATATAACTCCTAACTAGGTCAGGCACGGGAAAAATATGCCAGTAATATCAGTTCGTCGTTATATATAAAATCGTCGCTATAAGGGATAAATTTAAGATCCAAACCGAATATATTACTCTCTCCATCTTTTGATGAAAATGATAAGCAAAATATATTTTTTATACATATTAGAAATTTTAAAGTAAAAGAAATAGGTTAGATAAAGTTCAAAGTAATTAACCTCACAAAGATTACATAATGTGGTAGGTATTTTTATTTTTTTATATTAATTAATTCCATAAAATAATATATATATATATATATATATATATATATAGTCATCTTTTTTTTTAGGAGAAAATGAGCAATATGGTTATTGAACCGACATACTTATTGGACAGAGAGATACTGAAATTAACTAGGTTTTTGGATTAAAATGAATATGACGTTTTGGTCCAACTTAATTAGCGCAACCTGCTGTCCATGTCTCGTTTCTCCCACGTTTTTCAGTCCATTCACTTTCACATACTATTTCGGTTATAAAATTAAATATATAAACTCAATTTGTCAATTCTAAAAATTCAAAATTATTATGATTTTTTATATATTTAGTTAGTAGTAGTTATTAGCTAATAAAATTGTTTATGCTTAAAAAATAAGTTCGTAGCTTTTGAATTTTAAGATGCAAAATATTTTTCTTAATTTTGTTATTTGTATAGTACAATTTTCCTCCCTCCCCCTAATTTCGGAACAAAAAGGACTTATTTGACTAGTACAAACAATTATTTAGTTGGTCGGTGAAATGAGTCCTCCTCCTTTGTGTTGGGGAATTGTGGCATCAAATGATTAATTTGCCATTTTCATCTTATGCCGACGTTTGAATTTTTTTTGTTAAATGCGCTTGTGTTTCATAGTAATTACGTTCCCTACCAAGGCTAGACTACATTTGCATTTGATTTTGTTTCATAATTTATGGACCCATGTAACATTTGGATGGTTTGTGGGCTCCTTTTTAGTTTTATGCCTTTGGTCGGTTGTCATACCTTAATATAAATAGTTTTAAAAAAATATTTTTATTCTTTAATAGTATGAGTCATTTGAGAATTTCAAGTAAGCATTAACTGTTTAGTTTTCAATATTACTCCAAGTATTAAATATAACTTTGGTTCTCTCACTATTTTTGACAATATAGACAATTAATATTATAATTAATGATATACAATCATTAACTATCTGTTTTAAAGAACGGAAGAAGTAATCGTGATTCACAACGATTAGTAAGATTAATTAATGAATCACTGGGCTGGGATACTAATAGAGTATCCTATTTTGTGTGAATTTGCGCCAAATAAAGTACAAGTTTTGCTAATCTATAGAAAAGAAAGTCATTGTCAATGGTTAATATCAGAGTAAATCATGTTCTGACAAGTGTGATAATGGATCAATGATTAGATTGATTGATTATGTAATAGATCGTTGATCTGCACTATGCTCCAACAATACGAATATAGTTTAAATAATTTTAATCTTACAAATTATCATTATTAGTTTTTACTGAAGAACCAAAAACATAGTGCATGTATAAATAAATGGCCGGCCGGCCGGCCGGCCGAAGACTTTTAGCTAAACCAAATAGAAAATACTTCTTGCGAATGTTTAGCCAATGTAGTGGACTTTTATGCTATTTTCATTATAAAAACCTAATAATTGCGCTTCATACATATTCTGTACTAGCACAAGTTTATGAGTCATAATTTGGACATTTTAATTTTGAAGCAGCATGAAGGTTTTTCTAGAATATACTTTTATATAATTATTTTAATAAAATTCCTCAATACAAAATTTGTAGTAGTAGTAAAACTCAATAAATTTATTTCCTAATTATTGGGACAAATTTAAAATGTGTAAAGAAAAAAAAAGTGAAGAATTGCAGTAGAATTCTCATTTTTGGACTGGGGACTGGGGACTGGGGAGTGACATTAAAATTGTAACAATACAATAATAATAATTAAATAAATAAAATAAAATAAAATAATTACAGTTAACCATTAACTTATATAAGTACGAAAAAGTTACCTTAACTTTTGATAGCTTTCATTTTTTTTTTTCTTTTGAAAGGATACAATATAATAATTTTACCAAGAGAAGTATCTGGCCTCCATCCCACCCCACGCAAACAATTTCATTTGAATATTTTTAAAATTTTAAACTTAAATGTATATTTATAAAATTATCTAAGGATTATAAAATAAATATGGCGCAGAAATTCTGCGTAGAAGGACTCGATGACAAGTATAATTCTCATAACTTATCAGATGAAAATGGGTTCCAAAATAGAAGACAAAAATAACATATTTGGGACCAAAATTAAAATCAAAGAGTTCCCCTCCTTTTCATCCTCAACCATTTTCTCACATACTCTCTTCTGTTCATCACCCCATTGAAGCACAAGTATCAGTGTAAGGGACTGTTGAAATGAGCATTTAGATCTTCACGATGTTTTTAGGAGCCCAAATCTTGAGGAAGAGAGAGAGAGAGAGAGAAAGCCCATCTTAGTTGCATGGGAGGAAAAGTGGTGGTGGATTCGATTAATTGCGGAACCTCCATTGTCGTCGATACTCCAGCTTCGAGCCCTAGTCTTCGACCGGATCTATCTCTTTGTCGTTCGTCGTCGGTTGTGCTCTCACATTCGTCGCTTCCTCTTCGAATCTGCACTCAAGTTTTGAAGAGAGTACTTTTCTCTTATTAGTTAGTCGGTCAGCACAATCCTATACTATATTTACTCTAGGATTTATCTTCCAGCTCTAGCAAGTAGACTAAATATAATCTGTGACTATATTTAAAACACTAACAAGACTAAATCTAAGAACTTAATAGTTCATGGACTATAATTTTAATTATATTTAAATGGAAGAGTGGAAGGAGATTGGAGTTTTTTTTGAATTCATAAATTATTTTAATATTTTTATATTATAGTTACCAAAAATAATTTATCCATAGAAAAGATGAGTAGATTAAAAATATTTTATCACGTATATTAACTAAATAGTTTTATCGATAGAAATACTCTTAAAGATGAGAGATTAAAAGATATTTACTGATGATGATAATCTTATAGAGTAAGAGATTTATGATTTGGTTTTAGATCTAGATTTGATAGCCATATATGTAGAGGGTTTTGTTGTGTTTGTATTGATTATCTTTATTGCTAGTCATGCCATGTCACACAAAGTTGCTCCACGTGACTGTTGATCAATGAGCTATTAACGGGAGGGAGCCAGGGAGGTGGGTGAGCTGATTTTTTTAAAGTCAGAAGTACTTTTGTAGTATATATATATTTTTTCCAAATTTAAGTGAGATTTCAGCACAAATCTCGATTTTAACTTTTACTATTTGACTTTATATTGTTATTACTTTTCTCTTTTTTCTTTTTGTAGTCAACCCGACCCGTGGCATCCATCCACCGCAGCTAGCAAATAAGTGACAGGTAACAGCTACAGATGTGTGTTAGTCAAAAGACGACAACCAAATCTCTCTTATTCCCTCTATCGCTCTATCCTAGGGGTGAAATTTCCAATTGAGGAGCTAGGGTTCTAATCGCTCTACTAAATTCAATCCTCTTCGTGCTTTTCATAATTAAGGTACTTGAGTTTTCCAAATTTTAGAACGATCAAACAGCAATAGCTCTCGTATTTGTAGTGGATGGAGATGGTTTTAGAGGCAAAAGATGCAGGGGATTGGATTTACAGAGGAGAAGGAGCTGCTAATCTTGTTCTGGCTTACACCGGATCATCTCCTCGTTTTGTATGTCCAGTTCTCTATAATCTTCTTCTTCCTTTTCTTCTATTTATTTTTTATTTACTCTTTATCTGGTGAACTTTATGGCTGATGCATAAAGATAGAGTTATAGTATTAGTTTGGAGCTGACTTTGAATTAGTGTGATGCTGCTACTGTGTGAAGATTCTTTGTTTGACAGCTAAGATGCATTAAGAAATGAGAAGAGGGAACAAAAACAGAAAACGCTATATTGTTTTGCTTGTTTGGGGATCCAATTGAGGATTAATCCAAGATGAGAAGTTTGTCTTCTGTTTATGAATGTGACACGTATGCGATATTCAAATTGCTTACTTGGCTTTCCTGACATTATCAATTAAAATGTGGTTATAATTTACACCCTGTTGCCAAGAAACTTTTCCCAGCCTTCGATTCCCCTGGAAAAGTCGTAACAACTTAGAAGTTCTTTAATAGGGGTTATGCCTGGACCAGGATTATAAGTATTTTGAATTACAATGATCAGGTCAATATATCTTTCAAAGATGAAAATCTTTGTAATATTCAGAATGATTACATTATTTAATTGTAGTATTTAGAACACATTGTGGTAATTAGAAAGAAAAGGGTTAAGAGAAATGTGTGTGAGCTGGTTATGCCATCAATTATGTGTAAAAACCTGGATGAGTTTTGCCTAAACTATTATCCTTAAAAGCATTGTATAACCCAATCTCCAATTCTCCATACTTTGGGCCCAAATTATACATAATATATATATATATATATATATATATATTGAAAAATACGCTGCGTATGTTGATGCCTATATATAGGAAGGGGGATGGGGGAGGGGGGTGAAACATATTTTTTTTTCCTATTGTGAGACTTTATATATTAGGACAAACGTATATGTTTTATGTCCTTATTGCTTATTGTTCCATTATGTGCAGGTTGGAAAAGTATTGCGTGTACATAAGGTTTCAAGAAATGGTTCTGAATGTGAGAATGACCTCTCACCCTTCATCATGCATGAATGCCTTCTATGGAAAGATATCAACGACCTTTTATTAGCCCCTACTAGGGAAATTGCTGAACAACTGTATGTAATGCATGTAATGAGTCCGCTGCTAGGTTCTGAACATGTTGATTCTGGGGTACGTTATTGTAGCTTCGTAGGATATTCAAACTCTTTCTTATTTATGTTGACTACGTTTTCTTTGTTCTTATTATTGATTTACTGAACATTGATGAGGATGTAAGATTGGGTTTGTTCATTGCTACTTCATTCTGTTGGAGCTACCAGTATGATGTCATTGTTCATGTAAATTATAGGAGCTACCTCTGGGATATCGAATCGTGTATCTGTGCTTGGACTCGATTAATTTAGTTTTTTGTTTGTTGCATGTCCTTGTAGGCTTGTAATTATATTGATGAATGATCCATAGACAACATTTGCTCATATGAGCCACTATTATATTGGTTATTCTTGTACTTTTGGCCTGTTCACTGGAAAAGACTGAAAGAGATTTCATGATTATCTGGTTTATCCTCTACTAGTAGTTAGCCGACTAATAATTAACATGTGTGTATATGTTTTTCTCTAGTACAATCCTTTGATTACCATTTCAATAAATTTTTGTTTTTTGCTGTTATCGTACTTGGTATTCAGATATCTGACCTTGATCCTTCCAATATTGGTAGATCCACGTTCTTGTGGCCAAGGAATTTCTGGAATCTGTTGAAAAAAATGTTCGTTGTCAGCGTCCTGCCTGGAGAGTCAATGATGCAAAGGCCGATACACAATGTGTTTCAGTGCTTATTTTATCCGATCTCTCACTTTTCCCGCACAGTAAGTACTTTTTATGAAATGATTTAGAAAAGTATGATTATGCTTGCACCTTAAATGGAAATGTTCTAGGTTTATTTTTACAAATGCTTCTCTTTCACCTACTTGGAGCAATAATTATTCTCTCTTGTTTAGAAACCTACTTAACATAGAATAATTGATTGGTATTCTACAACTTCCAGTCAGTTTGGGATGTGTATTTTGCACTGGATTCTGACCAGACCTGTGTTAACATGTTTTCTTTGTTGGCTCCCAAGAAAGTCCTTTACAATTTTATGGTTTAAGGAAAATGTAGTGGAGGTGCACACGCTGTTGCACTAGAACACAGTTTTATGGTCATACATTTATGGTAGACCTACAATAAGAAATTAAAAAAGAAAACATGGAAGTGGCTTCTCCTACTAATAAGTTATCTCTTCATATATGGAAGAAATAGATTTGACTTGCATAGTTTCATCACAACTAGGCAAATTTCTTATAAGGAACTGTATGTGAAGATATGGAAGATAAAGTTTTTCACATGTAATCTACAATCTTAACAAACATCTGAGTTTTGAGAAGTTTTGTCTCAAGAGATCATCATCTCATCACTTGAGTAAAGAGGTAAATGTCAGAAGGACAGTCGAGGAAATTCAGATTGCCCACCTACTTCTTAGGTCTCATGACCTATCTTCCATATGAATCACATTTTATTTGAATATTGGTAGGTCAGTTGAAAGTACCGTGAAACTGATGGATCTCTCTGTTAAATTTTTCCTTGTAATATAATGTACAATAACACTTTCTGTCTTCAGGCTGTCTCTGAATGCCCTCAGTGCAATGAGGAGCAAAGAGATGAAACACCATTTGGAGAAACTTATCTCCTCCAATAAAAAGATCACACTTATGCTGATCAGCCCAGTAAAGAGACTTATCATGGTTATGTCTTTTGTGCATGTGACTTTGGCAAAATTAAGGGCAAGAGTAGTAAGTGGGCAAATGGAGTTAGATTGGGAAAAAGTCTTTCCTTTTATGTGTACTGAGTTGGTTACTTGTTAAAATAATAAGGACACTAAGCTGGGAATTTGATGGGAGCAAAAACATGTCTGTCACATTAGTAATCAAAACTAGTTCAAAAGTATATGTTGACATATAACTTAATGTTTTATATGATGGTTACTTTATAATATGCCTTTTGCTTTCCTCTTTTTCCCAGGTGTTCTTAAAGATGAATTCTGCATATCTGTTGAGATAAAGGTGCTCCACCCCTTTTTTGTTGGTGTTTTTATTTTATTTAAAGTTTTGTTGAATATTTTGTTAAGAAATACTTTAGTTCTACTTATTTTTCTCATTTAATTCTCGATCGATCGATCAAGCAGCCCAAATGCGGATTTCTGCCAATTTCAAAATTCATAGCAGATGAAAATTCTGTTAAAAGGAGTGTAACTCGATTTAAAATGCATCAAGCCTTGAAATTTCATCAAGGGAAGGTATTTTTCTTTCCCTGCTACTTTCTTCTTAAGGCCTAGCTACTGTTGGTTGGATGTTTCATTCAAATTTATAACGTATCTGCATTCATATATAGTTTTGCATATTGTGTTGATTGTGTTCCATATTTTAAAAGACTGATGCCATCTATAATTTAGTGTGATGATTATTAGTCTAACCTTCTCATTGAACACTAGTTTATTTCTGAAGTTACGTCTCTTTTCCTCTAATGTGTTGCAAATGTGTCTCAGATATCAGAAATAAGTGAATATGATCCATTGGATTTGTTCTCTGGATCCATTGACAGAGTGAATAAAGCAATGAAGGACCTTTTTCTTACACCTCAGAACAATTTTAGGGTATTCTTGAACGGTTCGCTCATTTTTGGGGGCTTGGGTGGTGGTTGTCTGACTGGAGAGGCGTTTGAAGATGTTCTGAAATGTGTAATTCTATCAAACAATGGCATGCGTACAACAATTTTTTTACAGCTTGTTGCCGGGGCAGTTTTCAGCTCAGGGTTATTAAAGAGGCTGCTTGAAGTCCAGAAGCTTGATAAGCTTGACATTGAAGGGGCAATTCATGCATATTATAATGTTGTTTCTCAACCTTGTATGTTGTGCAGAAAGTTGGCTGAAGACAAAGAAAAATTGTCAGAAAAATATATTTCTTTGCATTCAGATCCATTAAGTAAAAGCTTGAAGATCGTGAAGGACTATTTGGTAGCCGCAACTGCAAAGGACTTGAGTATGATGATTAGTTTTAGGCCAACCGGAAACAGGGATCTAGGATCTTCACATGATGTTATTTTACTAAAATCAACCAACCAAAGTTTTGAGTACAAGGTATGCACCACTCCTCCGAGCTATCATCGATTCTTATGTATTTGGTTGGTGCTAAACAAAAGCATAGTTTCCTTCTCTCTATTTTCAAATTAATGCTCAAAATTTGGGTGTGATTATTACTTTATTAGTGCTTTGAATGACTTCATTTTATAGACAATACAGTATCCTTGTTCTTAGAAACAGGCTACTTCAAATGATGCAAAGCAATGCAGAGTGCTCCATACGCCTTTCAATTACATTGGAAATTTCTTTATAGTGTTGCATTTGAACTCCAAATTGAAATTCAAGTGTTGGCTTTATACTTTTATTATTTTATATAAAATTTCATTTCATTTCCTGCTGTCTTTATTGGCCCACACTTGCCATTCAATCCTGCTTAAACACAGCAGATGATTGCTAAAAGTCGTGAACTTATAAGACTAGTTTTCAATTAAAATATTGGCTCTATATTGCATACTTTTCGTTGCTCTGTTGATACAATAGCTCACTGAATTTGCTCTTTGTTAGGCATCTTTTATTGACCTGGATATGAAACCTTTGAAGAAGATGGTATACTATTATGAGCTAGACCAGAAAATAGTTAGCCGTTACTCTCAGATGGAGAAAACAAAACATCATACAGTCAACAGAGCTGAAAGCATTGAGGAGACTTTATATCGTGAACAATCCAGTGCCATGGAAGATGCTTCTCATGTGAGAGATTCTGCTGGTAAATGATAGTACTACTCTCTAATGCTGTTCTTATTAGAAATATTAGTTAATTTCTTCTTGTTCTCACTAACAAAATAAAAACAACTTATTTTCTTGTGTTCATTCCATTGTGGCCTGCACAATATCAATTTGGCCTGCAGGCCCTGCACTCCTGATTGTGCTTTCCTTTCCTCTGTTCCATTTCTCTTTTTTTCTTTCTATTCTTGGATAGTTGATGCAATACTTAAATATGTTTCACTACCCTAAACTATCTGACATATTCCACTTTGGTGATTCACCTTTAAATTTTTTCAATTAGATGATTGAACTATTGATTTTTCCAATTTTTCCATTGAATTTGAAATTGCTCCGTGGCTATTTGGGTGGGATATAAAGCAGCTGATATGTCAAAAAATATGCTTTTATTTTGAGATTAAACATTAGTTATATACTGAAGGGTAAATTAGGAACAAAATTTTCATTAATACTATAATCAATAATACTATAATCAATCACAAAGCTCCAAACTCACTTCCCAGATTCATGCTATTTCACCTCCTCCTCTCCATTATCATCGGCGCAGTCGTCGGCACCCTCCACAAAAAAAACAATACCAACCCCTCCTCAACTCCTACCACATCTCCCGCCGCCGTAGTCAAAGTTGTCTGCACCCAGACTCCCTTCCCAAATTCATGCTACTCCAGCATCTCTGCCCTCAAATCACCGCCCAACATTGCCGCCGATCTGGAAGAGCCCAAATCTGATCATTCTATGGATGGGCAATAAACCATGAAACCAGATTGGGAATGCTTCGGCAGAACTAAAACACCCCCAAATCAGACAAAGGGGGAAACAACAGTAATAACCAAATTAGACATAACAACCACCAAAATCACTACCATCAATAAACTGAACATGAAAAGATTAAGCAATAACCCAGTTCAGAAACACAAATAATTTAACTCATTGACTGCAATTGATCCCAAAAATAAATGGAAAAAAAATCATGCTAATAGATACAAATTGGAGATCAGACATCTGGAACTTCACTTATATCCCGATCTAAACACAGTGTTGATCACCTTCTTCAGATTCTGGCAGCCCAAAATTTTCATATTTGCCAGATCTAGGGTTGACAGTGATTCCTCAGCTCATAACCCAGGTTCCGACGAGAACAAATCAGGACTGGAAATTAACCAAGAAGACTACTATCACAGTCAGATCCATCTTCCAAACCCCAAACACTAGTTAGCCAACAAGATCATAACCCCAAACCAGAGGCCCAAATCAGGAGTCCTCCACACTAGACTTGCAGTTAGCCTGAATTCAGAAGAAATCAAGCTTGATGAGAGATGAAGACTTGCAGTTCAAATTCGTTATTTCAGAAGAAATTGAACAAGATGGGAGATGAAATTGAAGGTTATTGGAGAATTTTCGAACAAGATATATTTAGAATTTGTTTTATTTTAATGTAGAATAAAAGTTGCTTTGTCAAATTTACCTTTGAGTAAACAATTTAAATTAACAAAATGGTGGAAATATTGGTTTTAAAATACACATTAATTGCTTTCTGTCCCACCCAAATAGCCACGTCAGCAATTTCTGATGTGGCAACCTCAATTGGATCAAATTGGAAAAAATCAATAGTTCAATCATTTAATTGAAAAAATTTAAAGGTGAATCACCAAAGTGGAATATGTCAGATAGTTTAGGGTAGTGAAACATATTTAAGTCTCGATGCAATTATATGGTTCTAGCTGGCAGGCCTAACTTATGAGTTATGAGGGTATTCTGAAATTTTAATGAACTGAATGTTGAGGTCCAGCACCAAGTCTACCCAGTGTGTTCAATCTTCACTGCTCCCATAAACATGTTGCAATTTGTGCTTTTGTTTTAACTCGCTAAGAAAAACAAGAGGGGAAAAAGGGAAATTGTGTTTTTATTGTAACACTTGTGCTTAGTCACTTTTTCTGGAAACAAAGATCAACACAACAGAGAATCATTAAAGGCTTTTGAGATTCACAAGTCCTTTGGTTCTGTTAGTCGAAACAAAAATACACCCACGTTAGAGGCCAATATTTTTAAACTAACTAAATAATCCCAAAGTAATTAAAAGTCATCTAGAAAAAGTCTACCAATAAAAAAAACACATACCAAAGCCAGATCAATTTCTTTCTTCTCTCACAATTCCAATGTAACTTAAATAACCGTTGTCCTATTTTGAAAAGTATATATATATATATATATATATATATATATATATATATATATATATATATATATATATATATATATGAGCTAATAGTCAATATTTTTAAATAATGAAGTAACCTTAAAATCATTAAAAACACTATATAAAAAGCTCACTAATAAAAAATACAAAAATATCAAATATAATCAACTTCTTTCTCATCTAACTTTTCAATTCCACTTCAATAATAGTGGCCTCACTTTAAAAATTTTAAAAATAGATATATATATATATATATATATATATATATATATATATATATATATGGATATAGTAAGAGATGATTATATGCCTTTTAAATTTTATTGATATTTTAAATATTAGTCTTATAATGAGAATGAAATTTTATCTCTCAATTAATAAAATCAAGAATATGTTCTTACTTTAAAAGTAATTCAACTCAACTCAACAACGCATTTAATCCCAAACTTGTTGGTGTAGCGTGAAAATTACTCCCAACTGACTACACAAAAGTTGAATAAATAAGAAGAAAAATAAAAAGAAAAATGAATAAAATAAAGACAAAGAAAGTAAAACAAAAAAATAGCTTAAAAAAAACAACAATAATATTAATAACAAAAACAACGAAAATTCATAGCTAGATAAATAAATCTTAATTTCTTACTATAACAAAATTAAAATTATTATTTTAATATAATACATTTAAAATTTAAAAAAATGTAAAGTTTATAAATAATTAAAATCACACGGAGTTACCTAATAATAAAGAGAAAAGAAAAAATTAAAGACTGCTTTGCGTGGCATTCATCCTAGTTTTACTAATTTGTAAAACTTCATGTATAATTTTATTTTATCCATCTCCGCTATCTGGTTAAATTTGAATCATTTGTCATACTGATTGCCTAGAATAATAGTTGTGTCTGTTATGTTCTTCTCTTCTCTTCTCTCTCTCTCTCTCTCTCTCTCTCAGTCTCATGTGCACAAGAGCAACTTTATTGCTCTGCCAATGTTATTTAGACTGGGGCCTGGGGGTTACCTAAATACTTCAATTTACGAACAGTGCCTTGTTTCTAGTCTGACTTCTGGATGTTCTTGTTGTTTTATTGGTCTGTAGAAACTACCCACATTAATATGCACATAATTGAGTTGCAACTGCTACCTCCCAAAAATAAGTATAGTACAATATAAAAATGAAAAGAAGAAACAACAAATTTACATGACCAGAGTAAGAAATATCAAAAATCCAAACAAGAAAAAGGCTGGAGTAAGATTGTAGTTTTGCTAAACAAATTTTCTTATGAGAATAGGACATACTTAGCATTTTACAACATTACCACCCCATTTTTTTAATCCATAAAGTAAACATGGTGTATGCAGGGCTGGAAGCTCTTTTAAAGTTTAAGAACAAAAATTAAGAAAGATCGTCATGTGATAAACCAACCCGCCAGTGTTCTTCATATCATTTGGGTCAGAGCATTGAAGTAGATTTCTTGAAAGAGAACAAGAT
Source organism: Panax quinquefolius (assembly GCA_020205615.1). Classification (NCBI taxonomy): domain Eukaryota; kingdom Viridiplantae; phylum Streptophyta; class Magnoliopsida; order Apiales; family Araliaceae; genus Panax; species Panax quinquefolius. Next base: position 134,587,850 of record CM035168.1, on the reverse strand, counting down.
ATATCTGCCCAAAAAAAAAGGTTGTAAACTTGAGTCTCTTAGTTATGTTCCTTCTGTCCTCAGGTTCCTTCTTAAGGTCTTTCTAGTTTGGACCAACCCAATTGCCAACTTTCATGCATAAAATGCATTATGCATAGTTGTCTGTTCTTTTTTATTATCACTCTTTCAAATCTTACAATAAGATTACTTGCCTGTGCTTTCTATATAGATTACTTGCCTGTGCTTTCTATATATATATATATATATGAAATTATATATATTTGTTTTGCTACTTTTTTGTTCCTTTGGCTTTTAGAATATATATATATACCAGAAATATATTTTTTTTGCTACTTTTTTGTTCCTTTGGCTTTTAGAAATATTAACCAGAAATTAATCATACTAATTATGGCTTATGAATAATAATAATAATAATAAGTAAAACTGACGTAGTGCTCAGAATTGGGTTTATTCAGTTTCATATAGGGACCTGATCACTGGCTTATCTTTTGCTGTAGTAATTGGAGCATAATAGGATGCACAAGGAGAAAGAGACAGATCAGACTTTACCTCCACTACAAGGAAAGTGATATGTCAACAACTTCGAACTCTTTCCATCACAAGCCCACATGTGGTGTTTATTTACAGCTGGATTTTACATAAACTTGGTTCGTGAAAATGGTGGTTGGTACTGAGAGACAAGAAGACTGATTTACATATCTGAACTTTTAATTTTAGGCAGATATCCATTAGAAAAACTTGAATTTAAATCATTTCAAGTTCTTAAAAATTTGTTACCGAATGTACTATCAAATGAGTAGTTCTCTTGTTCATCCTGTCTATTTTTACCTTTTAAGGTGAGCTTTGTAAGGTGTAAACCGGTGGTGGTGGTTGTGTATATTAGTGTTGTATTGTACCCTATAGAATGAAGGAGGTGTGTTTCCAAATTGATGCATGATTAATTAAGGACAGACATACACATATGTTCTGTTTAACCTTTATGCAAGGGGTAACATAGATCACAGAAATATTTTGAATGAATGCATGCAAATGTTTGTTTGCTGAATCCAGTGTCCTTCAGTTTGAATTACCTCGATGTATACTGTAGATGTACATAAACATAATTTACTTGCTGGATTTGTAGTTGAGATTTAATTTATCTACTATGTTTTGGTGCAATTTATAAGGACACTATATTTCTCTTTGCATGTGTGTCAGATATCAGATGGTCTTGGACTTTGATGAAACAATATTGTTAATATTTGATTTTGAGTGATAGTGTTTTGTTGTATCGAGCACACATTATTTCACTTTTGACTTTATGTAGTATGAATTAAGAAACTTGTTGATGGAAACCTTAAGAATCCACACCAAGAGGGATCTTGGAGACGAGGAACAGCAAACAATATAAGAAGGCTCCGGCAGAAGATTGAGTGGAAGGATAAAGCTGGAAGATCCGGCTTCACCATCTGAGATCAGAATGCTCCTATGCTTTTGAGGTTTCCAGTTTTCAAATACCATTCCCCACTATATGATGGGGCTTCTCATAGTTCCTGCCTTAAGCATCAAGACTCTATCTTACACACACACATCTGGTTTACTGGTTTAATGTTAAGGCTGAACATAAAGCATAAGGTAGTTTAGATGGTAGCAGATATGTCTTCCGTTGGGACCAGTTTGCTTAAATACCATTCCCACTATATGACAGGGCTTCTCATAGTTCATGCCTTAAGCATCAAGACTCTATTTATATCAACTTAGTCTTACTTCTCTCTGCAAAACATTCTAGGCCAGAGCCACATTAGATTGCATCTATATGAAAGTGAAAGTAGATCAGATGATCAAATGTACCGTTGGACAGTTTTCACTCTGATGATGTCACATATTTAAACATGTACAACTGGAACAGAACAGGCACACTGCAAGTATTTACATATTATTTTGTTTCTGAAGAATTATATTAATAATGATATGGTCAGGTCATATATACTATAACTTCCCTTAAAATATGGGACATCAATCTCGTATTGAGAGGAAGCAGAACTGTGCAGATGTTGAACTAATCCACTTGGTTAAACCATGTTTAGTTTGAGTTGTGTGTTTATGTTCCTTTTTGTGTGTCAGTGTGTGTGAGAGGGGAGAGGGGGGAGGGAGAGAGAGAATGAGAGTACAAACTTCATGTTAAATGCAAATTGTCAGGACTGTATTTACTTCTGACTGCAGGCATTTATGTATTCACCAACTAACACTGTAAGTCCATTTAGTTTTCTACCAGCCTTCTAACTGGAATACCTTACAAAGGATATTTAAGTATTTTCCTGCAAAATAAAACAAATCAATAGACATATATATGTATGTATATTATTTTATAAATAGGACTGGTGATAAATTCCATGAGATTGCACCAGCAACCTCCATATACTTTGTAGCAACCGAGTATAATTTGCTTGTGATACCATGTCAAAGGTTGTATTTATATATTTTGCTGTTATATTTAAACGTGTATTGGTTTACTATGCATGCAGTTATTGCCTTGTTACAGTGCCATACTTTTCTTATACTGACAGTCTGCAGCACTTTTGGTCTCATTTGTGTTATGGCATGCATACTTATAAAGTTATCTTCTCTGAGCTTAGCTTAGTAAAAGTAATGACTAGCCTGCCATTTCTGTTGCAGAAAACAGTTGTGTCAGTGGATCTTCTTTGTTCCAAGTGCAGGAAGAAGGTGATGAAGTTAATTTCAACTGTAGAAGGGATAAATTCTATTGTCCTTGACCCCTCAAAAAATACAGTGACAGTAATTGGTGAAGCTGATCCAGTATGCATCATTAAAAAGGTGAGGAAATTTAGAAGTTCTGCTCAAATTATCAGTATTGGTCCACCCAAGGAAGAGAAAAAGGACGAGAAGAAAGAAGCCATTCCTTCTCTTCCAAGAACATGTCAGAAATGTGATGTTTGGTATGTTGTTGGCCAAGATTATACTCCGTGTCACATTCTATGATAAAAAAGATGATGTACTTGATAGTTTTCGGGCAACAATTTAATTGTTTCTCCTGCCATGTTTTTTCAAAGTAGAAAATGTTCATATTCTATTATTATTATTGGTGACTTGGCTTTATTTGAATTTGAATTTGAATAAAAATATGTTTCTTCTCTTGTTAAATGTTTCATTTTTTATTTTCACATACATACATACATACATGTAGGCGGCATTATAAAAACTTTTTCCTGATGGAATTGTTTCTCAGATGCAACTGAGTAGAGATTGAACTCTTACTCCATTTTTGTTTCCATCAGGCCTTTAAATTTGATTAGGTTTCCAGGATAATGCAACTAATTCAGCTGAAATCACTGATCTGCGGGGCTGTGTTGTGTGAAATAGCATTATCATTACCTTACGCTAACATAATATTATAGGATTATTCTTGTACGAGTGTTGCTTGCTATATATGGAGATAATAAGATAAGCATGTGATAAAAATGGGATCCACACAAACTTTCACTATAAAATTCTCTTTTCTAGTTTTTGCATTTATAGCGATAAGAATAATTTAGAGTTAGATTTGATAACGATATTATACGAAAATATATTATGGAATCTACATCTATCTTTTCTGCCAACATAAACAAGAGAATAAACTCATCATAATCCTTTCTATGGATCTAAAGACACGAGGGATGGTGTTAGAATATAGGATCACACACGCACACAAACGATAGAGAATTAAGAATACAAGATATTTACGTAGTTCTCCATTTGGGTCTTCCATGCGCGAACATTGTTTATTGATGATTCCTGGTATAACTACTAATCATATTTCAACCCTACTTCACTTCACATTATGATTAATTACCCATAATGACCTTTCCAATTAATAACTCAGAAAATTTTGTTCGTCGACCCAGCGCGGCCCGCGCTGCTCACAGGCCAATCATAGCACAATCCGCGCTATATGGGTAGTAGCTCCTCCAGTGCCAGCGCGGCCCTTGTTGCTCCAAGCTTTACTCCAGCACGCCCTGCGCTACCATGGCACTAACTCTCTGTACCATCTGCGGGGGCAAAGTCCTCAGACCCCGTGACCTTGATTGCAACCTCGATGGATTAGTCGTCGCCAGCTCCGCTCCACTAGACTCTGCACTAACCTTTTTCAGTTGCTTCTATATTATGAGTCACAAGTCACAAGTTCTCAACCCTGATGGACTGTGGTTGGAATGGTCAATTTACTTTTACGGTAAAATTAGGACATAATATTATGAATAACAAAAAGATTGCCATTCATCCAAGACTCATAAACTGTCAATAATGCATATTAAATTTATACTAGCTCATGTGGCACATGCTTTTTGTATATAATTAATGCGAGAATAAATTGTTTTTTTTTAAAAATAATTAAATTTAAATGATTAAATAGAAAGATGTAAGAAGTTAAAAGTTAAATTTATAATTAATTATTTAAGGATAAATTCAGCCATTTTTACAAGACAAGATTTTTACTTCAAACTTGATATAAATGAATTATGTGACTTTTATAATAAATATTTTTTTATTGTATATTTACAAACACAATTAACTAATATTATTAATTTGTATTATTGTTATAAATAGTTATAACATGGGTGTCCATTCATTTTTTATAACTTACATAACCTACATACATTGATGAGCTATTCATTCTCCCTATTTAAGTCATGTACTTGTGTAGTCTATAAATTGAGGCTCACTATCTATGTATTGGTTGTACTTGAAAAATAATAGAAAATCTCACTTCTTATATAATCTTCTTATGCTCTCTCTAAAATTATAATACGTTATCAGCACGATTGCTTCTCAATTTCGTTTTGAAGATATTTGTTTTGAAGGAGAAGGTATATATATATATGTATCATCATCATCATTTTGTGCACGTAATTGTCCATTACTTATCAGTTTACATCTATACTATATAAATAAGCAGTAGCCTTTTAAATATTACTAGTATACTTGATATTATCTCCACACAATTTGAGCTTATTTGTGCATCAACACAAAGACCTTCATACTGCATGTCTTTTCCTTAGTATACATGTACATCACTATATATATAAGCAACATCTTTGCATCTTGCATATACATACATATATATAATTGTTCTTGAATTTGAGTAACTTAAGTATAAAATTAAAATAATTGAACTTTAATAACATTTAGGATAATACATAGTATCATTCAAATCTTGACTAACAAAAATCATTTTATACATGGGAGAATCCATATATCAGTTCTTGATATCCATGCATCGGTTCGCATATGTTTTTTATAATTATGGAGATAAAAGTTGACGAAGGTGTATTCCTATCTACCTTTGTTTTGATTCGATAACAATATAAACTTTAGTTTTGTTAATAAATTATATATATATATATAGGTTGTCCATGTATATAGATTATCACATGTAAATTGATTTCAAATGCATGTCTACCATATCCCCATCCCCATGCATGTTCACGTTAGTAAGCCCAGATGCTTCCATTAAATAAAATATATAGTATGCTTATATAATTTTTATAATAACACATGTGGATAGTTATAATAAATTAAATTTCTAATAATTTTGATATTTTTGTATGAAGTTACAATGACAAATCTTGCTAAACTCGAATTTGTGGCTCTTGACATTACTGGAAAGAATTATTTATCATGGGTGTTAGATGCTGAAATTCATCTAGATGCAAAAGGTCTTGGTGATACTATCAAAGAAGGAAACAAAACATCTAGTCAAGATAAGGCCAAAGCGATGATATTTCTTCGTCATCACCTCCATGAGGGACTTAAAATTGAATATTTGATTGTTAAAGATCCACTTATCCTTTGGAACAATCTAAAGGAAAGATACGACCACCGTAAAAGCGTAATACTTCCTAAAGCTCGCTATGATTGGATGCATCTAAGATTATAAGATTTTAAATCAGTAAGTGATTATAACTCAATTATGTTTAGAATGGGTTCTAAATTACAATTATGTGGAGAAAAGATCATCGATGCGGATATGTTAGAAAAACATTCTCCACCTTTCACGATCTAATATGCTCCTCGCAGCAAAGAATATCTTGAAAAGGGCTTTAAGAAATACTCAATCGATTTCATGCCTCCTTGTGGCGAAAGCAAAACAATGAACTATTGATGAAAATCATGAGGCCCGAATCAATCTGGATCTCGCTCCATTCCTGCAGTGAATGCCGTAACATATAATGGAAAAAGCAGAGGTCACGCCAGTAGTCGTGGACGCGTGGTCAAAATAATCATCGTGGTGGTCATTTCTCAAACACATATACCCACCGTAAGCGGGAATATAAGGATGGAAAAGCGAAAAAGGTGATAAAGATAAAAATACCATGGAGAATTTGTGTTATCGTTGTGGAGGTAAAGGCCATTGGTCTCAGTGCACGTAAGTACACCAAAACATCTTGTTGAGCTCTATCAACAATCATTAAAAGATAAAAAGAAGAAGATAGAGACAAATTTTGCTAGTGAGGATGGAAAAGATGAAACAAATCTTGATTACGGAAATGATGATTTTAATTATGGTTGTGTGGATACCACTCATCTAGATGTTAATGATTTTTCTCAAATCCAAGAAGAAAAATTGACTTCTTGTTTGGTGATGAGAGTGTCCAAATATAAAATTTTAAATGATGCTTTGATGTTATTGGACTTTATTTTAAGCATTAATAAAATTCTAATTATTATGTTTTTATCATGTTTAAGCATTTCCTTATGATTCGTTATATATGGGATATTTTATTAATCTAATTATGTATTTCTTATTTTCATTGAATAACATAGATACTCTCTTGATTCGATTTGCAATGAATGAATGGCGGAGATATATCTCATCGCAGACAATATTACCCACGCATACAATTATATTACGAATAAGAAATATTTTTCTTCTTTCATAATGCAAAAGGCGATGTTAGTACGATATCGGGTAGTGCAAAATTGATAGAAGGCTCGGAAGAGCTAACATTTTCTTGCTGGAGGAACAAAATTTGAAATTGATGAAGCATTATACTCTCTGTGTCTCAAAGAAATTTATTGAGTTTTAAGGATATCCGTGAAATGGGTATCATATTGAGACAACATGTGAAGGAAAAATTGAGTATCTTCACATTACGAGTATAATCTCGGGTAATAAAAGTGTATTAGAAAAATTACCAGCTTTTTCCTCTGGTTTGTACTACACGAGAATTAGAACAATTGAAACAAATATGGTTGTTAATAAAAAGCTAACGAATCACAATAACTTTGTTGTTTGGCATGAACGGTTAGGACATCCTGGATCGATAATGATGCGAAGAATAATTGAGAATTCATGTGGACATCCATTGGAGAACCAGCAGATTCTTCAATCGAATGATTTCCCGTATCTTTGCTTGTTTTCAAGGCAAGTTAATTGTTCTACCATCACTTGGCTAAGATAGGATGAATCCCTTACTTTTCTGGAACGAATACAAGGTGATATATGTGGACCAATTCATCCACCATGTGGACCTTTTAGATATTTTATAGTTTTAATTGATGCATCAACAAGGTGGTCACATGTATCTCTATTATCAACTCGCAACTGGCATTTGCGAGGTTACTTACTCAATTAATCGATTCGAGCACATTTTTGATTATCCCATCAAGAAAATTCAGATTGACAATCTTTGGTGAATTTACTTCCCAAACTTTCAATGATTATTGTATGTCTATTGGGATAAGTGTTGAACATCCTCAAAAAGCACATGTTCACACACAAAAATGGCCTGCTGCAGAATCATTGATTAAGCGTCTTCAATTGATTGCAAGACCATTCTTGATGAGATCAAAACTTCCAATTTCGCTTGGGGTCACGTATTTATTTTACGTGTGGCAACACTAATTCGCATCGGACCAACAAGTTATCATAAGTACTCCCTTTACAATTGGTTTTTGGTCGGGAACCAAATATTTCTCATCTAAGAATTTTTGGTTGTCTTTGTATATGTTCCAATTCCTCCACCACAACGTCTTAAGATGGGACCTCAAAGGAGGTTAGGAATATATGTTGGATATGAATCCCCATCTATAATTAAATATTTAGAACCATCAGCGGGGATTTATTTACGACTAGATTCATTGATTGTCATTTGATGAATCGGTCTTCCCAACATTAGGGGAAAAAATGGTGGAAAAAGAGATAAGGCGGAATGAATTATCATTGTCTCATTTTGATCCTCGTACAAAACAATGTGAACTAGAAGTTGAGAAGATAATTCATTTACAAAGTTTAGCAAATCAATCATGACGCATTTTCGACCCAAAGAGTGTAACAAAGTCACATATACCGATTGTTAATGCTCCAAATAAAATTGATGTCCCGGCAGGACAACCTCTTGTTGCTAATGAACCCAAAGCACGCTTGAGCGTGGTAGACCGATCGTTCCAAAGATAAGAATCTCTCATATGAGAAAAGGAACAAAGATTCAAGATGGTCATGATAAGGAAATGGGAACTCCAGAAGAGTTTACAGAAAAACCTCTAGACATGACTAATATTACAGTTTCAAAAGACAATCAGGTACCTGAAATCATTGAAAATGAAGAGATCTCGATAAATTATGTCATGTCCAGAAAAATATGGAACCGAAATGAAATTGACGTCGATAATGTTTTTTTTCATACAATATAGCGCTAGATGTTATAAAAGATGACGAGGATCTTGAACCAAGGTCTATTGAGGAATGCATGCATAGAATTGATTGGCCAAAATGGAAAGACACAATTGAGGCAGAATTGAAATCTCTTGAAAAGAGAAATGTTTTTTGGACCGATGAGTCCGTACACACGATGGTGTGTAAAACGATTAAGGTACAAATGGGTTTTTGTTAAAAACGAAATGAAAAAGGTGAAATTATGCGACATAAAGCACGACTAGTCAAGCAAGGATTTTTACAAAGACCCGGTATTGATTATGAAGAGACATACTTCTCTGTGATGGATGTGACTACTTTTCGATTCCTAATCGATCGGCAATAAAAGAAGGACTTCATTTGCGTCTAATGGATGTCACATAAAGATACTTGTATGGCCCACTTGATAATGAAATTTATATGAAACTCCCGGAAAGGATTTAAATTGCCGAAGCATGTAAATCTAGTTTCGAGAAGCGATGACTTTCGATCAAATTAAATAGATCTCTATATGGATTAAAACAATCCGGCCGCATGTGGTATAAAGTGCTTTGTGAATATTTGTTAAAGGAGGATATAAGAATGATCATGTTAGCCCATGCATTTTTATAAAGAGATCTAGATTTGAGTTTGTTATTATTGCAATTATATGTTGATGATCAAAATATCATTGGAACTCTGAAGAGATTTCAAAGGTAGTAGAGTACTTGAAAAAGAATTTGAAATGAAAGATCTTGGAAAAACAAAATTTTGTCTTGGGTTACATATAGAGCATTTAAAGGATGGTATTCTTGTGCATCAAACATCTTATATATAGAAGGTGCTAAAAGCGGTTTTATATGGACAAAGCACATCCGTTGAGCACCCCAATGGTTGTGAGGTCACTTGATGTAAATAAAGACCCTTTTCAGACCTCGAGAAAATGATGAGGAGATTCTTGGTCCCAAGTACCATACTTGAGTGCAATTGGAGCACTAATGTATCTTCTAGCCATACACAACCCGATATATCATTCTCTGTCAACTTATTAGCAAGATATAGCTCTTGTCCAACCGAAGGCATTGGAATGGAATTAAACATATATACTTCATTACCTACAAGGTACAAAGGATATGGGTTTGTATTTTCTAACCAACCCAAAACATATTTGATTGGTTTTGCGGATCTGCAGGTACCTATCCGATCCTCATAATGCTCGATCATGAAGCCCGGATATGTATTCACTTGTAGTGGAACCGCCATTTCTTGGCGTTCGATGAAGCAAACTATATAGTAGCTACATCTTCTAACCATCTTTGAAATTTTGGCAATACATGAGGCTAGTCGTGAATGTGTATGGTTAAGGTCGTAATTCAACACATACGAGGAGCTTGCGGTTTATCTTCGAGGAGAAAAAACAAGACGGTCTTATATGAGGATAATCTGACATGCATTGTTCAACTCAAGGAAGGATATATCAAAGGTGATAGAACAAAACATATTTCACCAAAGTTCTTTTTTCACTCATGACCTTCGGAAGAATGGTGATATAAATGTTGACAAATCCGTTCAAGTGAAAATTTGGCGGATTTATTAACAAAGGCGCTTCCTACTTCTACATTTGAAGCTAGTCCACAACGTTGGATTACGTCGATTCGAGAGATCTCAAATGATATAATCATGAGGGGAGTAATTAAATTTTTTTTTCATAAAGCAATATCTCATAAGTTTTGAAGAATTATGTACTCTTCTTTTTCCTTCATTAGGTTTTTATCCCACGAGATTTTTTCCTAGTAAGGTTTTAACGAGGTATATTCTTCAATAATGGACATCCAAAGGAAGTGTTATAAATAGTTATAACATGGATGTCCATTCATTTTCTATAACCTACATAACCTACATACATCGTTGATGGTATTATTCATTCTCCTATTTAAATCATGTACTTGTGTAGAAATTTATAAATTGAAATTTCACTATCCATGTATTGGTTGTACTTGAAGAATAATAGAAAATCTCACTTCTTATATAATCTTCTTATGCTCTCTCTAAAATTATAATAATTATAATATTTTCCCAGTCTAAAAGTTTTCGACGGAGAGTGGGACTTTCTCAATTTCAATCTATGCAAATTCAGATTTTATCTAAACATACACAACTTTCGTTAATTATAAAACGACGAGTACAGCTTCATTATAAAATTGGCACAATGTTCTCCTCTCGTATCTGATTGATCCACATCGAACATTCTTATAAATTAAGTAATTACAATTCATTCCAAAAAATTAAATTGAAATGGTAAGAGAACATATTTTAGAACAACAAAGCACTCAACATTTTACTTAATTGTCTGAACTGAACAAATCCATACTTAACTTCACACCTACTAAGGACCAAAGGACATACATAGCCTTCATATACATTTAGAAATCAGAATGATCCGAATAAACAGTACATTAACACTAATTTCTGTCCCTCTCGAGGGGATTATATACATATATTCACAAGCATTTTACATATACATCGATGGGGTAAATATAATATTAACTTTTAATTACTGAAAAAGCTAATTCGACCAATATTTTTGTATATACAAATTTCTTCTGCCCTGGATAGCAAATAAATATCATAGTTTAGCTTTCTAATCAAATTCTTGTGCATGAATGCGCGCAGACGAGAGAACATAGTGTATTATACCTGCTAAGCCCAGTTTTTCTTTGATCGAAGTTGACTGAGTTTATCCCTCCATTGAGCTGGCAAGAGAACATCAAAATATTTACAACTCAAAATACTTCTATTCAAAAATCAATATAACAAAAAGGAGTCATTTGGACCCAAGAACTGGAACATCTGACCAATCGCAAAGGGTTAGGTAGATGTCAGATACAATACCAATGTCAAACTGCTTAGTCAAATTTAAACTCAGCTAACCCCATTTAGAAGCTTCCTAGCTGTGCTTAAATGCACAAAATGCAATACAAGCTGATGTCAAGTGTTTGAAAAAGCAAAAACTAAAGACTCGTTTATAGGGTAGGAGAAATTTAATGGACTAAATCAATGTTCAATACTCGAGTCATTCTCAAAATGCAAATGAGGAACAGAGAAATTTTGATGTAGCAGTGTCCTATTGAGCTTCCACCCCTCCCTAAGCTATAGATCATAGGAGCTACAAGAAGAGCTAAGGTAGAAGCCTTAGATTTAGCCTAATGGTGGTTAAATGCAAAAAATGGAAATACAAGTTGATGTTAGGCGTTTGAAAAAGCAAAAACTAAAGACTCATTTATAGGGTATGAGAAATTTAATGGACTAAATCAATGTTCAATACTTGGATCATTCTCAAAATGCAAATGAGGAACAGAGAAATTTTGATGTAGATTGAAGCAGCTAAATAACAAATTAACATAGAACTCAAAGACAAGATCTAAGCTAATATTTACTTCGTTTACCTTGAAGTAACTAGAGTGAATGTCATATGTCTACAAATTTGGCCATTACCTCCTTTAATGATGCTACCATATATCTAGGATTGAATTTCACCTTCATGCAAGATGATGGGGAGCAAAAGAGAAAATTGAGATTTTTCCCCCCTCATTTTCCTTTTTGGAGTTGAACAGGGAGGGGACGGGTGGTGTGTATGGAATTTAGGAGATCAGAACCAATAATCGATATTCTTGAACAAAATCTATAGCATATAGACCAGTTTTTTTTTTCTTTTTCGCTTTTTTTTTGGGGGGGGAGGAGGGATTGAGAACAAGTTTTACTAATCATCTACTTAACGGAAAATGCTTTTCGTGATGATTTTCCAAAGGCAGACACCAAAAGCTAGCATACAGACTAAACTTGGGATAAATTTCATCAAAGGTTTGTGAATGGAAGCAGTTAATTGGGTGGATTTTTTCTACTTTTTTTAAAAAAATATTTTTCACAGTTCATTGCAAAGATATGTCATTCTTAGTACAAACTACTAAAAGATGTCAAGTCCAGACTAATCTTATGTTTGTCATTACAGTGTCAAAGATTGGCACTTCCGACTCGGGTTGTGGACCACAAAAATTAACCTGCCGTACATGCTACAATTTCTTCTCAATAACATCCATCATGGATTCCTTCTAGAATATTAATTCAACTAAGGAAACCCCGCGGAGAGGAGGGTTTAACCTATGCATGCACCTACCAGTCTACAATGTTTATTCGACTAAGGTAACCCCGCGCATAGGAAAGTTAACCTATGCATGCGCGACATGCGCCTGATGAAGTTAGCAGACTGTAAGGATATATATTTCCAATTTCAGTCTGTGTTTTAAATTACATTCCAAAAATATGCCAAGAAAACATACCTGCATCTCTGTAGCGTTCCTCAACAGCGGCAATTAGCATGTTGCGCACAAGATCAAATTCCTTTGTTTCAACACATGGTTGGCCACTGGGCCTGAAACCAGAATACCATAACTTATAAAATCAATCCGCCAACGTTCAACTCCTTCGTTCCCACATACCAGAATAGAGGAAGGGAAGTGCATAATTCCTCATTATTTTACCCTATTCTTTTTAAAAGACATTCTTTTTTAATAAACATCATTGTACCCTTAAAATCTAAAATTTTTATCATCTAGACTACCAAAACTAGAACAACTAATTTTTGGATGAATTCATTGCATAACGAAGTTAAATAAAAATAAATAAATTAAGAATGTGAAGTATACCGGTCCAGTTCTGTGAATAGTAAGCCATCTGAAGAAGATCCGGGAATTGAAATTTTTGCAGGCTCAATGACTCTCATTCCATCATTATAAGCCAAGAATTTGTTGACTTGTATTGGCACCTGAAAAAAATAAACCAAAATTAGAAAACTCATTAAGAAAAACTATGCAACTATCCTGTTTTTTGAACTTGTTTAAAAAGTTGAACTTCTGGATTGGATCACCTGTTACCACAAGCCAATTTTTTGTATTAGACATTTCCTGTGGCCAATAATGCAATTTATTTTTTTGTCTTTACCATGACATATAGGAATTTTTGCTTCCAACTAATGATGTGACTTGGATGACTTATTACTAATCAGTATTATCCAAAAAAAGAATGCACGAATTCATGTATCATGATTTTATCTACCATGCTAATGTTTGTGCTAAAATAGCAGAAAGCATTGAAGAGTGTAGCACACAGTTCACATTACACCATAGAAAAATGTGAAGGCCAACATACACTGCAAAAGAAATCGAGAAACAGTCATAAAGTTTCTAATCAAATAAAAATATTATTTTCCATCCTTCCTGTTTGGTTCTGCCTGAAAAGGCTGAAATCATCTGCAAATGCTTCACGACTCACAAAAATAGAGCTTCAAATTGTCACACTACAATATATAGTGGATTAAGTAGGATATGAATTCTGTGAGAACTTCACACAGTCATTGTCATTATCAATTGACTCTTCGAACACAGCTCTCGTACTATATTTAAAGGGCACTTCTTTCCTCTTTTCCTATATTATCCTATGTTTTCTACTTCAAGTTCAGTCCAACTCCTAACATTTTCTACTTCTAGCATACACAAACACCTTTTCTAGTTCAACTATCATGATCATAATTTTTATCATGCATGCCTCCACAGATTCTTACGTATAACATTAATCTTGTCACCCACAGTCGTATATAGTTCAAACGAAAAAAAAGTGTAAAGAATAAATAACTAGCAAGTCACATCAAGGTGACTGATACGTCTTCAAGAATCTAAGATATAGATGATCTCTCTCTCTCTCTCTCTCTCTCTCTCTCTCTCTCTCTCTCTCTCTCTCTCTCTCTCTTCTCTTGTAGACTAGAACTATCCCGAAGTCCTTGCACTAAATTTCCAAAGAGTTGCTTGATGCCTACAGGCAGAAATTGAGGTGTAAGATAAGCAGGTTGGTTCAAGTCCCACATCTCCCACTACATACTGATGTAATGATTTTGAAAATACCTGAAGTAAAAATGAGATTGCCTGGATGCTGGAGGTATTCGCATCCTTCCCTAGATTAAACCCAAAAATCATTATATCCAAATTTAGGACTGCCGATAATCTACCCAAGAAGATAGAGAATCCAATATACAAAAAAAGATGACAACCAAAACAACTCCAACTAGATAGCCACCCTTTCCCCTCTAGTCTCTACAGCTTCATGGACAGACAAAAGATGGGAAGTTAAGGATCTAGGTGGTGAAGACTCAGCAAAGCAGGGCAAGCAGCAACAGCTTCTCAGCCATGTATCATCTAGCAGTTCATAGTGTCTATTATTTCAATTCATTCATACAGCAATTTAAAGACTGAGCACAATCCAGTAAAGCATTATCATCTCAAACAAACGAGGAAAACCAAATAGAGCAAATAGTTTAGATAAAAATTGCATTAAATCTACTTTATGCAACAATACCTTGCATCTCACTGCAATGTTAATGGCATCTGAGGGTCGAAGGTCAAAGCTGACGCTCACAGTTTCATCACCCAACTGAGTTCAGGAACAGAAGCTGTCAGTCAAACAATCTTCCCGAGAAACAAGTATATGGTTCAATAAGTTGATCAATAAAAAGCAAGTGCATAGGAGTATGCCTTTGTTAGGTACAATTGTGAAAAATATGCTTCATGTACTCTCTTTGTGACTCGAACAAGTTTAACCTGTATAAATAGGTGAAAGATATAGCAAAATGAATTTCAATAAGAAAAAAAGGTAAAAAGGCAACTGTATCCAGCAATCTGAAGAGCTTGAGCTTGAAAATAGGTATAAGCTTACTTCATAGCCCATCTTGTCAATCATTTCCTTCACGACTTGATACATAGTAGGCCTAGCCTGGTAAGAATTCACCAAATTTCGACTTTAAGCACATATGTGAATAAATCATTCAGTTGCAACATAAAAAACTGATACCAGAGAAGCCTTGGTAAGCTGAACACATACAATTTGGACATTGCGCACGGCTGCCATGAGCAACGCACTCGGCATCTCCACTGTAATAGGAAGCAAGTGATTGGAGGACAAATAAGAAGTAAAAAGAACTATCGATTTGCAAACCAAATAAAATATTTCCTATCTCAGAAAGTAATTACTGCAATATGAACATACAAACAATAATGGGGAGGAGAAGACCGGTTCCATCTTCCATCTTTAGTACAATTGCAGGATGAGGAGCATAATCAGGCAGATGCCCGCCCTGAGGGTTGTTATGGGCACATCTTAAATGCCGACCATCTCTCATTTTGATCATGAAACCATCTGCACTGCTCTTCACCTCAACTGTATTGAAACACAGAGGAAACACTATATCATTCTGCATACTACTTCACATATAAACTACAGAAAGATTTAAAACTACTAACGTTTAGTGTACCGCTTAGAGCAACATCCAGATGATACATTAAGCAAACTACTAGAAAAAACTTTATGAACTCTTTACTGCATTAAAAATAGAGTTGAGTTCCCAAGAAGCGAGAAGACCGTTTCAGTGCATCAGTGCAAACAATGGTATGGAAATTTGTTTCTATTAATATAACTTAAAAAAATTTAACAACTAACTTGCATTCATTGAAAAGATAAATCTTTATTTTCTGTAAATATATATATATATATATAGGGTATGTTCACAGAATTCAAGGTCTCCAATTTCCATTTTCTGGCACAAAGCACATAACAAGATGGAATATAGTTTCAAATTTAGTTCCATGAGAAAAGGAACAGCAAAATTGGCATTCAGTTTCAAAGAATATGAAAAAATAAATAATTAAGTAGCTCACCAGCTTCAAGTACACTGGAGTTCACATAATCTGCATCATTCTCATTAAAATTTTCAGCCGTGCTACCATTACCGTTGGACGACGAGCTGAAACTACACTTCACTAACTTGCCCTTCTGCAATCGTGGTCGATTACCCACACTGATCCTACCACAGTTAATGCCTTTGAATCCCCAGAATCCACTTCTTACAATTCTATCTTTCATCAACGGACCATTTACAGGCAGGGCGTGAAGTCCATTCTGTTTTGAGCGAACCGTAGCAGGGCAAATAACAGGTCCTTGTACAGAACTCATATCTGCTCCTTTGAAATCCATCAGAAAACAAACGAAAAAGACTATTAAACATGCAACCATACACTAAGTCGGATATGGAGTAGAAAGTATCTCTAAACAGGCGTTATATATTTGAAGAAAATGGATTTATAGATAAATATATATGTAATAAATTTCCGTATATTCTTAAAAAATAAAAAAGTCTCAAAATTGTCACATATCCGAAACAAAGAGATCATTTGTTCTGGATGGATGGAGAGAGTAACAGTTGCTACTTGGCATCAAATTATCAAATGAATGTCCACATCTATATCTCACCACTTTTTAGTCTAAATAAATTCACAACCTAAACCTGATCTGCGATCACCTTAATCCTTAAATAGTAGTAGTAAAAAGGAACAGTCTTTGATTTGTGAGATTTTGTACTTCTTATCTCTTGACAACCTTTCCAATGATCTATCTTACCTTAAAAACTTTAACAATAATTAAGAATTCTATGATTTTCATTATGATCTCTATTTATACAACCAAATCAAAAGGTTTTGAATGAATAATAAGTAAAGTAGGTTAACAGTAAAGTCATCAAATCAATTGATTTTTATTCAATTTAAAGAAGAAACTATAATTGAACCTAAATTCACACCTGAAGCTCAAAGTTTATGAATCGTCACCGATCCGGCTCCGAAGAACTCCGGCCAAGAGAATCGACGTGGAAGGCAAAAAAAAGTTGAGTTCTTGATGGAAGAAATCGATTGGCTAATTTAGAATTGTTGAAAAGTGGAGGAAAATAGAAAAAGCTATATATACAGTTTAGATTTTTAACTGAAAGAGATAGAAGACAAGAAGATAAAGGAAGGAGAAGCGGTGTGTGAGGAGGTTAGAGTTGGACGAAGAAGATAAGATATTCTTTTTCCTCTCAAACGTATAGTCAGTCGTATACACGCAAGATATTATTATTATAATATATATACTACTATATTACTTTCTTCTTAATATAGCTCATTTTAGAGTTGTGTATATGTATTAAAGAAATAATTATATAGCATTAATTATAATAGTAGTAGTATCAATTATTTATATTATCCTTATATTGAAAGAAAATATTGTTATTTATTGAATAAAAAATAATAAGAAAATCAAAATTATATTTAATATTTAGAATAATATTATAAATTAAATAATTAATATTTATTTAAAATTCTCAAACAATTTATATTACAGAACAAAAATATTATTTATATTAATAAACGGTACTAGTATTATGTAGCATTCAATTCGATGGAGAGAGAGTATAATATTACTATTATTGGGCATCATGTACTGAATGCATGACTTAAACTTTACGATTCTATGATACTGCCTACTTTCTTTTTTGTACAAAGACCTATTTACCCCTTTTCCATTGCGAATGGCCAGTGCTATCAACATTTTGTCGTATTCTTGGACTCCATTTCTTTTAGATATGATTTAAACTTCATATAACTTGTGGTTACTTAATACTCCCTCCATTCTTTAATATATATTATTTTAAAATTATGCATAAGTATTAAAATAATAATTATATAATATTAATTATTTATATCGTCTTTATATTAAAAAAAGAGTTTGTTATTTATTAGATAAAAAATAGTGAGAGAACTAAAGTTACATTTAATATTTGGGGTAATATTAAAAACTAAGCAATTAGTGCTTACTTAAAATTCTCAAACGACTTATATTAAGGAACAAAAATTTTTCTAAAATGACTTATATTAAGTAACGGATGAAGTACTATAATTTTAAATGTATACTTTCATTTTAACCTAGTTAGCTACCTAAATATTTATCTGATTTACATATAAATAATGATATATTGTGGTTAGTATTTTGTTGGATGGTCATAAAAATAATTACTATGAGTGGTATTTTATCCAATAGGTATAGAATAATTATATATTATAATTAACAATTAAATTTATGTTTTAAAAATTGTGTTAAATTAATTACATTTTCATAACTGAAAATGATAAAATTAGAATCCGTATATACTCCTCCATACGAAAAACGAGTCTTATTTTATTAAAATGACATTATTTTTCGATATTAAGTTTTAAGACTATAAATAATTTTTTAATAATAACTTGTCATTTTTAGATTTAAGTAATAAAAAAAACTACATTTATTCTAAAATTAAAGATACAATTTAACTTTTAAAATTTAACGACGGCTTATTAAATTTTAAAATAATAAAATTCTGTCATTCAGATGTGTCAGACATATTAATTATCAAACAACTTTTTTTTTCCCAATTCATTCCTAAACATAAAGAAGTACATTACTAAAGTTAAAAAAAAAAAAAAAAAAAAAAAAAAAGTATCAACTAAATTTTATTTTCACTCATAGCCATAGGAGTCTAGACACATATACTACACATGGAAATCTTTTTCGTTTTTTTTTAAAAAATTCGTAAATTCCATCTAAGTACTTTCTATGACAAAATAATTTTGTATATTTTAATTAACATAAGTTATCTTTTATGAGATTATACTTCTATTTCTTAAATATCATTATTTTTATTTTTATGTTAATTGATTAATTAACTCTCATGAAAAAAATTACAAATTTATTTGTTTTCCAAATCCTTATTAACAAAAATTTGTTAATAATAGGTGTGAGGTTATTTTAATAATAATTGATGGTGGAGACATTGAAACATAAAGACTGGAACTTTGATTCCATTGAAGCTTTCGGGTGGCCATTAGCTTAGCATTAGATGAAACGGAACTAAACATCATACTTTAATAGCACGATCTGACAATAGTATTTAAAACAGCGGTGGTGTAATACTCCTTTATATTTAATTTTTAAGGTGCATGTTAAATATTAATTATTTAAATTAATATAAATTTATTTAATTTTAATTACATACAATTATATTATAATTGTATAATATATAATACAATGTGACGCTCCCAAAATTAGGTATACATCACCCATTTTGGGTAATCGGATACGTAGATGTAATTTAAATCAACTTCTTAATATATTTGTTGTATGCAATATTTGACATAAAGCTGTGAGTTTGAATACAAATATCATTCTACTAGATATTATACAAACTCAAAAAGAGTCCTCATTATAATTATTTTCACACTATTTCATTGAGAATAGTGAGGACTACTAATGCTATCCTCCGGACCATTACTCCGATTCCCGACTCGTCCCCAAATTTATATTCTCATTTCAAGAAGAAACGGTGAAAGAAAGGGTGAAATTCAACTAATTTCAAGAAGAAATATTATGGACCAAGATAATGCAGAATAAATTATCATTAATTCACAATGATAAGTTAAAGCGATAAAATATAATGAACATCAAGTTTAACTACTGGTGAACCAAAGAATCCATTAAAAAGAGTAGAAAATAAAATCTACTATCTTTTATGATTTAAAAGGTTTTTCATCATTGTTATAAATTTGAGACTCGAACTTTAATAAATATTCCACATCATCGAATCCCTTTTGCACTACTGGTAAAAGATATTCTTTAGTATCGCGACCACAATTATTCATGCACTCTGGCCAAGAATATTTGTGTATTCATTAATGGTCGTGATCACGCCAACAATTGTCCATCAATGCACTACGGTAGCTTTGAGGATTTTTACCACATCATTTATAACATTACGGTCATGATTATCGAATAGTCTCTCATTATAATCATACAAAGTCCATCTACGCATCTACTGCTGCCATGTAGATGACTTTCAACATAATATAAACATGAGGATGATGACAATGATATAAGAATTGATAAAAACAAGTTCAAGAATTAATTTATCAGGAACCAATAACATCCAAAATCGTCAACACGATCATTGCTTTGTAGAGTAAAATTCAAGAATCTTCGAGAAGAATATTTGTTGAAAGGATCTTTGGATGAAGCCTTGAAATATCGAGGATATTCCACTAATTTCATGGAGTATAAAGTCAAAAGTTTTAACCTTGGGTATAATAAAGAATGGAATAACAAAAGAAATCACCACGCATGCGATAGGCAGACAAAATTTGGTTATTCCAATGAGAATAATAAATACTTAACCAGGTCCAAAGTAAAATGCATGTATGGATATTCCAACAGAATAATAAAGAATGGAACCAAGGTCAGGACGTAAAACACATGCAGACAAGATGTTCCAATGAGAATAATAATAAAAGGCGGAAACAAGGTCCAGGTGTAAAACACACGAGACGAGGATGTTCCAATAGAATAATAATAAAAGCGGAACCAAAGTCGGGTGTAAAAACACATGCAGCGAGGATGTTCCGATAGAATAATAGAAGAATGTCACCAAGATAGAAGTAAACCACGTATCGAGTTATTCCAGCGCAGAATAATAAGCGATGGAATAACAACAGATTCTCTTCATGAATAAGAAAGAATAACACCCTTACTTTTAGTAGGAGATTGAATCTTGCGAGTAGTGTAGAAGAACAAAATACTCTTTTCTTTCTCTCTTATCTCTCTATACTTTTCTCTCTATAAACTTGAATGAATTAAGTGAAAATAATGAAGACTAGGCCTCTATTTATAGAAGATTTACAAACAAGACTGCCATGAGAAAATGAAAAAAGTGGAGTGAACTTGCGGTGGTGATATGAAAAGAAAAGTGGTTTGACGCCTTTGTAATGTGAAACGACAAGTGGTTCGGACGCCTTTGTAATGTGAAGCGACAAGTGGTTAAATGACGTTGTAATATAAAGCAAAGTGATTTGACGTCGATAAAGGTAATTACTATTGGCGAAGGTAATTACTATTCACAAAGAGTAATTACTATTGACGAAGGTAATTCTTATCGATGAAGAAACTCTTAGATGATGACATATGGGCCCCCATAAAATAATCAAACTTACCACAAACGCCTCATAATTGACTCTTTATATACATCGAGGATTGAATAAATATTACCACAAATTATTTTATTTTTAATCAACACATATTTAATCTTTCAACAATTATTAATCATTTATAACATGTCGTCTCAATTATTGATTTAATCTATAACATATTATACAAATGATATTGTGATGATAATTGAATCAATAATATAAGAGATATGATGCAAGAATTCATCATAGTGATAATTGAGCATAGGTGAGTGACTTCTCACGTAAACATCGATAATCAATATTGTGTGTTCTTATACAACTCTGGCGTATTCTTTGTACTTTTACTACTAGGGTAGTTCAGCGGTTTTAACAGCATAATACCTCGCTGCATAGTTATTTTTATAGAAAGATAATTTTGTCGTTTTTCTAACTACTTAACAATACTTGGTTAATGGGATCCAATTAATGATTGGAAAAGTCGTCGAATATTCCCCAACAAAAGAATATTCCCCAACCAAACGAATATTTTATAACAACTTTGCTTACTTGCAAAATTTATAAATATTACCCACAACTATAACATTATATCAAATTTATTCTATAATATTGAAAAAATAATATTTATAGAAAATTCATCTTTATTTATAAAAGTTGGGGTCTTACATACAATAATATACAACATATAAAAAAGATGCAAATAAGATATTAGGTAAATGGATCAGAATGAGATACTAAAACATTTAAGTCTTATATTCGATTCTCATTTAGGTAAATTTATTTCTTCTAGGTTGTTTTATTTCATTGCGTGAGATTTATTTATGAAAATTATCCATAACAAGTGTTCGGTATTAATTAAAAATGGACAAATACTATCATTAGCATCCGATACAATAATCAACAGTTGAAATTAAAATTGAAAAATTCGGATCCGGTTATGGTAAGTTGGTCAATTGACCAATACAGTTCTAACACGCAGAAAGATATCCCCTCCCAACTTGCGTGTTAATTTTATATTGATCAATTGACCAAAGTTAACTTCATGCTAACCACTCTCAAAAAATTCGTGTCCGCTATTATTATGTCGCTGAAAATAGTACTGTCGTCCACTCGTGAATTTTTTAATTCTAATATCGACTTTTGGTTGCTATATTGAACGATAGAGATAATGTAAATTTATTTTTGATACATAACAAATACATGTTATGGATCATTAGTATATATATATATATATATATACTGATTGGGGTGGATTGAGGAATTTTTTTCAGCAGGGACATATTTTAACTAATTTTTTTGTTAAAGTTAAATAAAGAAAACTTAAACTAATCATAATATTAATTAATCATAATAATATTTACAAATTAATCATAATCATAAAAATGTTTATAAAATAAGGCAAAATCATTGTAACCTGTCACAATAAAAGACAGAAACTACTCAACCAAAATAATTATATTTTCAATTGAAGATCAAGCAACCCAAAAATAAAAACTCAATCAAACCAAACAAACAGTAACCACAGTACTCAACCAAATCAATAATAAAAAAAAATAATCAAACTTGAATTAAGCAATCCCTCACAGTTCACACGCCGATAAACGTTCAAAATCAAAAACTATACAAAAAATACTTATAAGATTTCATCAAGTCTTAAAACTATATTTAAAATTGGTTAATGATTTTTTTTTGTCCTCGATCTTCAAATTAAACTCTTTCATTAATTTACCTCCTTAAATTTATTAATTTACATATTTATCTTAACCATATACCTATTAAAAAAAATTAAGTAAGTGCAGCCGTCTATAATGCCCCTTATATATATCCGCCTCTCTATATTGAAAAGGTGTAATTTATTAAAAAATTATAGAAAATTCCTTACCAACATAATTTACAACATTTACGTCACATCGGTTTCATTTCAATAATTTACATGAGAAGAAAATGAAAATGAAAATTTAATTGACAAGCCGATTTGAATAGCAATTTTTTATTATTTTTTTGGGAACATTCGCGCGTGCTAGTTTGAAGACGAGAAAGACAACTTGCATTGTAAACTTTATCATACTAGCACGAAATTATATGCGAGATAAAATTAAAAAAGAAAAATAAACAAAAATTATATTATAAAATATAAAATATAAAATAATAATATATCTAAAATTATTTAGGCAAAATAGAAAAAAAAAAAGAGAAGAAGGACAAGCTTAATTGACACATTTACGTAGACCAAAAAGCGCCATGGGCACTTTGTATTTATTATACCCCTTTCATCCTTAATCTTAAGTCTTACCTTTTGTTTATTTGTCTCAAAATAAGAATTTATTTTAAAAGTATAAAAAAAAAGTGTACATTATATTATTTATTGAGATATTTTACATGAATTTTATATCGAATAAATTTAAGAGTGTAAATAAATTAATAAATATGATAGAGTCATAACTTAATAAATTAATCTTTTAAGTCAGAAAGTGATGCTTGATGGGTTAGTTAATTTATACAAGTGTGAGCTGCATTTTTGATGATGATTAATTAATGTGAGATGGATGTTTAATTAATTCCCCTACAAGTTGTATCGAAGTCTATGAGTCAATATGTCTAACTATCAGATACTTCAGGGTGGAGCATTCATAGGTTGTGTGTTACTCAATTCGCGCAGTGGAACAAATAGAGTTGAGTCAGGCGGAGTACGTACAATGGATCACTCTTGCGTTTGCCACTACGAGATGAAATATGAATTGAGTTGAATATAGTGGGTTCAGGATGACTATAAGAAAACTGCTCAAGGTGAAAAGTTTAACTTTTAATTTGTCTCTGACGTGGTGGAGTAATATTAGACATGAGATAAATTTAATAGTGTAGATATGTTAATAAGTATGATGAAATATTAACCTAATAAATTAACCTTTTAAGTAAGGAGATGATTCAACATATTTGTTGACCCAATTTACACAAGTGCATTGGTGATAATTGATGTTAGATGGATTGTACAATCCGTTAAATTAATTTATAAATAAGATGAGAAAAGAGTTTCAGTTATCTTTTACAATATTTTTGAAGATTAATAGGTTTGTTATGACACAATAATTAAGTAGCAGTCTAATATATTGTCAATTTTTCCCGTTTCAATGGTGATCTCCACGCTCAATCTTAAATGAGACGGTAAATTTGAATCTAACCTGAAATATTGGGATCGGGGGTTATAGGATCACCGTATAATTATACATGGGGATGAGAAGATATGGTATTTACTTCCCTCACTCACCGAATATGAGAGACCACTTCAATCCTCAAACTCGAATAGCTATATATCAATTTAATTAATATCTATATTTTTATATGTTACGTAATTAAAATATATATATGCCGGCGCATGTGTGTATATATATATATATATATATATATATATAGTTCAATATATTATTATTACTTTGTTTTTATTAATTTTATCTTGTGCGTTAATATATGATTCATTTTCATATACGTATTATTATAAATATAATTAAAATTATATTTTCTTAAATAAAAAAATATTATTCTCACACTTAAATTTTTCGTGGAGGTTAAAATTTTCTGTAGGAAGAGAGATGGTTATTAATTTATTTATAAAACTGGGAATGGAGGTGAGGGGTGTAATCGTGGCGCCCGTCTCACCGCATTGCCATTCCTAAGCAGCCCATGTGCTTTTAATTTCTATTTGGAAGGATAAAAAGAACAAATTTAAATGAAATAATTAAAGTAATGAAAAAAAAAACACTTTGATATGTAGAAATAAAAGTGAGAATGAAATGACTTATTTTTATGAAATGAAAAAAATTGTATCTATCATTCTCATTTATGTTAAATTTATGAATTTTATTTTTTTAAAAAAATATGAAATGATTCATTCTAAGTGGAATGAAATAAACTATTTCAGTTAGCAAAAAAGAAAAAAAACTACTCCACTATTTCACTCTTAATTTCATTTTTTTTAATTATTAATTTCATTGTCTTGATGAAAACAAAACATAAATATTTCTGATGGTTTCTTGAAAGTTGAAACTAATTTGAGTCAGTCAAATGTCAACTTGATTAATTTAATAGTACTAGGGAGTAGTACTCCCTCCGTTTCTTAATATAAATCGTATTAGAGAAATATTTTTGTTCTTTAATATAAATTGTTTAAAAATTTCAAGTAAACATTAATTGTTTAGTTTTCAATATTATTCCAAGTATTAAATGTAATTTTGGTTTTTTTACTATTTTTTGTCCAATAAATAACAAACTCTTCTTCCAATACAAGAACAATATAGACAATTGATATTATAGTTAATGCTATACAATCATTACCTTAATACTTATATACAATCCTAAAACAACCTATATTAAGTAACGGAAGGAGTAATATTTTAAAGAAGTTAGAAACTTTCATGGCAACTGCATGGCTTCATTAATCAATTTAAATTCAGCACGCCGTTTGAGGGAGGAATTAATTCTTGCAATTTCTAAAAGAAGTAGTGGAGTGGAGTATCATTTTAAGAGCCTTGCGAAAAAGAATTATCAGAAGAAACTTACCTTATTCATATAAATAGCATTTGGTTAATTCTTACTTTTTCTTACACCGAACAAAAGTGAATATCAACTTAATCAATTAAATATCAATATTAAAATTTTTAAAAAGTGAAAAATTAAACTCACGTGACCCTTATATATATTGACATGATAACACTGAAAAGAAGATTATATAAATTATAATCATGCAGAAATCATATATTAATGAATCAAACTTGGTCCATCCTGGAGTCTACCATTATACAGTAGCTAGGTAGGATCGGGCGGTCAGGTGACCAAATTTGCTCCATCACCAAAATTAAGCTAGCCTAAATTAATTAAGGCAATTAATAATGAAGATCGATCAAGCTAGGTAGGTAGCTAGCTAGATGAAACAGCGATCAATTAATCAATCTAGCTCTCTCTTACAAGATACATGCAGGCAGGCAGGCAGGCAGGCAGGCAGGCAGCATATATAATATATTATTATGATCTATCAGAATTAAGGAAGGTAGGTTGGTTCAATAAGGATGCATGTATGATGTATCAAGAACCAGCTGCGCGCAGAAGTTAGGGGCCGGGTGGCCAAACACCTGATCCTCCACCAACATCCGTCACGTAAGACAAACATGTCAACGGCACCAGACACAGCCCCCGGCTTCTCAGGTCTCGCGTTGATTCTCCATCCTCTCCTGAACCCTATTCATTAGTATGAATAATTAATTAATAGGCATGTACGTATATGCTCTATATATACATGCATGATCAAAATTAATTTAATTAAAAGAGTCGATCAAATTAATCTGCACTAGTAGTAATATTCAATAAAACATAAAACCTTCCGATCCGTGCAAGTAAATATCCATCTAGCGTACGATACGAACATCTCCAAGTTAACTAACTATATGCATGGTGTTGCATGTTGATTATTCCAACACTACAACAAAGTCGGCTAATTCCGACGGACATATAATCGACGGATTATATTCGGTCGAAATAGGATTATGTCTGAGAGAATAATACGTCGGATATAAGTCCCTCGAAAATACCATAATTCTGACGGAATTCCGTCGACCTTAGAACTCTCCAGTTGGCGCCAAATTTCGCGCCACCGCGAAAATTTTCGTCGAATTTAGGTTATCTTCGAGCGACTTATTACCGACAGACATTCCGTTGAAAATAACAATATAAACTTTTCACCTTCTGCCTTTTCATTTCACACGCTCGATTTATCTGATCTCTCTCTCATTCTCTCTCACTCATTCTCTCTCACTCTCCTTATTCCCTAGTCTCTCTCATCCCCCCCCCACCCCCACCCCCACCCCCCACCTAGTCACCTGGGTCCCCCCCTCCCCCTCCCCTCCCCCCCCCCCCCCCCTGTCATCGTTCCCCCACTGCGCAATTTCTCTCGGCCCCAGCTCTGCTCAGGGTGCCCACTCCCTCCTTGCCTGGGTCTCCCCACAGCTGCCGGTACCCCCAAGCCCTCTCCCCGGTCCCCCAAGTACCCCCACTCCCTCTCATCTCCCTAAATTAGGTGCTGCAGATTAAGTGGCCCACTCCCAATTCCAAGCCTTTGCACTGCGCCACCAGATTCAAGCCTTTGCCTTGCGTGACGGCACGCGTCACGGTAGCCTCTAGCTCCTCATTTCTCTTCCTCGTTTCTCCTCCTTTAATTCAAGGTAAGAAATCCTAAATGCTCCTCCTTTAATTCACGTATTCTTGAGAATAATTTTGGAGTTCTTATTGTATCGAAATTGGGTTTTATATTTTAATTTCTTTGAAATTGGGTTCATTTACATTATGAAATTTATTTTGTTAGAGTTGTTGATTTTTGCGAAAGTTGTTCATCTTTAAAGCTGTTTTGCAAATTGGGATTATTGACTTCAATTACGCAAGTGAATGCATATTCTTTGAAATTGTGATTTATTTGTGCAATTCACGATTGTTTGGGTGCAACAATTAAGGTGTTTGGATCATAATATATGTATGTCGATTGTATAATTAAGAATGTGATATTTGATATTTCCCACGGAATTCCCAACGGAATATACATCGTAAATCGCAATTGAAAATTTTGTGGGCCCTATAAATATATTTATGCATTATTTAATTAATTTAATATAAAATTTAATAATTAATTAAATAAAAAATTTTAAATTATAAAAATTTACAAGTGAAGTTTAAAAATAAGATAATATAATATACTATAATATAATTTTTTAAAATTAGAAAATATAATATTTATTAATTAAAAATTAAACAAATAAAAGAAAATATAATAATAAACTTAAATAAATTTTAAAAATTAGATAATATAATATAAAATAAAATAAAATACTTAATTAAATTAAATTGAATAAAACAAAACAAAACAAATTTGATTTAATTTAATAAATAAATTAAATTTAATAAAAAATATTTAAAAATTTTAAAAATGTAATAAAATAAAATAAATTTAATTTAAGTACCATAATTTAAATTAAATTAAAAATAAAATAAAATATAATAATAAATACAATTAAATTTTATAAAATAAAATAAAATAATTTAATAGTAGTCTTCATATATATTCCAAATAACAATTCTCAGAAACTAAGTAGCACTTACTTAGTTTTTCATTGGCAAAATAAACTAAGTAGCATTTGCTTAGTTTGCCACAATTTTCAATAAACTCAATAATTAAGTATTATATGTATATATATACATATATGTACTATAATATGAAACTTAGAAACCCGTTTGACAAGTAGGAGTGAATGTCGAACAGTAGTATGTCTTTATAGATTCCAAATAACAATTCTCATAAACTAAGTACCACTTACTTAGTTTATTATCATTGGCAAAATAAACTATATATATAAATGCAATAATACTCTCCCTACATATATATATATATACTCTTTCTTGTATACAGGTTTTGACATAGCAGTTACAGCTAATAGTACTCCAACCGGTTCCTCGGCAACAATTAAAAAAAAAGGGGTCGTAGTTTTAGATTGTGTCTATACTCGAATAATAAAGGTAATTGAATTACTACGAGACATTCTTCATTGTTCCATCATATGAGATGGCAACATCAGGAAGAGTGCCGATGAGTTGTTGAACAAAGTTCTAGGTTAATGACCCTACAAATGATCGAGCGATCACTTCTCCCATGAAATGAATCATCTCCCATATGGGTCCAATCCATGGTATAAGCGACTTCTCGCCACTCGAATTCCTCGGATCGGTAGTTCTCACGGAATGTCTCACCTCTTGAATGAGAACTATCCATTTGAGGAATCTTGAGATGAAGTCGATATCATGGATTGGACCCATATATATGAGATGATTCATTCAGAAGAAGTGATCGTTTGTTCATCTGAAGTTCTTAAACTGAAAACTTTGTTCAATAGCTTAATGGAACTCCTTGGGATGTTGTCATTTGTTATGATGGAACGATGAATATTTTGCGAGAATTGAATTAACTTTATTATTGATATAAAACTGTATACGAAATACGACCCTTTTTTCGATTCTTAGACTCAAGTAGAGATCCATATAAATTCTCATAAACTAAGTAGCATTTGTGTAGTTTGCCATAATTTTCAATAAACTAAGTAACATTTGTGTAGTTTGCCACAATTTTCAATAAACTAAGTAGCATTTTTAATTATATATGTACTATACCTTGAAACTTAGAAACCCGCTTGACATACATTCAATAGGGGTGAATGTCGAATAGTCCCCAGTTTGGGACTGTTATTGGATGTTATGTCTCTCACTTAGGCTGATGCCAATACGGAACGGTACATTTTTTGTTATTTTGAGGATTAATCGACTGTTATCTCTATATGTTCTCCGAGTGCATACTTAGATTAAGTTATCTTAGTCTATTTCGTGTGCTTGGAGACCATGGGGAGGTGCTGTCGAAATTTTCTTGAAACTCATGAAACGTACTCAACGTGTTTGCACTAGTGACGACGTGTTTGCACTAATGACGAGACACATCCAATAACGGGATAGAAGCCTTACCCCTGTCCTGTAGAGATACTAGGTAAATCTAATTCACGCATGAATATTCAAATTAACTTAATGCGTACTTCTATGTAGTTAAAATGTCGGTAGGCGGAGTTGGATGTCTTAGTAGGATACCTAGTGATGGGAAGGGATTAGTCTCAGCTTATCGTGTTGGGGTTTTAGATTTCTTGAACAAAGCACTAGAACATACGGATGATCCGCATGGGAAGATGCGATGCCCATGTGTGAAGTGTAAAAATCTGATTTGGAAGAAAGTCGATGAGATTAAATTCGACTTATTTTCTCGTGGATTTGTAGATGGGTACTTGCCATTATGGACTCATCTTTGGGAATCGAAGTGATTGAAAATATTGTGGGAACAACCAATTCCACAGGATTTATCGTCGAAAACTATGATGCGATTGAGATGTTGGTTGATGCTTATGGTCCTACTACTATTGGTAAAATTTGAATATGAACCTTCTTCAACGGTCTTGAAACAAGTGCTAAATGATATAAGCTGCCGCCTTTTACAAGTTGCTATCTCGAATCTGAGGGTCGCGTTGTATCCGGAAATGATCTGAACACCAAGCTTTTTCTGCGGTGTGAAGCTCTTACACTTCAAGAATGAGCACGACTGTAGTGAGAGAGGTTTCAACGACCATACAAAGTTGTTAACCCAACTTTTACTGCAGCAGAATTGGAAACATTCACTAATGCTAATTTCCAACAGTGGTTTAAGAAAAGGGTTGAAGCGGAAAGTATTTCTGAGCGTTTTATCGATGTCATCCAAGGACCATACAAAGTTGTTAGTTCTTTTCCTGGTTGCATCGTGAATGGGTATAGATTTAAATAATCTTTTGTTATAGGTTTATTATCGATTTGACCCGAGCATCTCTCAGTCAGCTGGCGATGCTGTGATTGAGCATCACGTCGCTGCGAATTACTCTGGATGGCTGTATGAGATGCGATAGAAGGCCGCCCGGGCAGTTGTGGACCAGCTTAGGACCACCATCAGAGATCATCAGCCTCGTATAGTCTCTAATTTAGCCTGGGCGGCTATGTGTGCTCACTGAGAGGCTGATGACTTCAAGAAAAAGTCCGAGCAGGCGAAGAAGAACCGTGGTCAGCTCCGGATAGTACATACCACTGGTTCTCAGTCGTTCGAGGAGGCGAAGACGGTAAGTGCGTTGTATTTAGTTATTTATGTGTCAAGCTTTCACACAAATACTTAAGACCTGTGTGACGCCCCCAAAATAGGTATACACAACACCCATTCTGAGTCGCCAAATACATGGTACAAAAAGCAAACTACAACTTCAATAATACAAATGTCGTGTGAAATACGACAATATATCTTAATGAGTTTAAATATAATATTGTCTTTAGACAATATCTATACTCAAATAAATCCCCATCATAATTATTGATTCATTATTTTACAAAATGGTGAGGACTACTAAACAACTCTCTCTAGAACCTTCATTCCATACCCAGAACTAGTACTTTCATTACATTCTCGCCTCACGAGAAGAAAATGGAACAACAAGGAAAAGGGTGAGCTCAACTAGCCCGGTAAAGAATATTATGACTAAGATAATATACAACAAATTATCGTTAGTCTTCAACGAGGGAAAAATCGATAGAATCTGATAAATGACAAGTTTGAGATCAATATTCAGCGGAAATAATAATTCATAGAAGAGTTACGTGAGAATGAAATCTACTATAATCTATGAATTTAACGGTCCATCATCAATATTTTATCCTGTAACATCAATCGATATGCATACGGAATCAAATATTCATCTTTACTACTGGCCAAAGATATTCATGATTAGTCGTATTCATTTAAACACTGTTCATCTTTGCACTCTGAGCCAAAGATATTAATCAATCGGTCATGTTTCATCTCAACACATTCATCTTTGCACTACTGGCCAAAGATATTCTTGAAATCATTCATCTTTGCACTACTGGGCCAAAGATATTCCATAATATCATCATTTAAGGTGAAGATGATGAAAAATATTTTAAAGAAAGCGAATCCGGTGAAACAAAATGACAAGGATTAAGGATTAAGGATTCGTACTTTGTTTTATCCACGTCCAAAAATACCTCAAAAATAATCATAGGGTGTAAAATTCAAGAATGATCAAAACATGGATCTGATCAAAGCTAGTATCCGAATAGATATTTTTAGGCGAAAAGAAGAAATTTCATTTTTAGTATTGAATAGTCTTGAGTATCGTGAATAGTAACTCAGACACCAAAAGATAGAAATTTCCCAAAAAACATCTTCACGCTTCATGAATAGTACTCGTGAATAGTAACTTCGTGAATAGTAACTCATGAATAGTAACTTCGTGAATAGTAACTCATGAATAGTAACCCATGAATAGTAACCCATACATGAAAAAGTTCCAAATTTGATAAAACTTTGGATCAACATTTGACATAATGATATTGAAGAAATAATATCATTACAAAAAAAAAATAATATCCCTTACCTCGAAAGATCGGTCTTACAAATTAGAAAAACAGGATATAGGCTATGACTTGGACTTGCAGACTTTAGTATAGCAATACTCAAAGTATACTCAAAATACTCACAAGAATCGCTCGATAATATAGAGAGAAAACTTGGGTTTACGGTGTGATTTTCAATTTAACCTAAGCACCTATTTATAGGAAATTGCTTAGAACACCAAAAGCAGAAAATTTAATATAATATTAATATATTTAATAAATTCTCTACGCCCATCTAGACAATCTGATCTCAGCCATCAAGCACATATTAAAGATGGCCAACAACATTTGAAAAACGTTTTTCTTAAAAACATAATTAAAACTTCCAAAAATTAATTATTTGAACTTGAACTTCAATAATTCATAATAAATAGCCCTTTCATCAGAAAATTCGAATCTCATGAGTTTTTATAGGAAATTCAATTCTCTACAACTTTGCAGAAGAAAGTTTCTCCAAATTCCAAATAGAAATTGACCGAAATCCACAAGCGAAGGCGATTTTACGGCTATAATCAAATTTCGGTCGATAAATGGGGTCCCAGAGCATGTTTAACATGTTTTAAACATTTATTGCAACAAAATACTCTTCCTCCTCGTATACTCATATATCCCACATTCGTTGTAAAAATATCATAGATTAATATATTATTAAAATAATATATTTAAATGAATTATTTTATCGAGAAAAAGATAAAATATTAATTTTCAACAATTGTCATTTTAAAAATTTTCTCCATCTATATCCACATAAAATCAATATTTTCCTCATCATATAAATCAATAATTAATTATTCACAAATAATATTCTGAGAATCACAATATTGACAACGAGGCGGTTTCAGGAAGAGGGCTTTCAATAAGAATTTCTTCTTCTTGGTAGCGCAATTAGGTGACCAAACCTCTCCTTAGACAAAACTTTCTAGACATTGCCAATAATGTTATCTAATAATATTATTGAGGATAATATGAATTATTGCTTCGATAATGAAAGATCTTTGTGTAATGTGATTATTGAAACAACAATGATATAAAATATATGCGCAACGAATTATTAACTCGATAAAATCTTTGAGCAGTAATTCTTGTAACCATTATTGAGTAGTGCCTTCTACGTAAGAATCAATAATTGGTGCAATACCGGTGTCTTCTTGTTCAACAACAGCGTATTAGTGTGTTTTAACCACTTAGGGTATTCAGCGATGATACTTGAATAACAACTACGTAGATTATTTAAAAATAACTTATATTTGTCGTTTTCTTCATCCAATCGCTTTCCAGTTATGGGGCCCACTCATGCATTTTGCTTGGTAGTAAATACGAATATTCCGACGATCACGAATATTCCACGACCAAACGAATATTCCCAAGCGATAATGAATATTTTATAACCACTTGCTTATTTTGAAATATTTGCATATTTAACCCTTAACTATCCACATTAATCAAATCAACCCTTACTTATTTCAAAATAATAAATAAAGGAAATTCCTTTTTATTAAAAATTTGGGGTCTTCTGACCTCCCTCCTTATGAAATTTCGTCCTCGAAATTGGCGTGCGTACACTGGTGTTTTGAAAAGATGAGAATACCTCGCTTTCATTTCCGTTTCCAACTCTCGGTCATTTCCTCAATAGCATGGTTTCTCCACAAAACTTTAACTTGTGGTATGACCAGCTCGACGTAGGACATGCTCCTTCTATCCAAAATCTTGACAAGTACCTCTTCACGTTAAGTCTTGGCTATCTCGTCAGGTTCTAACTCTATAGCGTGGTTGGGTCTTTCACATATTCTGAAATGCAGATATGTGAAACACATTATGAACACGAGACATACTCGGAGGTAACGCAAGTCATAGGCTACATTTCCTACTCGGTCGAGAATTTGAAATGGACCAGATAAATCGTGGATTGAGCTTTCCTCTCTTCCCAAATCTTGTAACTCCCTTCCATGGAAGCAACTCGCATGACAATCATGATCCCTACATTAAATTCCACGTCCTTTCGATGAAGATCCGCATAACTCTTTTGTCGATCTTGTGCTTGGTTCGTATCGTTGTCGAATCATTTGGATCTTTTCGGTGAGTCATACGTCTTAACTTCGGGTCCCAACAATGTTGCTTCACCCACCTCATCCCAACATATTGGAGAGCGACATTTTTCGTCCATATAATGCTTGAATGGAACCATGCCTATATTTGTTTAATAACTATTGTTGTATGAGAATTCCACCAATGGCAAGTACTTATCCAACTTCCTTTGAAATCTAGGACACGAGTTTTAATATATCTTCAAGAGTTTGAGTAGTCCTTTTCGATTGCCCGTGGTTTGAGGATGGTATGCCAAGCCAGATAAATAAATTCGTGCCCATAGCTTTTCTAACCCAAAATCATGAAGTGAATCTTGGGTCACGATCTAAAACTATGGATTGGCATGCCATGCAATCTCACAATCTCATTTACGTACATACGAGAAAGGCGTTCGAGGAATAAGTCTCTCGTATCGGTAAAAATAAGCGAGACTTGGTTAATCTATCAACAATAACCCAAATAGCATTGATGTCTTGAGAAACCGTGGGAAGACCCATAATGAAATCCATAGTAATGTGTTCCCACTTCCATTCCAGGAATCTCAAGTGGTTGCAGCGGACCCTTAGGTACAAGATGCTCGCCTTTTTACGTTGGCAAGTTAAACACATCGAGATAAACTTTGCAATCTCTCTCTTCGTATTGTTCCACCAAAATGTATGTAGAAGATCACGATACATTTTAGTACTTCAGGATGGATTGCAAATGGCGTATTGTGTGCCTCCATCATAATCTTGTACTTCAAATCGAGTCGTTAGGAACACAAAGTTTAGAGTGGACTCAAGTATTCCTTCTTCATCGATTCTCGCTTAGGAATAGCTCCTTCTTGTACTTTCTTCTTCATACGCATCATTCCAAGATTGGGTGGTGGCAAGCGACCTTAACTTTTTCTATTAAAGTTGGCTCTGTCGTATACTTGACATCATCGCACTTTCGTTCCGCATATGATCTTCTACTCAGCGCGTCATTACACGTTCGCTTTTCAAGATGGTATGGTTAGAATATGTGCGAAATGAGTCGCCTCTTGAGCTCTTGGAAAATCTTCTCGCATTCCTCGCTCCATACAATTTTGTATCTTTTCGAGTCGACTAAGTTAGCGGAGAATAGCGATTCAAGAAAATCCTTCCACGAATCTCGATAATAACCAACTAAGCCTGAAAGCTACGTATTTCGATTCTTGACTTAGGTTGCTCTCAAGCTGTGACTCATATCCCAATCTTGGATATACGTCACAATGACACCTATCGATTTACTATCGCACGAATATGGCGTCCCTACAGATGCGGCAGGTGAATTCCAAAGGAAGTCACAAGATAAAGGCTCGGTACCAAATTCTATAGTTGAATTTTTAACTCACGAAGTTCAATAGGAGCCATTCGATATGAGATTTTAGAAATGAGTTTTGTCTAGGGTTCAAAGTCGATACAAAATTTAATATCGAGCTTTGGGAGTAAGCGAGAAATTCTTGAAATCGTCGGGGAAAATCAATAACAACGGGAATATTATTCAAATCGGCGTGTCTTTATTGAATCCATAACATGGACTAAGAAAACTTGACATCAAGTAATAAGCGAATGACTTCATGGCTTGATATGAAAATGTTTGACTACAATGGTTTGATTGATTGAATTGAATAACGAGTTGCTTAGGAATATGAAAACTAACAACCTTACAAAAGCAATCAATTTGGCATGATGAGTAGTTAACCTTTAAATCACATCAAAAGCAAATATCTCTATAGAAATAAGGTTAACGGTAATGTGATAGTGCTGACTTGAATCAAGCAAGATTTCTAAACAACGAGATGTAATGAAAGTTTCTCTAATGGATTCTCCATAAATAGGTCAAAGTCTAATTTCTCCGTAGTCAAGTTCAAACGTTGAAGTATAAGCGAAGAGATAAAGAATGGGTAGAAGCCGGTATCTAGTAAGGTATATACTTCGCAAGAATTTATAATTAACTAACCCGTGCTAACCGTTTGGGTTCCTTGCATTTTTGATGGAAGTCACGACAAGCGCTCTTCCAAGAACCGTTGACTTTGACTTTTACGGGACATCCTTTTGAGTCACCATTCACATTTGGAATGGGTTTCGATATCGTCTGATCTCGAAGCGATATGTCCTTCTTTTCCA
Organism: Panax quinquefolius; assembly: GCA_020205615.1. NCBI lineage: Eukaryota > Viridiplantae > Streptophyta > Magnoliopsida > Apiales > Araliaceae > Panax > Panax quinquefolius. Next base: position 134,551,029 of record CM035168.1, on the reverse strand, counting down.
CAATTATAGCATACCTTGGAAGGCTTTGAACAGTTTGACCTTATATGTCCCTCTCCTCTCCACATCGCAGCATCTAAGCGGCGATCGTTCTCTTCCCTAGAATTTGTTGATGGTCTTTGATGTTGTTCTGCCGACGCGTCTTCCGTCATCGTTAAATCTTCTCTTTTAGATTGGACATCTTTTTCCATAATATCAACGCGTCGTGCAACTTTTTACCCATGCATCACTCATTCTCACTCGTTCGATTATTTCTTCTTTCATTTCGATTCGACTTTATCATCTTATACTCGCCAAAGAGTGCTTACATTCAAGCATCATACGTGTCGGGTAACCTGAGCTTGAATCGTTGCATCCTTTTTGCTCCACATTTCGCCTGCAATTCTTTAGCTTTGCTCTTCTAACTCATGAATACGATTTTGCAATTCTATATTTCGATCATAAAATACCTCTAATAAACTCTCTTGGTACCTCTTCTTCCTCTTCTTCCTCACTCTCATTTGTTATTACTCTGCGATTATCTCTAAAGGTCAACTATCGATTCTTCACTCACCACATGGATATCTCTAATTCCTTCTTCTTTGACATCACATTATCACGGTTGGCGATTAGAGGTGTCTCCACGATCTCATTCACTCCATTGTTAACGTTCTCGTGACCATTCTAAAAAAAACTATCATAAAATAAGGGTTAATTAAGGAAATCAATATATCACATAATATCCCACATATATCTTGACCAACTAACAAATAAGCTTAGGTAGACACACCTTAGCGAAGGATTTACTCGTCTCTCCCTCCTAGTTCTATTCCCGATCTCATTGGAGATCATATCCCTAAGCTTTGATATTAATTTGTGGCGCCCCCAAAATAGGTATACACTGACACCCATTTCGAGTCGCCAAATACATGGTACAAAAAAAAAAGCAAACTACAACTTCAATAATACAAATGTCGTGTGAAATACGACAATATATCTTAATGAGTTTAAATATAATATTGTCTTACAGACAATATCTATACTCAAATAAATCCCCATCATAATTATTGATTCATTATTTTACAAAAATGGTGAGGACTACTAAACAACTCTCTCTAGAACCTTCATTCCATACCCAGACTAGTACTTACTACACATTCTCGCCTCACGAGAAGAAAAATGGAACAACAAGGAAAAGGGTGAGCTCAACTAGCCCGATAAAGAATATTATGACTAAGATAATATACAACAAATTATCGTTAGTCTTCAACAGGAAAAATCGATAGAATACTGATAGGCAACAAGTTTAGGATCAATATTCGCGGTGAAATAATAATTCATAGAAGAGTTACGTAGAGAATGAAATCTACTATAATCTATGAATTTAACGGTCCATCATCAATATTTTATCCTGTAACATCAATCAATATGCATACGGAATCAAATATTCATCTTTGCCACTCGAAGCCAAAGATATTCATCGATTAAGTCATATTCATTTAAACACTGTTCATCTTTTACTCTGAGGCCAAAGATATTAATCAATCGGTCGTGTTCATCTCAACACTGTTCATCTCATTTGCACTCTGGGCCAAAGATATTCTTCGTAAATCATTCATGTTTGCACTACAGGCCAAAGATATTCCATAATATCATCATTTAAAATGAAGATGATGAAAATATTTTTTAAAGAAAGCGAATCCGGTGAAACAAAATGACAAGGATTAAGGATTAAGGATTCGTACTTTGTTTTATCACGCCCAAAAATACCTCAAAAATAATCATAGGGGTGTAAAATTCAAGAATGATCAAAACATGGATACAATCAAAGCTAGTATCCGAATAGATATTTTAGACGAAAAGAAGAAATTTCATTTTTTAAATTGAATAGTAAAGGTATCGTATCGTGAATAGTAACTAACTCAGACACCAAAAGATAGAAATTTCCCAAAAAAACATCTTCACGCTTCATGAATAGTACTCGTGAATAGTAACTCGTGAATAATAACTTCATGAATAGTAACTTCGTGAATAGTAACTTCATGAATAGTAACCCATGAATAGTAACCCAGAGCATGAAAAAGTTCCAAATTTGATAAAAACAGATCAACATTTCAAAGATAATGATATTGAAGAAATAATATCATTACTGAAAAAAAAAAAATAATATCCTTACCTCGAAAGATCGATCTTTAAATTTGAAAACAGGATATAAAGCTATGACTTGGACTTGACCGTAGTATAGCAATACTCAAAGTATACTCAAAATACTCACAAGAAATCACTCGATAATATAGAGAGAAAACTTCAGTTTCTGGTGTGATTTTCAATTCTAACCTAAGCACCCTATTTATAGGAAATTGCTTAGAACACCAAAGCAGAAAATTTAATATAATATTAATATATTTAATAAATTCTCTACGCCCATCTAGACAATCTGATCTCAGCCATCAAGCACATGTTAAAGATGGCCAACAACATTTGAAAAACGTTTTTCTTAAAAAACATAATTAAAACTTCCAAAAATTAATTATTTGAGACTTCAGAACTTCAATAATTCATAATAAATAGCCCTTTCATCAGAAAATTCGAATCTCATGAGTTTTTATAGGAAATTCAATTCTCTACAACTTTGCAGAAGAAAGTTTCTCCAAATTCCAAATAGAAATTGACCGAAATCCACAAGCAGGCGATTTTACAAATTTATAATCAAATTTCGGTCAATAAATGGGGTCCATTTGACATGTTTAACATGTTTTAAACATTTATTGCAACAAAAATACTCTTCCTCCTCGTATACTCATATATCCCACATTCGTTGTAAAAATATCATAGTTAATATATTATTAAAATAATATATTTAAATGAATTATTTTATCGGAAAAGATAAAATATTAATTTTCAACAATTGTCATTTTAAAAATTTTCTCCATCTATATCCACATAAAATCAATATTTTCCTCATCATATAAATCAATAATTAATTATTCACAAATAATATTACAGAATCACAATATTGACAACTGTGCGGTTCAGGAAGAGGGGCTTTCAATAAGAATTTCTTCTTCTACTGGTAGCATGATTAGGTGACCAAACCTCTCCTTAGACATAACTTTCTAGACATTGCCAATAATGTTATCTAATAATATTATTAGGATAATATGAATTATTGCTTCGATAATGAAAGATCTTGTGTAATGTGATTATTGAAACAATGACAATATAAAATATCAAATGACAATTATTAACTCGATAAAATCTTTGAGCGGTAATTATCGTAACCATTATTGAGTAGTGCCTTCTTACGTAAGAATCAATAATTGGTGCAATACTGGTATCTTCTTGTTCAACAACGCGTATTAGTGTGTTTTAACCACCGGGTATTCAACAAGATATTATTGGTAACAACTACGTAGATTATTTAAAAATAACTTATATTTGTCGTTTTCTTCATCCAATCGCTTTCAGTTATGGGGCCCACTCATGGTTCTGCTGTCAGTAAATGCGAATATTCCCAAAGCGATTTGAATATTCCACGACCAAACGAATATTCCCAAGCGATAATGAATATTTTATAACCACTTGCTTATTTTGAAATATTTGCATATTTAACCCTTAACTATCCACATTAATCAAATCAACCCTTACTATTTCAAAATAATAAATAAAGGAAATTCCTTTTTATTAAAAATTTGAGGGTCTTACAACCTCCCTCCTTATGAAATTTCATCCTCGAAATTGGACGTCACGTACACTGTGTTTTGAAAAAGATGAGAATACCTCGCTTTCATTTCCGTTTCCAACTCGGTCATTTCCTCAATAGCATGGTTTCTCCACAAAACTTTAACTTGTGGTATGACCTTCAGACGTAGGACATGCTCCTTCCTATCCAAAATCTTGACAAGTACCTCTTCATACGTTAAGTCTTGGCATTTATCTCGTCAGGTTTCTAACTCTATAAGCGTGGTTCGGGTCTTTCACATATTCTGAAATACTGAGATATATGAAACACATTATGAACACGAGACATACTTTGAGGTAACGCAAGTCTATAGGCTACATTTCCTACTTTCGGTCAAGAATTTGAAATGGACCGATAAATCGTGGATTGAGCTTTCTCTCTTCCCAAATCTTGTAACTCCCTTCCATGGAGCAACTCGCAACAAATACATGATCCCCACATTAAATTCCACGTCCTTTCGATGAAGATCCGCATAACTCTTTTGTCGATCTTGTGCCGTCAGATTATCGTTGTCGAATCATTTGGATCTTTTCGGTAGTCATACGTCTTAACTTCGGGTCCCAACAATGTTGCTTCACCCACCTCATCCCAACATATTGGAAGCGACATTTTCGTCCATATAATGCTTGAATGGAACCATGCCTATATTTGTTTAATAACTATTGTTGTATGAGAATTCCACCAATGACAAGTACTTATCCCAACTTCCTTTGAAATCTAGGACACGAGTTTTAATATATCTTCAAGAGTTTGAGTAGTCTTTTCGATTGCCCATCCGTTTGAGGATGGTATGCCAGCCAGATAAATCAGAAATTCGTGCCCTATAGCTTTCTAACCCAAAATCATGAAGTGAATCTTGGGTCACGATCTAAAACTATGGATCTTTGGCATGCCATGCAATCTCACAATCTCATTTACGTACATACGAGAAAGGCGTTCGAGGAATAAGTCTCTCGTGATCGGTAAGAAATAAGCGGAGACTTGGTTAATCTATCAACAATAACCCAAATAGCATTGATGTCTTGAGAAACCGCAGGAAGACCAGTAACGAAATCCATAGTAATGTGTTCCCACTTCCATTAGGAATCTCAAGTGGTTGCAACGGACCCTTAGGTACAAGATGCTCGCCTTTACACGTTTGGCAAGTTAAACACATCGAGATAAACTTTGCAATCTCTCTCTTCATATTGTTCCACCAAAATGTATGTCGAAGATCACGATACATTTTAGTACTTCCGAGGATGGATTGCAAATGGCGTATTGTGTGCCTCCATCATAATCTTGTACTTCAAATCAGTCGTTAGAACACAAAGTCTCAGAGTGGACTCAAGTATTCCTTCTTCATCAATTCTCGCTTAGGAATAGCTCCTTCTTGTACTTTCTTCTTCATACATCGCCATTCGCTCTCTGGATTGATTGGCAAGCAACCTTAACTTTTTCTATTAAAGTTGGCTCTATCGTATACTTGACATCATCGCACTCGTTCCCGCATATGATCTTCTAATTTCACTCGTAAATACTCCATCTTCGACGGAATACATCCGTCGTAAACATCCTATGCCCGACGAAAATTCCGTCGACCTTAATAAGCAGTCATGTTTTATAATTTTTGGGCTATTTTAATTTTCGGTCGGAAATAAGATAATTCCGAGAGAATCAATCCGTCAGACATAGGACTTTTTTAATCCGACGGAAAGTTTCGTTCTACATATTCTGTCGTAACTAAGTTATGTTCGACGAAACCCCGTCGGAGATAAGTTCGTCGAAGATAAGTTATATCCGACAGAATTCTCGACGGATCTTATTTCCGACGCGATTATTTACGACCGAATTTTGGACGGACTTTTTCGTCGAAAATAGTCAATGTTCGACGGAAGAGGATTATATCCGACGGAAAATTCCGTTGGAATTAGTCGGTTTTCTTGTAGTGCAAGCCATTAATTTTCTAGCTAATTAAAAATGCTGGCTTAATTTCCTATATATGTACGTACCTTATATATAATTCTTAGGGGTTGTTTGGACATGCAGCGTTTTAAATTCTCTGTGTTTATGTTTTATGATGAGAAACTAAAGTGGTAAGTGTAAGCTGTTTCTTACCCCTTGCATCTTTCTGGCCTTGTTGCGTGATGACTTCATGTATGGGACACTTAATGTCTGCAAAACACGAATTCAAACTACAGGGTATTAATTATCCTAACAAAACATTATTTTAAGTGTGTGTGTAATTAATTTTATGAAAATCTTAATTTGTATTGAATTAAAAGCAAGAAAGATTCAAAGTCAGGTGGAATCAGTATTACTCTATCCCATTAAATTTTGGGACCGGCAGAATATTTATATGTTTGAATACTACTACTACTGGATCTACATCTATCTAATGTACGTACGTAGCATATACTCTATAACTAATTAAGGCTGCAAGGTAGAACAAGAACCAAGAAGAATGTTTTGAAGTATGGAAAGTACCTCGACCTGGTTTTGAAGGAATTTGATATATCCAATAGCCTCCATTAGTACCGATGCTGTATCTGTCTGCAATATGTCCATCCCCACATGCAAACAATTGGCAGTGGCCAAGCCATAAAATAATTTCAGTGTGGTCAAATTATTAAATTACACTTACAAAAAATCTATTACATCATATATATATATAAATTCAGTTAGATCAAATTACTAAATTATAACCCACAAAAAATTTATTACATCATATATAAAACATAAAATAAAAAATTCAATGGAGTCAATTGACCCACACTCATACATGTAGCTTCGACCCTGATTGGCACGTTATTTTAGTAGTGATAGCATATACTCCCTCCCTTTCTTTTTTACTTATCCTTTATAAATCTCAAAAAATTATTAATGACTTAATTTTCCATATTATCTCTATACTATTAAATACCAACTTAATTGTTTCCCTTTTATCTTTTTTAATAAATTTTATAAAAATAATATTGAGATTTTATTGTTATTTTGGTCAATCAACATTAATTGTATTTCTTAATTTTTTTGTTTTTTTAAACGACAAGTAAAAAAAAAAGGAACGGATGAAGTATATTAGGAGCAAAAATGCTCTATTTATTTATTTAAAGAGAAAATACCTAGATAAATTAATTATAATTTATATTAAACACGAGTAGAGTTTTAACTCTCGGGGTGATATATATGTTAAGCACACTTCCTGAAATTTCTGCTGCCCATGCATGATGCGTATATAGTCCATTATGTTCTATATTAAAGTTATATTTGAAACTAGTTTTATTTACTACGTATACAATTAGAATATGATTATGAAGAAGTTATATATTTTTTACTTTTCCATTTGCATTTGATTCGACGAGTTTTAATTTTAAAATTCCAAACATAGCAAAACAAATTGAGAAAAAAGACTTTACCTTGCCAAAAGGTGCCACTAACTGTTGAAGAGCTGCAATTCTATCTCCTAATTTCTCTTTTCTAACCTGACATCAGTACAAAGATTCACACATTAAACATTTAAATCATGAGGAAAAAATTAGGGTTGGAGAAATTGTCACATGAAATATACATATATATATATATATATATATATATATATAGGTATTATTAACATTCATGATCCTGTAATTAATTAATTATCACCTTAAAGGGTGGGCAGGAAGAGCGTGAATCCAACCGCGATTTTTTGGGTCTCTCTTGAGGCACTGCTTTTGTTTCAAGAAAACTGCTGGATCGCTTTACTTCTGGAACTCCATTATTAAAAGGTAATACCTTTGAGATGAAAACAGTAAAGTTATATAGATGAATTATCATGGATATATATCTCAAAGAAGACGGTATATATACCTGAAAAATGCAAGGATCATAATGTATAAAGCTGGAAGTATCCTTTATCAAAAAGAGAGAGGCTTTCCCTTTGGTGCCATTTATTTAAGAGAGAGAAAAGAAGCTCTTTAACCTTATTTCTCTTTCTTCACATACCAAAAAAAGCAAAAACAGAAAAGGAGATGTCCTATTAAAATTCATATATAGTAGTACTGTTTATTGTTCAAAATATGAAATGCTTATTGTGACTTTAGTATACTATATAAATTCACAATAACCATTTCATTATAATATCCATGCACAAAAATAAATATAATTTAGACACTATATATATATATATATATATATATATGTGAGTGGAATAATTGTTTTTTATTATATTTTTGGAGTATGGAGTAAAACTACATAGAAGCTAGATCACTCACTAAGGAATGTGATTGTGACAATTACCTAATAAATATGCTATTATATATGATAGATTAATTCACTTGAATAATTATGGAAATGGTTAGTATGAAGTTTATTTTTAAGTAAGTTGGTCAATTGACCAATAGAGTGCTGATACGCAGACAAGATGTGTGTCAGTATTCTATTGGCCAATTGACCAACTTATCAAAAAATAAACTTCATACTAACCAGATCCTATAATTATACGCCTTTAATGCTATCATCATTATATTTTTAATTTGGCTACCGTGAAGTTCAAAATTTGGTCAAATATTTGTCAAGACATAGGAAAAAATAGAATCAGTACTGTAGCAAATAGCTGCATTGACAATTTTGTGATTGTGCTGGTGATGCATGCTTGGCTACATGCATTAATTTTCATGGCAATTCTATAGATAGTCACTATTGTTTTGAGAAGAAAAAGAAGAAGCTATGTATAGATAGATATTACGTATACTCACATTTGTAGGACTATTCGGTGGCCTGTGACTTATAAATTGCTGCCGCATATTATAATCAAGGCTGCTTTTCGAAAGGCCGACCCGGTGATCCTGTGAAGAGTGGCTTATATTAGTAGTCCCACTAAACCTTGCTGAGTTAAAGAGATCCAAAGCCTCCAAATTCATGACCAAAGAACTTGATGATACTTCTGAAGAAGCCGGTACTTGATTAAAGTTGGAAATATTAATGGTTGGATATATTTGGCTGAAACTCCTCCTGCTAGTGGGTGTCGAGTAGAATAATCCTCCTCCTCCGGCGGCTGCAGGTGGAAGCTGAAGGCCATTGATTTGACATCCAGAAGCGAAGGTTTTCAGCAAATGACCTCTTTGCTCATTTTTGTTGTAACTGCTGCTGTTACTTGAGGGATGAAATAATAAGTGTGAATCTAAATCTATACTTGATGATGATGACGGGCTGGTGTTTAACATTTCAGTGAATTTAGGATAACTAGAATGATTTGATGAAGATGATGATGGTAGCTCTTCTTTAATACTTGAAAGTTGTAAGTCATGAGCAGACAGAGACGACAGGCTTGTGAAGCTTCCAAATCCCAAGTCTTGAATCATGGAATTACTTGCATTAATGAGACAATAAGGATCTCTCGAGTTTACGGCTGCCCCATTAATTATATTCGGATTGAAATTATTACCATTATTATTCCTGCACAAAAGTTTAAAGAGATCAATTTCATAAACTTATATATATTAAGAAATAAAAATAAATTAAAACCAAAAACCCTAGATAGAAATACATATACATATATATATATATATATTTATATATATATATATAGTAGTATGTAGCAAGATTCAAAGCTAGAATGTGAATAGTGTTGATGTATACTCCATAATCACAAAGACTTGAAAAATTAGTGTTGGGATATGGCTAGTACTGTAATCAACAAGAATAATTCGAGTTCGAGGCACTTTTTGAATATACACATCTAATTAATTAGAAAAAAGGAAAGGAGAGAGATTCCTGAAGGATGTAATGATAAAATCATTTGTAACTAACTAGCCAAAATATCATAATTGTGGGTAAAATTTTAAAACTAAAGCAATCCCAGTACGCTGTTGGTATGTAAAAAGCATGTAATGAGAGAGAGAGGTGAATTAAAAAAGGAGGAGAGAGAGGGGGTGAAGTACTTACAGAATGGGGTATGGGGTCCAAGAAGGAGCTCGGGTGGTTCCAACTTCATAAAAAGAAGGGTTAACTAAAGGAGCAGACTCCACAAGCTGCTGCTGCTGGTGATCATGGAGATTTGCAGACTCCATTAATTATAAGCCAAAGAAAATGGAATATAAATATTTAATAAAGGATTCTTGAAAATCCCAAGAGTAGTAGAGGATTATATAAGAAAAATATAGTGTACTCCAGGAATCTCTCTCTGGATCTTGCTCGCTAGTTAATTAGCTCTACTAAAAAAGAAACAGTAAGTAGAAGAGAGAGGGAGAGAGTTTTGATGATCGATATATCAGGTGACACCCACAAACTTGATAGTTTGCTTTTGGTCACTTTTCATATATATAGCTATTAGCTAGTTTGCTCTTTACTCTTTCAAACTCTCTAATTCCTAATTAAAAGCAACCTTGAAAAGAAAGAAAAGAAAGAAAGATAGAAGATAGATATTAACATGAAAAATCCCTTCCCTTCTTCTTTCTGACCATTCTCACTGTTTCATTTTCAGTCAAACTTTTTGCAACTCCACAAAATAATAAGATTAAATATCTCTGTATTTCTCTCTCTCTCTTTGTTTCAATGGATGGATGGATGGATCTGTGCAATTACAAGGGAGATGATTATATTTCCTCTACGCCATGATTAAAATCCCTGCCTGCCTTTGATCCCAAGGTTTTCAACAAAAGTCGGACAACAGAAATGATGGAGACCATATATGCTCTCTCTCTCTCACTCATATGCCCACATGTATGTTTGTAAGCCTTTATATATATATATAGATCGTATTCGATTGGTACCTTATTATAACTAGATAGAAACAGTTGCAGAGGAGTGCAAAAGGACAGGTATCTATCTGCTGCTGTTGCTATTTTTTATATCTATTCTCCTCTTCAATCAATCCTTCTAGCTATATATGTGGTCCACCCAATGAATTAATGCACATATATGTAATACTCTCGATCGGTTGAAAAATTAGAGATTCATCTATTTTTTTTAATCTATTTTAAAATTAAATATGTATTTTTATTTTTTTAATTTATTTCAAGAATTCATCTCTAATTTTGAAAAAATAGAGAGAATATTTTAAAATATAATTTACTTCAGACATGTTATTCTCTCCTCCCCATTTCTCATCCTATTAAAAAAATACTATTAATTTAAAATACTAGGCACCAATGCCTTAATATATTATATTAACTTAAAAGTTTATTGAACTTTTATGATTGAGTGAGTTTTTCGATTCATTTGCAAACCCTTGCTACCTAGCTACAAACACTTTCATGCATTAACATAATTAAGAAATGAATGAAAGTTAATTTATCATGGGATTCAATCATATATATATATATATAATTCTCAACCATATAAGTAATTATGGATGTAAAATTAACAAAAGCAAGATATTTGGACGAATCAGCCAAGGGTCTAGCTAGTAGCAATTAACAGCCAAAGAACAAAGAATTACTCATGTATATATTTTATAAAATAATTCGTCATTCATTAATTTCTTATATATATGCTTAATTAAATCGTTTATAATGTTTTACGTACAAAAGTGCAGCTGTAAAAAAACAACAGATCGAGGTAATCAATTAGTGGTAAGGAATGCATGCATAGTACAGACTGCAGAGGGAGGGAGGGAGTGATACAACTAAGAAGAATGAACAAAATTACAAAAATACATGAACACATATATAATTAATACTACAACATATATAAAGCTAGGGGACCAGGAAATTAAAATACTAGCGATGATCTAACTTAATTATGTATATTTATATATCTAGCTATACGTGCACACAAATTAATCATGTTTTCGCAAGTTTACTTTATGCAGAGATGAGATCATGTAATTAATCCAAACTCCTAGCTGCTAGGACAACAATTGACAGCCCACGCTATAAAAAGACAGATTGTTGGTTCCAAAACCCCACTTCAAAAGAAAGAAAGATACTATACAGTTAAAAAATAAATCCAACCTACGTACGTTCTGCGTAATGGAGGAGCTACTAATTACTACTACTTAATAATTTAACAAGTTAATTTGGTTGTTAATGTGCACCAAATCCATTCCAATAATGTCTGTTAATTTCACACGTCTGTCATATATCAATCGAGCCAACCAAGGAATTAATTCTAGCCTAATTAATTATCTTATATACGATCGAGGGTGAACGTACGTAGAATTTTGGCATGTCCGGAGTTGCCGATCGAGTTTCGTAGTAATTAATAATTAATTAAGCCGATCTTAAAGAAAAGATGAAAACAAAAGTAAAGAAAAAGTGATTGGCCTCAAAGCTGAACTGAACTAGCAAGCTATATATACATACATGTCAAGGGGGGGCGCTGGGTTAATTTCTGTTTCAACTTTTCAAGAAAAATGATGGAGCTTGCATTGTTTGTTTTCTGTATATGTATATAAAGTTTTGTACGGCTCCATAGTTGGTTTAACAAAGTTTTTTGACCCCTGCTAATTAATAATAATCAAGACTTAAGCTTCAACTATACTTCTTTAATTAATTATCTGTCTGCCCATCAATTATATATAGCTTATTTTTAAAAGAACTCATAATTTGTAAATGTATGAAAAAACTCACATGCACTACTTACTAAAATACTAGTATATATATTAATGGATTATGTAAGGCAACAAATTAAAGCATTTCTCCGTATGAAGCCAAAAATTTAAAACAAACTAGACAACGTAAAACAAAATAAAGGTATAATAGATCCATTAATAATTTGTTGTTTTCAAAATTTAAATAAATTCATATCAATTTATATTTTTGTTTAATTTGTAAATTGATATTTAAAATCCAAATGATTTTTTTTGGGTGAACAGAGCTAGTAAAATATAATATAGTAATATATCATGGTGCCAAAGAATTGAACAGTTACTGCTGGGATATTTTCAATCATATCCTCGATCTAGCGGCGACCAAGAAGAGCCTAACCCTAAATCACTATATATATCCATTTTCTACAGAAAATATATCAAAACCTTGTGAAATACACCTGTAACTATAAATATATACTATAAAATAATGTCCAATTATAATCAGTGAATATTCCATCATATCATATATGAGTGGGTCACCAATAACCACCACAATTATATCATTCTGTATTCTTTTTTTGTAACTAATCTTTAGTCACCAAAATATTATTGTTCTTCACCACCTAGCTAGCTTTACATATTGTCTAAATAGTCTTTTTATCTACTCTCTCTCTCTCTCTCTCTCTATATATATATATATATATATATATATATATATTGTGTTTTTGGCATGGAGGAAGCCATTTGCAAGTGTTTTTGAGGATTATTAATTATGTTGGTAAGTTGGAGAAGAATTATGAATATTGTTTTGGGAGAGATTCTTAGAAGTTATTTATAAATTGAAACATATAAATAATGTTAGAAGGCTGAGGAGTCAGATCTCTTTCTTTTGTCTGATGATTCTTAATTTCGTTTCTGTTTTTAATGAATATATGCATATGTTATATTATCTACGTTTCAAATTATAATATTAATATTAATTTTTTAAAATTAATTTCAAATATTTTTAAGTTCAAAATTAATATGAATTTATGTTAATACTATTATGAACATTAGAAATTATTTAAAAGAACTAATAGATGTAAGATTTATTATTTTTAAAATGTAAATAAATTATATCAATTTTAAATTTAAAAAATTCTAAATTGACTTTTAAAAAATTAATATTAATTTAATAATTCAAAACAAAAAAAGTAATATATATTTAAATAACAAAGATTAATTAGGAGTATGATTAAGCTGTCATCCATGAAAGAAAACGAAGAATACTAGTATATAATTTGATGATCAGCCCCACCACACAAAACAAAAGTTCACATCAGAGGAAAAGATGCATGATGGGAGAATGTGAGATCAGAGTATGGGTAAGTTTACCTTTGTTTTTTAATTCCTTTTCCTTACTTTAACCTTGCCCACACATCCTAGCTACCTACACATTTATTTTATATTATTAATTATAATATTAATATTCTCATTCTTCAAAATAAAAGACCATAATTTTCAGTATAAATTACAAACTTTAGGTAATTTTATTTTTTTAATATCCTAATCTAGGACAATAATTTATCCTAATATAGAGGAGAGGTCTAGGTTGGAGAGGTATTTTTATTATGCTTGTTGACGTGTTTATTATTGACTTTTATATCAATAAAAATGAGTTATACCTGTTAATTAAGTGACTAATGGGCTCTAGATAATTAAATTAATACTCCCTCCGTTCCTTAATATAAGTCGTTTTAGAGAAATATTTGTGTTCCTTAATATAAGTCGTTTGAGAATTTCAAATAAGCATTAATCGCTTAGTTTCCAATATTACCCCAAGTATTAAATGTAACTTTGATTCTCTCATTATTTTTTGTTCAATAAATAACAAACTCTTATTCCAATACAAGGGCAATATAGACAATTAATATTATAGTTAATGCTATACAATCATTACCTTAATAAGGAACGGAGGGAGTAATTAAGAAGCACATTTTTCTTATTCTTTTTTTAAACCAAATTTCAAGACTTCTTTAGATCAACAAATTAAGAATGTAATATTTTATCTTCTCAAAAATGGTTAGATTCTTTTGTTGGTCTTGCATTAATTACTCTATGGAGTTAGTTAATCTTTTAAAATAATTCTAAATATTTCAATGGAAAGGTCAGATATGTAATTTTAACGAGAGGAAGGAAATTATTCAATCCCCTTGTTAATTAGTTTTCTCAAATATAGTACTACTATTATATATAGTTGGGGTTATATATATAAAATATAAAATATGCTGACTTCAAAAAGAAGAGCCGACAGAACCAAAGTGGATTCCACAAAAGTATGCTATGTACTGTTCCACAGAAGGATGAGGCTTTACCTCTCCCTCGACACTTTGAACATTAAAAAAAATTCAAATAGCAACTAATTATTAGACATAGTTTGGTCCCCACAATTAATGCAATGAGCTAAGCTAATTATTGGTTTAAGTTTTATCCCTAAATGTGATTAGCTTTCTTCATAAAGGAGTGGGTGTTTATTTAGAATAGAATGATTGAATAGATAAATTGGTCAGTCATTCAGTATATTTGTTTTTAGTAAAAATCGTCTGAATAATTGAATGAGTCAAATTTTTGGGCAGAATGACCAAGTGTAATTTTTTTAGGTGAGTATTTTATATTTAATTTTTTTCACAATATTAACTATTATATTAAGTAAATTTACAACAAGTTTAAATTTTTTTCAGAAGGGTAAAATAATAAAAATCTGTTATTTAGATATTTCTGACATGTCAATTATCAAACAATTTTTTCCATTTAATATTCAGAATTATGTTTCATTCAACTCATTCAGATTACTTAAAGATTCAGAACTATTTCATTTAGTATTATCATCCCGGAGTCAGTTTGATTTATTTATAGAATTTCAACGATTAATTGGTTGATTTAAAACCAAGAAATGGCACACTAACAAAGAAAATTACTAACTACTACTATATATTCAATATATCTATATAAATATAATACAAAAATTCTAAGTATACATGAAAATTTGATACAAGTATATTTAAATTTTACTTATTTGTATTTTAATTTTTCAATAAGAATAAAAATAAAAATAGATAAAATTTAAATACACTTATGTCTAATTTTATATTCATAAACTTATAAATCGTATTAAGTTTGTTAAGTTTTCTCTTGATTTTCCGATATATGAGTATCATTTGATATATATATATATATATATATATATATATATATATATATATATATATATATATATATATAAAAGTATATACAGAGTAACTGTAAAATAGTTTTAATTAATCTTTATATATCTTCACATTTAATACTATGTACTATATATATATACTAGCGATAACCTTGTGAGACCCCAGATTTTATTAATAAAGATTTAAATTTGGTGAAATAATTTTTTAATATTATGGTGTGAATTTGAGATAATATTATAGTTGTGGGTAGTATTTATAAATTTTGCAAAAGTATGCAAGTGGTTATATTATATTCGATTCATTTAGGGGAATATTAGGTTTAGTAGGGAATATTCATAACTACCAATCAATCATTGGTGGACCCCTAATGTAATTATTGTCGGATTGAGAAAAACGACATAAAAAATATTTTATTAAAATAACGGGCGGAAGTTTTACCGTAGTTCTTGTTGAACTACTCGGTAGTAGTAAAAGTACAAGAATACGTGTGGTGCACAAGTAGTACCAGTATTGATTATTGACGCCTACATGTGAAGTTTCACACTCGGTTTGATTCCATTATCACAATTAATAATATGAATTATTATAATGATAATGACGTTTTGTTTTATTCGTATTATTAACGTAATAAAATGTAAACATCTTTTATATAAAATAGAATACTTTATTAAAGTTATTCTATAAATAGAATATATTATATTTTATTACGCATAGTGTTGCGTAGTGTTTTGCGATAAGATTGCGATAGTATTTCAAGATATAGTAAAATATTTTTATATAAATAGAATATATTATATTTTATTTAAAAGATTTTTCTTTAAATATGGACCGTCCGATTAAAGTAAATCAATCTGGACCGCTCATGGATTAGTTACTTATGCATTCCATTTTCCTATAAATAAGCTCATTCCTTCATTATTTTCTTATTTAATTCATTGAAACTCTGTAGAGAGAAATTATAGAGAGAAGTTTATAGAGAGAAAATTATAGAAAGAAGAAGAAGAGTATTCTCGCTACTTCACTACTTCTATATTCAGTTCTTTTTACGGTAAGGGTATTATTATTTGTTGTATTCGTAAGGGTGTTATTCTTTCTTCTTGAAGAGAACTTCATTATTCCATTCATTATTATTCATTTGAATAACTCGTAAAAGTGGCATACCCTATACATAACTCGTATAATGGCGATACCCTATACTTGGTGAAATCCTTATGTTATTCCATCGCTTATTATTCTCATTGGAATAACTCAGATACGCGCTGAATTTACCCTATACTTGGTGACATTCTTCTATTATTCGTTGGAACATCCTCACATGCGTGTGTTTTACACCGCACTGGTTCCGATTTTTTATTATTCTCGTTGGAACATCACATCGTGTGTTTTAATGGGACCGGGTTCCGTCTTTATCATTCTGTTGAATATCCTATTCGTGTGTTTTACACCGGATCCCGGTTCCATCTTTATTATTCTGTTGGAACATCCCACTTGGTGTGAATTTCACCGACTTGGTTCCGTTATTATTATTTCGTTGGAATAACTTTCTCTGGCGCAAGCACCGCATGCGTGGTGATTTCTTTTGTTATTCCATTCTTTATTATACCCGGTTAAGTTAAAACTTTGACTTCTATACTCCATGAAATTAGTAGAATATCCTCGATATTTGCGTTTCATCCAAAGATCTTTCATGGAAATATTCTTACGATCATTATTGAATTTTACTCTCTAAACAAAGATCATGTCGATAATTTGGACGTTAATAATTCATGGATTAAATAATTCTTGAACTTGTTTTATTGAATTACTATGTCATTGTCATCATCCTCATGTTATATTATGTTTGTGACGCCCCCAAAATAGGTCCATTCCATCCAACCCATTCTGAGTCGCCAAATACATGGTATGTAAATAACTACAACTTTATTATTACAACAAGAAATCGTGAGTTTGAATACAAATATTATCTTCTAGACAATATCTATACTCAAATAAATCCTCATCACATTTATTGATACATTATTTTACAAAAATGGTGAGGACTACTAAACAACTCTCTCTAGAACCTTCATTCCATACCCCGATTAAGTACTCGCTACATTCTCGCCCCCGAGAAGAAAAATGGAACAACAAGGAAAAGGGTGAGCTCAACTAGCCCAAAGAAAGAATATTACGACTAAGATAATATACAACAAATTATCGTTAGTCTTCAACAGGGAAAAATCGATAGAATACAATAGACAACAAGTTTCAGATCAATATTCGCAATGAAATAATAATTCATGTAAGAGTTACGTAGAGAATGAAATCTACTATAATCTATGAATTTAATAAATCCATCATCAATATTTTATCCCCAGTAACATCAATCAATATTCATCTCAAATCAAATATTCATCTTTGCACTATGTGCCAAAGATATTCATCAATCCATCATGTTCATCTCAACACTGCTCATCTTTGCACTAAAGGCCAAAGATATTCATCGGGCCCATCATGTTCATTTAAACACTGCTCATCTTTTGCACCACAGCCAAAGATATTCATCGATCGGTCATGTTCATTTAAACACTGCTCATCTTTGCACTATAGGCCAAAGATATTCATCAATTCCATTATGTTCATTTAAACACTGCTCATCTTTGCACTATAGGCCAAAGATATTCATCAATCGGCCATGTTCATCTCAACACTGCTCATCTTTGCACTAAAGGCCAAAGATATTCATCGAAATCATTCATCTCTTGCACTAAAAGCCAAAGATATTCAATAATATCATCATTTAAGACCGAGGATGATGAAAATATTTTTAAAGAACGAATCCAAATGAAACAACATGACAAGAATTAAGGATTAAGGATTCGACTTTGTTTTATCCATGTCCAACAATACCTCAAAAATAATCATAGTGGTGTAAAATTCAAGAATGATCAAAACATGGATACAATCAAAAGCTAGTATCCGAATAGATATTTTGGACTTAAAAGAAAAAATTTTATTTTTCTATGAATAGTCAGATACGTGAATAGTGTATACGTGAATAAAGGCCGTACACGTGAATAAGAATCTCGACACCAAAAGATAGAAATTCCACCAAAAACATTTTTACGCTTCATTTAATAATACTCGTGAATAAGAATCGTGAATAAGAACTCATGAATAGTAACTCGTGAATAGTAACTCATGAATAAGAACCCCGACATGAAAAAGTTCCAAATTTGATAAAAGTTCCAACCAATATTTCAAAGATAATGATATCAAGAAATAATATCATTATTTAAAAAAAATAATATCCCTTACCTCAAAGAATCAAGATTTTAAGGAAAGGCTCAAGTGATGCCGAATGAAACTTCAGATCGAACAAAGAACTCTCAAAGTATCTAAATACTCAAAATACGCCAATAATATATAGAGAGAAAGAGAAAACTTTGTTTCCGGTGTGATTTTCAATTCTAACTTAGCCTCTATTTATAGAAAATGTTAGCTACGTCAAGGCACTTGACCTCGCCACCGATGGCTTTACTCGCTACTATTGCCACCCACCACATTTGAAATAAAATTCAAAGCACATTATTTCACCAACCACAAGTGGGGCCCACCAATTCTAGAATTTTCCACCAAAATCAATTATAACCCTAATTTCCTAATCAACCACCGCTTAAAATTCATAACAAATCCTTCGCTCATTTTTAAACGGCTCAAAATTTGTGGACATATACTCAACTTATATATGTATAACATATCCAAAAATTACAACGATCCAACTATTTGGATTAAATATTATAACTCACACAATAAAGCTATAATAATAACCGATTTGATCTTTTAATACCTCCAATCCGACAAAATACAAATAAAACATCTCAAAGATTAATTCCTTCATTAATAACCACATAAATAAATCCATCATTTATATTCATATAAAATAAATATTTCTTTATCATATGAATCAATAATTAATTATTCACAAATAATATTACGTAATCACAATTATGACAACCAGTCGCTCCTCAGAAAGAGGGGCTTTCCGATAAGGATTTCTCCTCATCAATGCGCGCAATTAGGTGACCAAACCTCTCCTCGATGTAACTTTCTAGACATTGCCAATAATGCTATCTAATAATATTATTCAAATAATATGAATTATTGATCCGATAATGGAGATAATGCGTTGACAATTATTGAACAACAATAATATAAAATATCAACGCAAAGAATTATGAATCAATAAAATAAAATATTGAACAAAGAATTCATCGTGGAAAATTATCGAGTAAAGGCCTTCACGTAAGGATCAATAATTCAACAATACTGCGTAATACCGCGGTGCCATCGCGCAACCACGCCAGACATCGTATTTTAACCACCGGGTATTCCAACAAAGCCTTAATGGTAATAACTACGCCGTTATTTTTAACCAACTTATATTTGTCGCTTTCCTCATCCAATCGCTTTCACATGGGGCCCACACATGGATCGCTATGTCGCCGCATTTAATATTCCCGACAAAGATTTAATATTCCACCACCAAACTAATATTCCCCGACAACAATGAATATTTTATAACCACTGCTTATTTTGAAATATTTGCGATTTAACCCTTAACTATCCACATTAATCAAATCAACCCTTACTATTTCAAAATAATAAATAAAGGAAATTCCTTTTTATTTAAAAAAATTTCGGTCTTACAACCTCCCTCCTTATGAAATTTCGTCCTCGAAATCGACGTGACGCACTGGTGTTTAGAAAAGGTGAGGATACCTTGCTTTCATTTCCGCTTTCCAATTCCCAAGTCATTTTCTATATAGCATGATTCCTCCACAAAACTTTAACTTGTGGTATGACCTTTCTTGGCAGTAGGACATGCTCCTTCCTATCCAAAATCTTGACAGGTACCTCCTCATACGTTAAGTCTTCGGCTATCTCGTCCGGTTCTAACTCTATAACGTGGTTCGGGTCTTTCACATATTTACGAAGTACCGATATGTGAAACACATTATGAACACGAGACATACTTGGAGGTAACGCAAGTCTATAGGCTACATTTCCTACTCGGTCAAGAATTTGAAATGGACCAATAAATCGTGGATTTGAGCTTTCCTCTCTTCCCAAATCTTGTAACTCCCTTCCATGGAGCAACTCGTAATAATACATGATCCCCTACACTAAATTCCACGTCCTTTCGATGAAGATCCGCATAACTCTTTTGTCGATCTTGTGCCGTTTGTATATGTTGTCGAATCATTTGGATCTTTTTGGTAGTCATATCGCATTTAACTCGGGTCCCAACAATGTTGCTTCACCCACCTCATCCCAACATATCGAGAACGACATTTTCGCCCATATAATGCTTCGAATGGAACCATGCCTATATTTGCTCGATAACTATTGTTGTAGGAGAATTCCACCAATGGTAAATACTTATCCCAACGCCCTTGAAAAGTCTAGGACACGTAGTCTTAATAAATCTTCAAGAGTTTGAATAGTCCTCTCTCGATTGTCCATCCGCTTTGGGGATGGTATGCCAACTAAATCGTAAATCCGTGCGTCATAGCTTTTTGCAAGCTAACCCAAAATCTTGAAGTGAATCTTGGGTCACGATCTAAAACTATGGATATGTGCATGCCATGCAACCTCACAATCTCATTTACGCACATACTAGCAAGACGCTCAAAGGAATAAGTCTCCCAGATCGGCAAGAAATGAGCAGACTTGGTTAATCTATCAACAATAACCCAAATAGCATTGATGCCTTGAGAAACCGTAGGAAGACCCAGAATCTAAATCCATGGTAATGTGTTCCCACTTCCATTCCGGAATCTCAAGTGGTTGCAAACGGACCCTTAGGTACTAGATGCTTCCGCCTTTACACGCCGACAAGTTAAACACATCGAGATAAACTTTGCAATCTCTCTCTTCATATTGTTCCACCAAAATGTATGTCAAGATCACGATACATTTTAAGACTTCCGTGATGGATTGCAAATGGTGTTTGTGTACCTCCATCATAATCTTGTACTTCAAATCGAGTCGTTAGAACACAAAGTCTAGAGTGGACTCAAGTATTCCTTCTTCATCAATTCTCGCTCCTAATAGCTCCTTCTTTACTTTCTTCTTCATATGCATCACTCCGGCCTATGGCTCGAGCAAAGCCTTTAACTTTATCGATTAAAGTCGATTATACTCAGATATCATCACGCGGGTACCTAGAGTTTTCATCTCCATCTCTATTATTTGTAAATTATACTTAAATTAGTCTTTGACAATATCGTACTTCAGATTTCAGTATATATCGATCTTCTACTCAACACGCCGCCTACCACGCTCGCTTTTCCAGGATGGCATGGTCGTAACATGTCTTAAATGAGTCTCCTCTCGAGTTCTTCAAGCTCTTCCCACATTCCTCGCTCCATTCGAATTTTGTATCTCTACGAAGTCAATTGCGATAATGGAATAGCGATTCGAGAATATCCTTCAACTAATCTCCGATAATAACCAACTAAGCCTTAGAAAGCTACGATTTCGACATCGACTTAGGTTGTTCTCAATCGTGACTCATATCCCAATCTTCGATAAGACGTCACAATGACACCTATCGCTTTACTATCGCATCTAATATGACGCCCCTACAGAGAGTTCTGGCTTTGTGAATTCCACAAAGGAAGTCACAAAATAAAGGCTGTGTACCAAATTTATAGTTGAATTTTTAACTCCTAAAGTTCAATAGAGCCATTCGATATGGGGTTTTAGAAATGGGTTTTGTACCTGTGTTCAAGATCAATAAAGAATTCAACTTCACGCTTGGGGTAGACCAAGAAAGTTCTTCAGAAATACGCCAGAAAATCAATAACAACAAGAATATTATTCAAATTTGACGTGTCTTTATTCAAATCCATAACATGGACTAAGAAAACTTGACATCCGTAATAAACGAATGACTTCATGGCTTGATATGAAAATGTTTGACTACAATGGTTCGATCGCTTGAGTTCGAATAACAAAGTTGCTTAGAATATGAAAACTAACAACCTTACAAAAGCAATCAATTTGGCATGATGAGTAGTTAACCTTAAAATCACATCAAAAGCAAATATCTCTATAGAAATAAGGTTAATGTGTAATGTGATAGTGCCAACTTGAATCAAGCAAGATTTTTAAACAACGGATGTAATGAAAGTTTCTCCTAACTGAGTCTCCATAAATAAGTCAAAGTCTAATTTCTCCGTAGTCAAGTTCAAACGCTGAAAGCAAGCAAAGCAAAGAGATAAAAGAATGGGTAGAACCCAGATTCAAGTAAGGTATAAACTTCAGATGAATTTATAATTAACTAACCTGTGCTAACTTCGCTCGTTCCTCGATTTTGACCGGCCACGACAAACGCCTTCCAAGAACCGCTGACTTTGACTTTTTCCGGGATCTTTTGAGTCACCATTCCTCATTGAACTAGGTTTTTATATCGCATAATCTCGAGCGATATGTCCTTCCTTTCCACAATTATAGCATACCTTTAAACCTGCTAGGCGCTTGGATCGATATGTCCCTCTTTTTCAAGATTTGTAAGATATGACCGGTGGTCGCTTCTCTCCCTTAGAAACTAGCTTGTCATCAAGACCGACGCCTTCACATAGTCGTTGTTAAATCTCCTCTTTTTAAAATCTCCTCCCGACTCGCTTCTTCTATTTTCATGACCATGATTACCACCCGTAGTGGTTACCATTTCGTCCGTATGCTTCTTTTTCCGCAGTTATCATTATTTCGTTGATCGCTATCTCTCTCAGTACGATCCTCGGTTATGGTCCTCGGTTGACCGCACTCGTTATCTCGCCTAATAATTGAGCCCTGCTTACAACATCGAATAAAGAGAAAGTTTATGAGAAATGAGATATCGACGACGCCTGTTTCAAACCTCTAAGAAACATCCGCCATACACGCTCCTCATTCTCCACCAAATGAGGTGCAAACCTCGATAACTCTCGCAAACTTTGCCTCGCATCGAGACACCGCCATGTTGTTTTGCTTCTAATTTGATGAACTCCACTTCCTTCATACGATTTAACACTTTCGTGAAAGTATTTGTCATTAAATAGTCTCTCAAACGCCTCCCAAGACATGCCGAAAGGTATTTGGATGGGTACGCTTCACGATTCCCACCAAGAATCCGCTTAGCCATTTTAACATAAAGGTGGCAAATGGAACCTTCGTTTCCTCCGCGCATCCCAAGACATCGAATATCTTGGTAATTTGCTTGACCCATGTTTCCGCCATGATCGGATCCGCTTTCCTTAAATTCGTGGTCCCAACTTTGAATCGCTTGGTCGTGACCACCCGTGAATTGCTATCATTTCTCCTCAGATTTTGAACACGAAGTCTCCTCCTCGTTCGATTTTGCATGAATCGCAAAAAGCTTCTAAACATCCCTCATTCATCATCTGCTCATTGGTGTTGTTCACAGGAGGTACATTGTCACTGTTGCAGACGTTCTCTTCGCTGGTAAAGACATGTGCATCTCCACGGCCTCATTTACTCCATCGTTAATATTCTCATTCGACATTCTCAAACATCGCCATAAAACAAGGGTTAATTAAGGAAATCAATATATCACATAATATCCCTATATATATCGACCAACTAACAAATAAGCTTAGTAGACACACTAAATAAGGATTTACTCGCCTGCCTCCTCCTAGTTCTATTCTCATCTCCGCCTGAGGATCATATCCCTAAGCTCGATACCAACCGCGACGCCCCCAAAATTAGGTATACGCCACCCCTTGTGTGACGCCCCAAAATAGGTCCATTCCATCCAACCCATTCTCGAGTCGCCAAATACATGGTACGTAAATAACTACAACTTTATTATTACAACAAGAAATCTGTGAGTTTGAATACAAATATTATCTTCTAGACAATATCTATACTCAAATAAATCCTCATCACATTTATTGATACATTATTTTACAAAAATGGTGAGGACTACTAAACAACTCTCTCTAGAACCTTCATTCCATACCCCGATTAGTACTCGCTACATTCTCGCCTCCTGAGAAGAAAAATGGAACAACAAGGAAAAGGGTGAGCTCAACTAGCCCAGTAAAGAATATTATGACTAAGATAATATACAACAAATTATCGTTAGTCTTCAACAGGGAAAAAATCTGATAGAATACAATAGACAACAAGTTTCAGATCAATATTCGCAGAGGAAATAATAATTCATGTAAGAGTTACGTAGAGAATGAAATCTACTATAATCTATGAATTTAACAAACCATCATCAATATTTTATCCCGTAACATCAATCAATATTCATCTCAAATCAAATATTCATCTTTGCACTACAGCCAAAGATATTCATCAATTCGGCCATGTTCATCTCAACACTGCTCATCTTTGCACTAAAGGCCAAAGATATTCATCACCATTCATGTTCATTTAAACACTGCTCATCTTTGCACCACAAAGCCAAAGATATTCATCACCCGGCCATGTTCATTTAAACACTGCTCATCTTTGCACTATAGGCCAAAGATATTCATCAATCCATCATGTTCATTTAAACACTGCTCATCTTTGCACTATATAGGCCAAAGATATTCATCAATCTGGTCAAGTTCATCTCAACACTGCTCATCTTTGCAATAAAGGCCAAAGATATTCATCGAAATCATTCATCTTTGCACTACAGCCAAAGATATTCAATAGTATCATCATTTAAGACCGAGGATGATGAAAATATTTTAAAGAACTAATCCGGTGAAACAAACATGACAAGAATTAAGGATTAAGGATTCAGACTTTTGTTTTATCCATGTCCAACAATACCTCAAAAATAATCATAGTGGTGTAAAATTCAAGAATGATCAAAACATGGATACAATCAAAGCTAGTATCCGTAATAGATATTTTGGACTTAAAAGAAAAAATTTTATTTTTCTATGAATAGTGTCAGATACGTGAATAGTGTCAGATACGTGAATAAAGGTCAGATATCGTGAATAAAGGCCAGACACGTGAATAGAATAAATCCGACACCAAAAGATAGAAATTCCACCAAAAAACATTTTTACGCTTCATTTAATAGTACTCGTGAATAAGAACTCGTGAATAAGAACTCATGAATAAGAACTCGTGAATAAGAACTCATGAATAGTAACCCCGACATGAAAAAGTTCCAAATTTGATAAAAAGTTCCAACTAATATTTCAAAGATAATGATATCAAGAAATAATATCATTATTTAAAAAATAATATCCCTTACCTCAAAGAATCAAGATTTCGGAAGGAAAGGCTCAAGTGATGTCGAATGAAACTTCAGATCAATAAAGAACTCTCAAAGTATCTAAATACTCACAAAATACGCCAATAATAATATAGAGAGAAAGAGAGAAAACTTTGTTTCGTGTGATTTTCAATTTAACTTAGCCTCTATTTATAGAAAATGTTATTCACCAAGGCATTTGACTCGCCACCGATGGCTTTTTACTCGCTACTATTGCCACCCACCACATTTGAAATAAAATTCAGCACATTATTTCACCAACCACAAGTGGGGCCCACCAATTCTAGAATTTTCCACCAAAATCAATTATAACCCTAATTTCCTAATCACCACCGCTTAAAATTCATAACAAATCCTTCGCTCATTTTTAACGGCTCAAAATTTGTGGACATATACTCAACTTATATATGTATAACATATCCAAAAATTACAACGATCCAACTATTTGATTAAATATTATAACTCACACAATAAAGCTATAATAACACCGATTTGATCTTTTAATACCTCCAATCCGGACAAAATACAAATAAAACATCTCAAAGATTAATTCCTTCATTAATAACCACATAAATAAATCCATCATTTATATTCATATAAAATAAATATTTCTTTATCATATGAATCAATAATTAATTATTCACAAATAATATTACGTAATCACAATTATGACAACCAGTCGCTCCTCAGAGTAGGGGCTTTCGATAAGGATTTCTCCTCATCTGGCGCGCAATTAGTAGACCCAAACCTCCTCGATGTAACTTTCTAGACATTGCCAATAATGCTATCTAATAATATTATTCAAATAATATGAATTATTGATCCGATAATGGAGATAATGCAAAGTGACAAT
Source organism: Panax quinquefolius (assembly GCA_020205615.1). NCBI lineage: Eukaryota > Viridiplantae > Streptophyta > Magnoliopsida > Apiales > Araliaceae > Panax > Panax quinquefolius. Next base: position 134,524,485 of record CM035168.1, on the reverse strand, counting down.
TATCGAACAACAATAATATAAAATATCAACGCAAAGAATTATGAATCAATAAAATAAAATATTGAACAAGAATTCACCGTGAAAATTATCGAGTAAAGTGCCTTCACGTAAGGATCAATAATTCAACAATATCTGCAATACCGTGCGCCATCGTGGCAACCACGCCAGACATCAGATTTTAACCACCGGTATTCCAAACAAATTTTAATTGTAGAATAACTACGCCGCTATTTTTAACCAACTTATATTTGTCGCTTTCCTCATCCAATCGCTTCAAGCATGGGCCCACACATGGTCGCTACGTGGCCGCATTTAATATTCCCCGACAGCATTTAATATTCCACCACCAAACGAATATTCCCCGACAACAATGAATATTTTATAACCACTGCTTATTTTGAAATATTCATGATTTAACCCTTAACTATCCACATTAATCAAATCAACCCTTACTATTTCAAAATAATAAATAAAGGAAATTCCTTTTATTTAAAAAAAATTCGGTAAAAATGTTTTTGGTGGAATTTCTATCTTTGGTGCTCTGAGTTATTATTCACGATATACTGGCAAGACTATTCACGATACTAAGACTATTCACGATATCTGACTATTCACCGAAAAATAAAATTTTTTCTTTTCGTCTAAAATATCTATTCGGATACTAGCTTTGATCAGATCCATGTTTTGATCATTCTCGAATTTTACACCACTATGATTATTTTTGAGGTATTGTTGGACATGGATAAAACAAAGTACTTAATCCTTAATCCTTAATTCTTGTCATGTTGTTTCACCGGATTCGCTTCTTTAAAAATATTTTTCATCATCCTCGCCTTAAATGATGATATTATTGAATATCTTTGGCCCAGTAGTGCAAAGATGAATGATTTCGATGAATATCTTTGGCCTTTTAGTGCAAAGATGAACAGTGTTGAGATGAATACGACCGATTGATGAATATCTTTGGCCTATAGTGCAAAGATGAATGTGTGTTTAAATGAATACGACCGATTGATGAATATCTTTGGCCTATAGTGCAAAGATGAACAGTGTTTAAATGAATACGACCGATCGATGAATATCTTTGGCCAGAAAGCAAAGATGAACAGTGTTTAAATGAACACGACCGATCGATGAATATCTTTGGCCTTTAGTGCAAAGATGAATGTGTGTTGAGATGAACATGACCGATTGATGAATATCTTTGGCCCAGAAGTGCAAAGATGAATATTTGATTTGAGATGAATATTGATTGATGTTACAGGATAAAATATTGATGATGGACCGTTAAATTCATAGATTATAGTAGATTTCATTCTCTACGTAACTCTTCTATGAATTATTATTTCACCGCTAATATTGATCTCAAACTTGTTGCCTATTGTATTCTATCGATTTTTTCCGTTGAAGACTAACGATAATTTGTTGTATATTATCTTAGTCATAATATTCTTTATCGGGCTAGTTGAGCTCACCCTTTTCCTTGTTGTTCCATTTTTCTTCTCGAGGAGGCGAGAATGTAATGAGTACTAATCGGGTATGGAATGAAGGTTCTAGAGAGAGTTGTTTAGTAGTCCTCACATTTTTGTAAAATAATGTATCAATAAATGTGATGAGGATTTATTTGAGTATAGATATTGTCTAGAAGATAATATTTGTATTCAAACTCACAGCTTTTATCGTTGTAATAATAAAGTTGTAGTTATTTCGTATCATGTATTTGGCTAACTCAGAATGGGTTGGATGGAATGGACCTATTTTTGGGGCGCCACGGTTGGTATCGTAGCTTAGGATATGATCTGGTGAGATCGGGGAATAGAACTCAGAGGGAGAGACGAGTAAATCCTTCGCTAAAGGTGTCCTACCTAAGCTTATTTGTTAGTTGGTCAAGATATAGGGATATTATGTGATATATTGATTTCCTTAATTAACCCTTGTTTTATGACAAATATTTGAGAATGTCGAATGAGAATATTAACAAAGGAGTAAATGAGACCGTGGAGATGCCTCAGATTTACCAACGAAGAGAACGGCAACAGTCGACAATGTACCTCCCGTGAACAACACCAATCGAGCAGATGATGAATGAGGGATGTTTAGAAGCTTTATAGGCTCATGCAAAATCGCAGACGAGGAGACTCGTGTTCAAAATACAGAGAAATGATAAGAATTCACGGGTGGTCACAATGCAAGCGCTTCAAAGAGTTGGGACCACCGAATTTAAGGAAAGCCAGATCCGATCATGGCGGAAACATGGGTCAAGCAAATTACCAAGATATTCGATGTCTTGGGATGCACGGAGAACAGAAGGTTCCATTCGCCACCTTTATGTTCCGTGGCGCAGGCAGACATCGGTGGAATCAGGAAGCGTTTACTCCATCCAAACCGCACTCAAAGATGTCATGGGAGACGTTTCAGAAGCAGCTTCAATGACAAGTACTTCCCCGAAAGTATTCGGCTATATGAAGGAAGTGGAGTTTATTAGACCGAAGTAATAACATGACCATTGTCCCAAAGACGAGGCTAAGTTCATGAGTTATCCGTGTTTCAGACCTCATTTGGTGGAGAATGAGGAACGATGACGCGGATGTTTCTTAGAGGTTTGAAACCCCAGATACGCCAAGATCTCATTTCTCATAAATTTTTTCTCTATTTAGATGTTGTCAACAGGCTCAATTGTTAGAAGCGAGATAACGAAAGTACGCTCAACCAAGGGACCATAACCAAGATTACATCAAGATAAGAAAGCCATCGTAATAACGATAACCAAACGGAGAAAGAAGAATACGGACAAAGGCAGAACCACCGGTGGTAATCGTGGCTATGAAAATAGAAAAGCGAATCGGGAGGAGATTTTAAAAAGAGGAGATTCAACAACCACCATTCAAGACGCCGGCCAAGAAGAACTAGTTTTATGGAGAGAAACGACCACCCGGTCAGATAAGTTACAAATGCGGAAAGAGGGATATATCACCCAAACCGCCCACAACAGCTTTAAGGTATCTTTATAATTGTGGAAAAGAAGGACATATCGCCGAGATCAGACGATATCAAAACCCACCAAATGAATGGTGACTCAAAAGGATGTCCCGTAAAAGTCAAAGTCAATCTGGTTCTTGGAAGAGCGTTTGTCGTGACTTCCATTAAAATGCGAGGAACCCGAACGGTTAGACAGGTTAGTTAATTATAAATTCTTACAAAGTTTATACCTTACTAGATACTCTGGTTCTACCCATTCTTTATCTCTCGCTTGCGCCAATGTTTGAACTTGACTACGGAGAAATTAGACTTTGACTTATTTATGGAGACTCAGATTAGAGAAACTTTCATTACATCCGTTGTTTAAAAATCTTGCTTGATTCAAGTCAGCACTATCACATTACCGTTAACCTTATTTCTATAGAGATATTTGCTTTTGATGTGATTTTAAGGTTAACTACTCATCATGCCAAATTGATTGCTTTTGTAAGGTTGTTAGTTTTCATATTCCTAAGCAAACCCGTTATTCGAACTCAAGCAACCAAACCATTGTAGTCAAACATTTTCATATCAAGCCATGAAGTCATTCGCTTATTACGGATGTCAAGTTTTCTTAGTCCATGTTATGGATTTGAATAAAGACACGCCGATTTGAATAATATTCTTGTTGTTATTGATTTTCCCGACGTATTTCAAGAATTTCGCTTACTCCCAAAGCCTCGTTATTAAATTTTGTATCGAATTTGAACCCCAGACAAAACTCATTTCTAAAATCTCACATCGAATGGCTCCTATTGAACTTCGTGAGTTAAAATTCAACTATAGAATTTGGTACTGAGCCTTTATTTTGTGACTTTGTGGAATTCACCGCCGCACTCTCTCAGTAGGGACGCCATATTCGCATGCGATAGTAAATCGATAGGTGTCATTGTGACGTGCTATCCAAGATTGGGATATGAGTCACAGTTGAGAGCAACCTAAGTCAAGAATCTAAATACGTAGCTTTCAGGCTTAGTTGGTTATTATCTGAGATTCGTTGAAGGATATTCTCGAATCGCTATTCCATTATCGCAAATTTGACTCGTAGAGATACAAAATTCGAATGGAGCAAGGAATGTGGGAAGAGCTTCAAGAACTCAAGAGGAGACTCATTTCAAAGACATGTTCACCATGCCATCCCTGAAAAGTTTAACGTGGTAATGACGTGTTGAGTAGAAAGATCGATATAAGTACGAGTACGATATGTCAAAGACTAATTTCAGATAATTTACAAATAATAGAGATGGAGATGAAAACTCTAGGTACCCACGTGATGATATACGAGTATAATCGACTTTAATCGATAAAGTTATACGCTCAAGCCACCCAATCTTGAAATGATGCATATGAAGAAGAAAGTACAAGAAGGAGCTATTCCTAAGCGAGAATTGATGAAGAAGGAATACTTGAGTCCACTCTAGACTTTGTGTTCCTAACGACTCGATTTGAAGTACAAGATTATGATGGAGGTACACAAAACACCATTTGCAATCCATCTCGGAAGTACTAAAATGTATCGTGATCTTGACATACATTTTGGTGGAACAATATGAAGAGAGAGATTGCAAAGTTTATCTCAATGTGTTTAACTTGTCAATGTGTAAAAGGCGAGCATTTAGTACCTAAGGGTCCGTTGCAACCACTTGAGATTCGGAATGGAAGTGGGAACACATTACCATGGATTTCACATTCACGGGTCTTCCTACGGTTTCTCAAGGCATCAATGCTATTTGGGTTATTGTTGATAGATTAACCAAATCTTTCATTTTTCGCCGACACGGAGACTTATTCCTTGAACGTCTTGCTAGTATGTACGTAAATGAGATTGTGAGGTTGTATGGCATGCCAAGATCCATAGTTTTAGATCGTGACCCAAGATTCACTTCATGATTTTGGGTTAGAAAGCTATGGGCACGTAATTTACGATTGATTTGGCATACCATCCTCAAACGGATGGGCAATCGTAAAGGACTACTCAAACTCTTCAAGATATATTAAAACTCGTGGTCCTAGATTTCAAAGGAAGTTGGGATAAGTACTTGCCATTGGTGGAATTCTCATACAACAATAGTTATTAAACAAATATAGGTATGGTTCCATTCAAGCATTATATGGACGAAAATGTCGTTCTCCAATACGTTGGGATGAGGTGGGTGAAGTAACATTGTTGGGACCCGGAGTTAAGACGTATGATCACCGAAAAGATCCAAATGATTCGACAACGATATACAAACGGCACAAGATCGACAAAAGAGTTATGCGGATCTTCATCGAAAGGACGTGGAATTTAGTGTAGGGATCATGTATTATTACGAGTTGCTCCATGGAAGGGAGTTACAAGATTTGGGAAGAGAGAAAGCTCAAATCCACGATTTATTGGTCCATTTCAAATTCTTGACCGAGTAGGAAATGTAGCCTATAGACTTGCGTTACCTCCGGTAGTATGTCTCGTGTTCATAATGTGTTTCACATATCGGTATTTTAGTAAATATGTGAAAGACCCAAACCACGTTATAGAAAGTTAGAACCGGACGAGATAGCCAAGACTTAACGATGAGGAGGTTGTCAAGATTTTGGATAGGAAGGAGCATGTCCCACGCAAGAAAGGTCATACCACAAGTTAAAGTTTTGTGGAGGAATCATGCTATAGAGGAAATGACCCGGGAATTGGAAACGGAAATGAAAGCAAGGTATCCTCACCTTTTCAAACACAGTATCGCACGCCAATTTCGAGGACGAAATTTCATAAGGAGGGAGGTTGTAAGACCTCAAATTTTTTAAATAAAAAGGAATTTCCTTTATTTATTATTTTGAAATAGTAAGGGTTGATTTGATTAATGTGGATAGTTAAGGGTTAAATACGCAAATATTTCAAAATAAGCAAGTGGTTATAAAATATTCATTGTTGTTTGGGAATATTCGTTTGGTCGTGGAATATTCGCATCTTTCGGGGAATATTAAACGACTGCCAAGCAAAATGCCGTGTGTGGGCCCCATAACGGAAAGCGATTGGATGAGGAAAACGACAAATATAAGTTGGTTAAAAATAACGGCGTAGTTATTGTTACAATTAAGACATTGAATAATTGGTTAAAATACAAGAATACGCGTGGTTGCACAAAGAAGCATTACGGTATTGCACAATATTGTTGAATTATTGATCCTTACGTAAGAAGGCACTACTCAATAATTTTCACAGTAGTTACTGTTCAATATTTTATTTTATTGATTCAATAATTACTGCGTTGATATTTTATATTATTGTTGTTCAATAATTGTCACTGCACATTATCTCCATTATCAGATCAATAATTCATATTATTTGAATAATATTATTAGATAGCATTATTGGCAATGTCTAGAAAGTTCTGTCAAGGAGAGGTTTGGTCACCTAATAATTGCTGGCCAAGAAGGAGAAATCCTTATCTGAAAGCCCCTCTTCCGGGAAATGTACTGGTCATCATAATTGTGATTACGTAATATTATTTGTGAATAATTAATTATTGATTCATATGATAAAGAAATATTTATTTTATATGAATATAAATGATGGATTTATTTATGTGGTTATTAATGAAGGAATTAATCTTTGAGATGTTTTATTTGTATTTTGTGGGATTGGAGGTATTAAAAGATCAAATCTATTGTTATTATAGCTTTATTGTGTGAGTTATAATATTTAATCCGAATAGTTGGATCGTTGTAATTTTTGGATATGTTATACATATATAAGTTGAGTATATGTCCACAAATTTTGAACCGTTAAAAATGAACGAAGGATTTGTTATGAATTTTAAGCGGTGATCGATTCTAAATTAGGGTTATAATTGATTTTGGTGGAAAATTCTAGAATTGGTGGGCCCCACTTGTGGTTGGTGAAAAATGTGCTGAATTTTATTTCAAATGTGGTGGGTGGCAATAGTAGCAGTGTAAAGCCATCAGTAGCGTGTCAAGTCTGCTTTTGGTGGCTAACATTTTCCTATAAATAGAGGGCTAAGTTAGAATTGAAAATCACACCGTAAATAAAGTTTTCTCTTTCTCTCTATATTATTGAGCGTATTTTGTGAGTATTTAGATACTTTGAGAGTTCATTGTTCAAGATAAGTTTCATTCAAAGATCACTTCCGACCTTTCCTTCCAAGTAATCGATTCTTTGAGGTAAGGATATTATTTTTTCAGAATGATATTATTTCTTCAATATCATTTATCTTTCAAATATTAGTTGGAACTTTTTATCAAATTTGGAACTTTTTCATGCTCGGGGTTACTATTCATGAGTTACTATTCACGAGTTACTATTCATGAGTTACTATTCACGAGTTACTATTCACGAGTACTATTCATGAAGCGTGAAAATGTTTTTGGTGGAATTTCTATCTTTTGGTGTTTGAAAGTTATTTTATTCACGATATCAAGACTATTCACGATATCAAGACTATTCAATTTAGAAAAATAAAATTTTTTCTTTTCGTCCAAAATATCTATTCTGGATACTAGCTTTGATTGTATCCATGTTTTGATCATTCTTGAATTTTACACCACTATGATTATTTTTGAGGTATTGTTGGACATGGATAAAACAAAGTACGAATCCTTAATCCTTAATTCTTGTCATGTTGTTTCATTGGATTCGTTCTTTAAAAATATTTTCATCATCCCTACCTTAAATGATGATATTATTGAATATCTTTGGCCCAGTAGTGCAAAAGATGAATGATTTCGATGAATATCTTTGGCCTTTTTAGTGCAAAGATGAACAGTGTTGAGATGAACATACGATCGATTGATGAATATCTTTGGCCTATAAAGCAAAAGATGAACAGTGTTTAAATGAATACGACCGATTGATGAATATCTTTGGCCTATAAGCAAAGATGAACAGTGTTTAAATGAATACGACCGATCGATGAATATCTTTGGGCCTCAGAAAGCAAAAGATGAACAGTGTTTAAATGAACATGACCGATCGATGAATATCTTTGGCCTTTAGTAGCAAAGATGAACAGTGTTGAGATGAATATGACCGATTGATGAATATCTTTGGCTCTGTAGTGCAAAGATGAATATTTGATTTGAGATGAATATTGATTGATGTTACAGGATAAAATATTGATGATGGACCGTTAAATTCATAGATTATAGTAGATTTCATTCTCTACGTAACTCTTCTATGAATTATTATTTCACCGCGAATATTGATCCGAAACTTGTTGTCTATTGTATTCTATCGATTTTTCCCGTTGAAGACTAACGATAATTTGTTGTATATTATCTTAGTCATAATATTCTTTATCGGGCTAGTTGAGCTCACCCTTTTCCTTGTTGTTCCATTTTTCTTCTCGGGAGGCGAGAATGTAATGAGTACTAATCGGGGTATGGAATGAAGGTTCTAGAGAGAGTTGTTTAGTAGTCCTCACCATTTTGTAAAATAATGTATCAATAAATGTGATGAGGATTTATTTGAGTATAGATATTGTCTAGAAGATAATATTTGTATTCAAACTCACGCTTTCCATGTTGTAATAATAAAGTTGTAGTTATTTCGCACTACATGTATTTGGCGACTCAGAATGGGTTGGATGGAATGGACCTATTTTGGGGGCGCCACACAAGGGTGGTGACGATACCTAATTTTGGGGGCGCCACGGTTGGTATCGAGCTTAGGATATGATCCTGGCTAAGAGGTGAGAATAGTACTAGGAGGGGAGAGACGGGAATACCTTCGCTAGAATGACCTACCTAAGTTTATGTCTTTATTTTATTGGTCATCGAGAATATAGGGATAATTTGTTACATGTCAATTAACCCTTGTTTTGTGACAAAGTGTTTGAGAATGGCATCCGAAAATGCCGAGATAAGCAAATGAAGCACATGAGAGTGTTGATTCAAATTTCAAACAAAAGGTAACGACCAACAACACGATAATAATCATATCGGTGGCAACGGCCATCGTAACAATGATAACCATCGTGGGAGAAATTATCATGCTAAGAATGGTAACCACTTGGTGGTAATCATGGCAAAGATAATAGAAGTGGAAATTTCAAGAAGAAGGTCATTTAGCTCGATTTTGTCGTATAAGAAGTCAAGTCCAGTGGGATAGTGGCACCAAAGGCGAGATACTGGACAAAACAAAGTCGGTGGTTTCAGGAAGAGCGTTTTTTCGTGACTTTCGAAAAGTGGGTAACCCGAACGAAGTTAGCAGCGGGTTAGTTAATTATAAATTCTTCAAGTCTATACCTTATTAGATACCTGGGTTCTACCCATTCTTTTATCTCTCTTGCTTTGCGCTCAACGCTTAAATTTGACTCCGGAGAAATTAGACTTTGATTTATCTATCGAAACTTCGTTGGGAGAAACCTTCGTTACCTCCATCGCTTATTAATCTTGTTGTTTCAAATAAACACTTTCACGCTTACTGTCGATCTTATCTCTTTGAAAATACTTGCCTTTGAGGTAATTTTTTGAAAACGATTGATTAACTACTCATTATTCTTTTTGTAAGGTTGTTAGCTTTCATATTCCTAACCAACCCGTTATACCTAATTCAAAGTAACCAAATCCTAAAGTTAATCACTTCATTATATCAAGCCATAAGTAAAGAGCCCGATCCTTTCGCTTTTTGACTTCCTTGTGTGGAATGCCTTAGAAGCCGGACTTTCTCAGAGAGGCGACGCCGTGGATTGAAGATGGCAAGTTGATAGGTATCATTGTGAGGTGCTATCTAGGTTAAGGGATAGAAGTCAGTTGGTATCAATGTGACGTATTATCCAAGTCTTGGATGAGAGTCAGCTTTTGAATGATATTTCTATTATTAATAAATTTCTGGCGTATTCTTGAAGACTTCTTAGCCTACTTAGAACGTAAAATCAAATTTTGTATTGACCCCGAGAAAAAACCCATTTCTTAAACCTCAAATATTTCTTCAACTAAAATGAACAGTTTACGTGGTTTATGATGAAAGTTATAATAAAAGCATTGGACTAATGAAAATCATGGGTATATGAAGTATTAGTAAGTGTTATGATGAGTTATGTTGGTTATTATGTGAAAACATGAAAGTTTCTTAGAAATCACAAAGAGTTGAAAATCGATTTTGGTGAAAAACATAACATGAAATTCAATTGACCATATCTCCTATTATATTTTGAATTTTGAATGTGGTCAAGTCCTAGAGTTAGATCTACGAGTTACCTAACTAATCCAAGTGGAATTACTGGAAAAGGTGTTGTAGATTTTGTGTGGACTGATTTTAGCAAAGGAGGCCAAAGCTGTAAATTTCGAAAATGCTAACGCCCGTAGAAACTTTAAGGAACTGTTTTGGCCACTTAAATTATGAGAAAATTCTGGCCTTTTGAGACAAGAAGGTATATGGTATAAAGTACCTCCTGTCCAAAAATGAGCTCATTCGACTTAAAATGAGCAAGTTATGACTATTTCAATATTTATGTTTTTCCGACAAAAATGCTATAATCGGAGTTCTATAACTCCGATGACCATGAAATTTAAACTAGAAGCTCACGTTAACATGTGTAAGGTCCTGCCAAGATTTGGGAATTTTTGGAGTTAAACTTGAGGTAGCTAATTTCTTAAGGAATTAATTAGAAATTGATTTTTGAAAAATAGTAAATGAATTTTAAAAATTTCGAGAAAAATATATTTTCATCATGGGACTATATTATGCTAAATCCCAAAAAAGAAATATTTTTGGGACTGATTTGGTATTTTTCATGAAAATAGTTTAGTTACGAACATATGAGTTAAATATGTTATGTGAAGTAACAAAGTTGAAAATAGGATTTTATGGCTAGAGAATCCTATATAGAGTATATGCATATTTTTTTATGAGGGATTTGATAATTGGTGATGATATCTTATGAGTGTGGCATTTTTGAATGATTAAATGCATTATATGGTAAAGTGTAAACAATTGAGGTAAATTGTTTATAAATTTAAGAAGTGATTAAAATATTGTTATAATATTAATGTTATTAGATTATGAGATTATTAAGTGATTGATAACATGGGGATATTCTTGAATCTCGGATAAATTATATTATAAATGTTTAATATTTATCCTTTATCTCATTTGATTGATTCTTTATATCATTATCCTCATGTTTATATTATGTTGAAAGTCATCGCGTCAGTAAGTGCATGGATAATTTGTGGTCGTGATACTAATGAATACACGATTATCTTTGGCCAGTAGTGCATGGATAATTCGTGGTCGTGATACTAATGAATACACGATTATCTTTCGTAGTAGTGCATGGATAATTTGTGGTCGTGATCTTAATGAATACACGATTATCTTTGGTAGTAGTGCATGGATAATTCGTGGTCGTGATCTTAATGAATACACAATTATCTTTGGTAGTAGTGCATGGATAATTTGTGGTCGTGATCTTAATGAATACACAATTATCTTTGGTAGTAGTGCATGGATAATTTGTGGTCGTGATACTAATGAATACACGATTATCTTTGGCCGTAGTGCATGGATAATTTGTGGTCGTGATATTAATGAATACACGATTATCTTTGGCCGTAATGCATGGATAATTCGTGGTCGTGATATTAATGAATACACAATTATCTTTCGCAGTAGTGCATGGATAATTTGTGGTCGTGATCTTAATGAATACACAATTATCTTTGGTAGTAGTGCATGGATAATTTTGTGGTCGTGATACTAATGAATACACAATTATCTTTGGCAGTAAGTGCATGGATAATTTGTGGTCGTGATATTAATGAATACACAATTATCTTTGGTAGTAGTGCATGGATAATTGTGGTCGTGATACTAATGAATACACGATTATCTTCGGTAGTAGTGCATGGATAATTTGTGGTCGTGATACTAATGAATACACGATTATCTTTGGCCAGTAGTGCATGGATAATTTGTGGTCGTGATACTAATGAATACACGATTATCTTTGGTAGTAGTGCATGGATAATTCGTGGTCGTGATACTAATGAATATCCTCGGCCCGTAGTGCGGTGGATGATTCGATGATATGGATTAATTATTGAAATGAGTCTCAAAGAATGAAATATTAATTCATGGATGTGGTAAAAGTCATCTTTGGCCAGTAGTAGTGCATTGATAGACTTGGTATGATTATGACCACGGATTATTCAAAGATAATCACGACTAGTAATTGAAAACACGAATATCCTTAGCCAAAGAAAGGTATGGATAATTCATGGTTGTGATACTATTAAGCTAAGTCTCAAGATTATTGGTTTTACGCTTATATATCTTTGCTTTGTAGTGTAAAAGATGAATTGTTAATGAATAGCTTTGGGCAGATTTCAAAGATAAATTTAATATTTTTAAACGATAAAGGTATTCAAGGTATCCTCATCTCTTTATCATTCCAGTGTCGCACCTAATTTCGAGGGCTTAAATTCCATAAGAGAGGAGATTGTGAGACCCCAGATTTTATTAATAAAGATTTAAATTTGGTCGAAATAATTTTTAATATTATGGTGTGAATTTGAGATAATATTATAGTTGTGGGTAGATTTATAAATTTTGCAAAGTATGCAAGTGGTTATATTATATTCGATTGGCCTGGGAATATTCGGTTTAGCGCAGGAATATTCGCACAACTACCAATCATTGGTGGACCCTATTAATGTAATTATCATTTGATTCGAGAAAACGCGAAAAAATATTTTATTAAAATAACGGCGGAAGTTTTACCGTGGTTCTTGTTGAACTACTTCGGTAGTAAAAGTACGAAGAATACGTGTGGTTGCATAAGAAAGATTACCAGTATTGATTATTGATGCCTATGTGAGAAGTCACCAGTTTGATTCCATTATCACAATTAATAATATGAATTATTATAATGATAATGACGTTTTGTTTTATTCAGTATTATTAACGTAATAAAATGTAAAACATCTTTTTATATAAAATAGAATACTTTATTAAAGTTATTCTATAAATAGTAATATATTATATTTTATTATGCATAGTGTTGCGTAGTGTTTTGCGCGTATAAGATTGCATAGTGTTTGCATAGTAAAATGTTTTTATATAAATAGAATATATTATATTTTATTTAAAAGATTTTCTTTAAATATGGACCGTCCGATTAAAGTAAATCAATACGGACCGTTCATGGATTAGTTCTTATGCATTTCATTTTCCTATAAATAGAAGCTCATTCCTTCATTATTTTCTTATTTAATTCATTGAAACTCAGAGAGAAATTATAGAGAGAAGTTTATAGAGAGAAAATTATAGAAAGAAGAAGAGTATTCTCCTACTTCACTACTTCTATATTCAGTTCTTTTTACAGTAAGGGTATTATTTGTTGTACCCGTAAGGGGTGTTATTCTTTCTTCTTGAAGAGAACTTCATTATTCCATTCATTATTATTACGCTGAATAACTTCGTAAAAGTGGCATACCCTATACATAACTCGTATCACGCAGATACCCTATACTTGGTGAAATCCTTATGTTATTCCATTGCTTATTATTCATTGAATAACTTTGATCTGTGGTTTACCCTATACTTGGTGACATTCTTCTATTATTACATTTGGAACATCCATGTCTCGTGTGTTTTACAGGACTGGTTCCGTTTTTTATTATTACATTGGAACATCACGCGTGTGTTTTACACCGGACTGGTTCCGCTCTTTATCATTCTCGCTGAATATCCTATCGTGTGTTTTTACAGGATCCTGGTTCCATCTTTATTATTCTGTTGGAACATCCCGCTTGCGGTGAATTTCACCCGACTCGGTTCCGTTATTATTATTCATTTGAATAACTGCCTACATGCAAGTACCGCATGCATTGTGATTTCTTTTGTTATTCCATTCTTTATTATACCCAGGTTGGTTAAAACTTTGACTTCTATACTCCATGAAATTAGTAGAATATCCTCGATATTTTTGCGTTTCATCCAAAGATCTTTTCATGGAAATATTCTTCCGATCATTATTGAATTTTACTTCTAAACAAAGATTATCATGTTGACAATTTGGACGTTAATAATTCATGGATTAAATAATTCTTGAACTTGTTTTATTGAATTACTATGTCATTGTCATCATCCTCATGTTATATTATGTTATCTTTGGCTTACGTGCATAGATGAACTTAGTATGATTATGACCGAGGATCATTCTAAGATAATCATGACTTGATATAAATGATGTGACAAAAGTCCTCGGTGGCTGTAATGCGTTGATGGATAGTTTTTGGTATGATTATGACCGGGGTGATTGGTATAGTCATGACCATTGATAATTTGATGAAAATCCTCGACCGTGGTACGTGGATGATTAGATGTGGTGGTTTATTATTGTCGAGTCTCAAATGATAAAAATTGATGAAAACCTTTTAAAACCTAAAAGATAGTAGACTTTATTCTCTACTTGACTCTTTTTAATGGATTGCTTATTCCACCGCAGCTTAAACCGGTTGTCTATTGTATTTTATCGGTTTAACACCTTTGTTGAAGGCTAATGATAATTTATTCGCATTATCTTAGTCATAATATTTCTTCTTGGGCTAGTTGAGCTCACCCTTTTCTTTCTTTATTCTTCGTGAAATGAGAACATATTTGGGATTTAGTCTGGGAACGTAAGTAATGGTCCGAGAGGATAGCATTAGTAGTCCTCACTATTCGTGAAATAGTGTGATAATAGTTGTAATGAGGACTCCTTTTGAGTTTGTATAATATCTAGTAGACAATATTTGTATTCAAACTCACGATTTTTTGTCGATTGTACTGCACGCTTATTATATTAGTAAGTTGTATTTGAATTTATGTACCATGTAAGTGGCGATCCAAGATGGGTGACGTATACCTAATTTTGGGGGCGTCACATAACCCGTGCTTGAAGGCACTGTATAATTAAAAAAAATAAAAATAAATTATGAACACAAAAAATTAAAATGTGAGTTATTTTGCGACAACATGTGATGTCTAGTAATTACCCGTGCCTGAAGGTACGGCGAAATGAAAAATTAAAATAAAATTCGAAAAGTAATACATTACCTAAAGATTCTTTACAACTTAAAATAATTTACAATAAGACATAACAATTATCATAATTCATCATACAACCTGTCTACAAAACATCAAGCTAGTCGCTACTAATTTCAATAAATTTCGACAGAGTTTACTTAAAAAATAGATATCCAAAAAATATAAACCTGTCTACAAAACTTACAATCATAAATAAATATTCAAATCACCAAAACATCCATCATTCCATGCCCAAAATCATCATAACCATATATAATTAGTTATATTTACAAAAGGCGGAACACAAAAAATATACACATGCAGAAAATAGAGAAACAACTTCGTATTTTTTATAGCTTACACCAAGTATCCTTCAATGTATACCTTAAAATATTTGATCATACAGCTTACAGAGTTTGATTGATGAAAACTTGTAATGAGAGTGGAAATATATCACATGCCAAAATTTTTCTTGACATTTTTAGAAATGTATAAACATGGCTTCACCCTAGGGCCAAAGTTACATCAACGAAGCAGTGAATCTAACTTTATCAAGGATAATTTATAGTACACTATGCAGACGAATTAACATACTTTCATTGTGTGCAACTATTGCATTCCGTCTCATCCGACCACTGCAACTATGTAATTCTGCATAGCAAAACAATAATCAACATATAAAATCATATACAATTTAGTTTATTTAATGCAAACCTTAAAGTATAAAAAATTTTAACAAATAGTACTCATGACCATAAAAAAAGGTAGTTATAAGTTGCAATACCTGAAAATTGATCCTCATTACCAAATAGTAATTAGATAAGACGTACGGTGACAAAGCTCATGTATAGGTTGTTCCTTCACTTTATCTGTTGCTTTATCTTTCCAAGCAATAATAGTTTAATATGTTTGATTTTGATTTCGAAATTCAAAAAATTTAAATTAAAATAAAAACATGATCACCATAATTAAAATACCAATAATATATCAACCAATTAAAATTCAATTCTCAAATTACGTTAAAGCTCATAACCCCAAAAAAATAATCAAAACTATATATTTAAAAGACAAAAATTTAAATGTATTCAAAAGACAAAGATTTATATCCAAACTGCATATACTACCTTATTCCCATAATGAAGGTCCTAATTCAAAAGACAAAGATTTAAATATATTCACCTTGAATAACATGTTTCCCCGCCTTCAACAGCTTCAAAGACATATCCACATGCACAATTTGGTTCTCGTGTTAACAATATCTTTGATCAAACAAATAAAACAATTGAAGAAGATATTATTCCGATAAAAATAATTAAATATTAAATCACATAGTGAAGACGGCTACAAAATAGAAATTTGCTAAGGTGTGCTGAAGTATTCTTTTAGAAAGGAATTACAATTTTAATGAATATCAAAATTAAAAACCTTTGTGTTACTATTTTTGCTAGCTTTATAATAGATGCTTATTTTATAAGATGCTGAGTACGCTGTTTACTCTGGACAAAAGCTTACGATGTGTTTTTATTAGTATGTTTTCTAATTTTTCATTCTTATTTTGGTGGAGTCACAATCTTGGCATTAATAATCACTCTCGCAACTGATGTTCAAGCTCATAAGGTTTATGATAGAACATTTTGGGTATGTTTTCATCGGTGCAGTCAGGGCAAGATTTCAAGTTCACAAAGTGAGTAGGTGACAAAATCCCCAAGTATATATCCGTTTTGTAAAAAGGATCATGTTTTGTAAAAAGGAGTTATAGGCACACTATATAGTTTGAAAAGTTTAATGAACGCAAAATGTAAGCCCCCTTATTCTTAATGTAAATGTTCATGATGTTATGTACAAGATTATTAAACTGATAGCTTCAAACACTTTATAAAATAAAACAAAAGCATTCCCACGACAAAATAGGTTGCTCAGAAGATAAAATCCAAAAGAGAGAAAATGTATACACCTAGCCTAACCTTGGCAAGTCTAATGTCGAAAAAAATTCCAAATCCAATAAATAGCTAGTGATCCATCTTTTAAGGGGACATCATGTTAAGATAATTGTGGAGGAAAGTGATGGGCTATTGCTAAGGTATCTATCAAAAATACGATAAGATTGTGTCTAAGCATCAGACTCAGATGAATCACCATTTAAAAGTTTCCCCTATTTTGAACAAAGTTGATAGTCGATTAATCAATATGTTCACGTTGTGAGTTAAATGCTTAAATTGACTACTATAATTAAGCCTTCAATATCTAAAAATATATCCAAATACCTGACTCATTCGTGGTCGGCGCCTTGCTGAGTGACGTACACAGGCGGCACAAGCAACCATTCGCAACATCTCATTCTAGTTGAAATGCAAGCAATCATGTTAGTTTTAAGCTTAACCCACCAGCCTATTTTCTAGGGCAAAAGGAAAGAAAATTGCTTTCATTAGGGGAAGAAATTATAACAATATCCCGACTCCTGGAAACTAACTATCAAAAAACTCATAGCTCATGTAAGAGGGAATCTAAAGCGGGTGTAATTACTTTACTCACCAATCAACCAAACTATCATCCATGAAGTCCGAGATGTATCAGCGAGTTGACATCCGATTACCAACTCTGTAAGCATGACCCCAAAAGAAAAAAAACATAGAATTTGTCGGTGAGTTTCCGGAGGAGGCAAAGATATTCGGGGAGCTAGGTACTGAAGGTGGCATACATGTGCAAACATGCATAAGGTTTAACTAAATATTCAAAAACAACCCTCGTGAAGGCAATAAAAAACCAATCATGTAAAGCAAAAAATAAAAATATCCCGATGAACTTGACGAATAAATGGATAGAAAACACCTAAAATAGTTATCCGAGCACAATTTCTACAAATTAATGCAACAAAATTTTGATTTTTCCAAGTTAAATATAATCTATTTCTGAGAAAAAGTTAGGTATGATAATATTATCCATTACTGAACTAAAATATCAAGAAAAAAGAAATTGAGCTAATCGTTTTTACCCAAAACAATGTTCACAATGTATGATTTTAATATCAATATACAGGTTGCCTACAATATTTTAGGCATAGTTCTATCGCCTTTTCTCATTGAGAGAATAATATACACAAGAAGGGAACTTACAATCCTCGTGTAGATAAGACAGGTCCTTTTGCAAAGACCAAGCAATTCGCAATCTTTTCGGGCCATTCCATCAGAGGTCTCCATTTCCCGCAAAATTGTTAAAAATCTGTTAAATCCTTGTAACCTGGGAGTATCAACTATGAACTATCTACCCAACATATTTCCGTAATGTCATCACTTAAAAAAAATCCAAGTGGCTTTTTTACAAGTCAAAGTGTAATGTGTCAATGTGGCTTGACAGTGATTTAGTGACACCGTCCTCAATCACTCTATTGAGAAAAGTTAATAAAAATTGAACAGATTTATGTGGGAACCATTGATGAAACAGTTATAAAAAGCACCATAACATAAAAAAAGCATAACAAAATGTCATATGACCACCATAACATGTATAATTTGATTTGTTGCAAATTAGTACTTACCATGTAAATGAAATTCCAAGGTATTGTTTGAAACAAACTCGTACACAAGTGTAAGACCCCAACTTATTATTAATGAAATTTAATTTTCTCTATTTATTATTTTGAAATAGTAAGGGTTGATGTGATTAATGTGGATAGTTAGGGGTAAAATACGCAAATATTTCAAAATAAGCAAGTGGTTATAAAATATTCATTGTTGTCGGGGAATATTCGTTTGGTCGTGGAATATTAAATGATTGTGGGGAATATTAAATGACCACAGCGACCCATGTGTGGGCCCCATAACGGAAAGCGATTGGATGAAGAAAACGACAAATATAAGTTGTTTAAAAATAATGGCGTGGTTGTTACCGTTAATACTGTTAAAATACCCGGTGGTTAAAACACAGTAGCACACGGTATTGCACCAATTATTGATTCTTACGTAAGAAGGCACTACTCAATAATGGTTACGGTAATTCTTCGTTCAATTATTTTATTGAGTTAATAATTGTTTGCGTGATATTTTATATTGGTTGTTGTTTCAATAATTGTCATTACACGTATTTTTCATTATCGAAGCAATAATTCATATTATCTGAATAATATTATTAGATAACATTATTGGCAATGTCTAGAAAGTTACGTCTAAGGAGAGGTTTGGTCACCTAATTGCGCTACCAATAAGAAGAAATTCTTATTGGAAAGCCCCTCTTCCCTGGGCACTGGTTATCGATATTGTGATTACGTAATATTATTTGTGAATAATTAATTATTGATTCATATGATGAGGAAAATATTGATTTTATGTGGATATAGATGGAGAAAAATTTTAATGTGACAATTGTTAAAAATTGAAATTTTATCTTTTTCGATAAAATAATTCTTTTAAATATATTATTATATTTTAATAATATAATAATGGTGATATTTTTACAACGAATGTGGGATATATGAGTATATACGAGGAGGAAGAGTATTTTTTGTTGCAATAAATGTTTAAAACATGTTAAACATGTAAATTGGACCCCATTTATTGATTGAAATTTGATTATAGCTTGTAAAATTGCCCGTTTGTGGATTTTGGTCAATTTCGCATTTGGAATTCGGAAAAACTTTCTTACGCAAAGTTGTAGAGAATTGAATTTTCTATAAAAACTTGCGAGATTCGAATTTTCTGATAAAAGGGCTATTTATTGTGAATTATTGAAGTTCGAAGCTCAAATAATAATTGATTTTGGAAGTTTTAATTATTATTTTAAAGAAAAACGTTTTTTTTGCATTTAAGTGGGCTAACATGTGATATTAATTGCTGAAATCAGATCTTCAAAGATGGGCTAAGGAAATTTATAATATATATTAATATTTTATTAAATTTTCTGCTTAGGTTAGAATTGAAAATCACACCAGAAACTGAAGTTTTCTCTCTTTATATTATCGAGCGTATTCTTGTGAGTATTTTGAGTATACTTTGAGTATTGTTAGACGGTGCAAGTTCCCTTCAGCACTATACCCGGTATTCCAGCTAGAAGTACTAATCTTTCGAGGTAAGGGATGTTATTTTCTTCTCAAATGATATTATTTCTTCAATATCATTATCTTTGAAATATTGGTTGGAACTTTTTATCAAATTTGGAACTTTTTTTTCATGTCGGGGTTACTATTCATGAGTTATTATTCACGAGTTACTATTCATGAGTTCTTATTCACGAGTTTCTTATTCACGAGTACTATTAAATAAGCGTGAAGATATTTTTTGTGGAATTTCTATCTTTTGGTGTAGAGTTACTATTCACGATATCGGTGACTATTCACGATATCGGCACTATTCACGATATCGGACTATTCATCAAAAAAAAAAATTCTTCTCTTTGTCCAAAATATCTATTACGGATACTAGCTTTTGAGTGTATCCATGTTTTGATTATTCTTGAATTTTACACCACTATGATTATTTTGAGGTATTTTGAACATGGATAATGTAAGACCCCGAAATTTTTTAAATAAAAGGAATTTCCTTTATTTATTATTTTGAAATAGTAAGGGTTGATTTGATTAATGTGGATAGTTAAGGGTTAAATACATAAATATTTCAAAATAAAAGTGGTTATAAAATATTCATTTTTGTTAGGGAATATTCGTTTGGTCGTGGAATATTAAATCTTTGTCGGGGAATATTAAATGCGACGGTAGTGACCATGTGTGGGCCCCATAACGGAAAGCGATTGGATGAGGAAAACGACAAATATAAGTTGTTTAAATATAACGGCGTAATTATTCTCAATTAAGATATGTTGGAATACCCGGTGGTTAAAATACGAGAATACACGTGGCGCATAAGAGCGATAGCACACAGTATTAAGACAAGATTGTTGAATTATTGATTAAATGTAAAGAAGGCACTACTCAATAATTATTACTGTAATTATTATTCAAATATTTTATTTTATTGATTCAATAATTCTTTGCGTTGGTATTTTATATTATTGTTGTTTTGATAATTGTCCTTTGCACAAAGATTTCCCATTATCGGATCAATAATTCATATTATTTGAATAATATTATTAGATAACATTATTGGCAATGTCTAGAAAGTTCATCTAAGGAGAGGTTTGGTCACCTAATCAAGGCTTGATAAAGAGAGATCCTTATTGGAAAGCCCCTCTTTCCCAGGAAGCTGCTGGTTGTCATAATTGTGATTACGTAATATTATTTGGGAATAATTAATTATTGATTTATATGATAAGAAAATATTTATTTGATATGGATATAAATGATGGATTTATTTATTATATGTGGTTATAATTGAAGGATTTAATGTTGAGGTGTTTTATCAGTAATTTTGTTCGGAATGGAGGTATTAAAAATCAAATCAGTATTTCTACGATATATTGCGTGAGTTATAATTTTTAATCTGACCGTTGGATCGTTGCGATTTTTGGATATGTTATACATATATAAGTTGAGTATATGTCTACAAATTTTGAACCGTTAAAAATGAACGAATGATTTGTTATAAATTTTAAGAGGTGTTTGATTCGGAAAGTAGGGTTATAATTGATTTTGGTGGAAAATTCTAGAATTGAGTGGGCCCCACTTATGGTTGGTGAAAAAATATGCTGAATTTTATTTCAAATGTGGTGGGTGGCAATAGTAGCAGGTAAAGCCATCAGGTTGCAGGTTAAGTCTGCTTCGGCGTGCTAACATTTTCCTATAAATAGAGGGCTAAGTTAGAATTGAAAATCACACCAGAAACAAAGTTTTCTCTCTTTCTCTCTCTATATTATTGAGCTTATTTTGTGAGTATTTAGATACTTTGAAAGTTCTTTGTTCAAAGATCAAGTTTCATTCAACATCACTTAGATCTTTCCTTAGAAATCGATTCTTTGAGGTAAGGGATATTATTTTTTCATAATGATATTATTTCTTGATATCATTATCTTTGAAATGTTGATCTGAAATTTTTATCAAATTTGGAACTTTTTCATATCGGGGTTACTATTCATGAGTTCTTATTCATGAGTTACTATTCACGAGTTCTTATTCATGAGTTCTTATTCACGAGTTCTTATTCACGAGTCTTATTCACGAAGCGTGAAAATGTTTTTTTGGAATTTCTATCTTTTGGTGTCGGAGTTACTATTCACGATATCGACCTTTATTCACGATATCTGACACTATTCACGATATATCTGCACTTATTCATAGAAAAATAAAATTTCTTCTTTTCGTCCAAAATATCTATTCGGATACTAGCTTTGATTGTATCCATGTTTTGATCATTCTTGAATTTTACACCACTATGATTATTTTTGAGGTATTGTTGGACATGGATAAAACAAAGTACGAATCCTTAATCATTAATCCTTGTCATTTTGTTTCCTTTGGATTCGTTCTTTAAAAATATTTTCATCATCCTCGGTCTTAAATGATGATATTATTGAATATCTTTGGGCTTTGTAGTGCAAAGATGAATGATTTCTGAAGAATATCTTTGGCTGTAGTCAGTGTAAAGATGAGCAGTGTTTAAATGAACATATTGAGTGATGAATATCTTTGGCCTTTAGTGCAAAGATGAGCAGTGTTGAGATGAACATGACCGATTGATGAATATCTTTGGCTGTAGTGCAAAGATGAATATTTGATTTGAGATGAATATTGATTGATGTTACTGAGGATAAAATATTGATGATGAATTTATTAAATTCATAGATTATAGTAGATTTCATTCTCTACGTAACTCTTCTATGAATTATTATTTCACGCTGCGAATATTGATCTGAAACTTGTTATACATTGTATTCTATCGATTTTTCCTGTTGGAGACTAACGATAATTTGTTGTATATTATCTTAGTCATAGTATTCTTCTTGGGCTAGTTGAGCTCACCCTTTTCCTTGTTGTTCCATTTTTCTTCTCGGGAGGCGAGAATGTAGCGAAGTACTTAGTCGGGGTATGGAATGAAGGTTTTAGAAAGGATTGTTTAGTAGTCCTCACCATTTTGTAAAATAATGTATCAATAAATGTGATGGGGATTTATTTGACTATAGATATTGTGCAGAAGATAATATTTGTATTTAAACTCACAGTTTCTTGTTGTAATAATAAAGTTGTAGTTGTTTACATACCATGTATTTGGCGACTCGAGAATGGGTGTGGTGTATACCTATTTTGGGGGCGTCACAGATAAAACAAAAGTACTGAATCCTTAATCCTTAATCCTTGTCATTTTGTTTCCTTTGGATTCGTTTCTTAAAAATATTTTTCATCATCCTCGGTCTTAAATAATGATATTATTGAATATCTTTGGCACTGTAAAAAAGATGAATGATTTCTGAAGAATATCTTTGGTAGTAGTGCAAAGATGAATAGGTGTTTAGATGAACATGACCCGGTGATGAATATCTCTTTGGCACTGTAGTGCAAAGATGAATATTTGGTTCTGAGAGGTATATTGATTGATGTTACTGAGGGGATAAAAGATAGAGCGATGAACTTTTAAATTCATACATAGAAGATAGTAGTTTGCATTCTCTACTTAACTCTTCTAATGAATTATTATTTTCATTGCGAATATTGATTTAAAATTTGTTGTCTATTGTATTCTATTAGATTTTTCCTGTTGAAGACTAACGATAATTTGTTGTATATTATCTTAGTCATAATATTTCTTCTTCTTGGGCTAGTTGAGCTCACCCTTTTCCTTTTTGTTCCATTTTTCTCTCGGGAGGCGAGAATATAGCGAGTAATGACGAGTCGGGGTATGGAATGAAGGTTCTAGAGAGAGTTGTTTAGTAGTCCTCACCATTTTGTAAAATAATGTATCAATAAATGTGATGAGGTTTTATTTGAGTATAGATATTATACAGAAGATAATATTTGTATTTAAACTCACGCTTTTCTTGTTGTAATAATAAAGTTGTAGTTGTTTACGTACCATGTATTGACAACTCGGAATGGGTGATGTATACCTATTTTGGGGTCGTCACGGTTGGTATCGAGCTTAGGGATATGATCTCTGGCGGAGATCGGGGAATAGAACTAGGAGGGAGAGGCGAGTAAATCCTTCGTTAGTGTGTCTACCTAAGCTTATTTTTTAGTTAGTCAAGTATATAAGAATATTATGTGATATATTGATTTCCTTAATTAACCCTTGTTTTATGGCGGTATTTGAGAATGTCGTGAGAATATTAACAATGGAAATGAGACCGTGGAGACGCTTTGTACTCACCAACGAGGAGAGCGTGCAACAGATGGCAATGTTCCTCCTGTGAACAACATTGCTTGGCGAGATGATGAGCGAGGGGATGTTTAGAAGCCTTTTTGCGATTCATGCAAAATCAAACGAGGAGACTCGTGTTCAAAATAAAGGAGGAAATGATAGTAATTCACGGGTTGTCACAACCAAGCGGTTCAAAGAGTTGGGACCACCATAATTTAAGGAAAGCGGATCCGATCATGGCGGAAACATGGGTCAAACAAATTACCAAGATATTCGATGTCTTGGGATGCACGGAGAACGAAGGTTCCATTCGCCACCTTTATGTTCCGTGGGCGAGGCGGATCACTGGTGGGAGTCTGTGAAGCGTACCCATCCAAATTCACTCACTCATGTCTTGGGAAGCGTTTGAAACTATTTAATGACAAATACTTTCACGAAAGTGTTCGTCGTATATGAAGGAAGTGGAGTTCATCGATTAGAGCAAAACAACATGGCGGTGTCTCGATGCGAGGCAAAGTTTGCGAGTTATCGGTTTGCACCTCATTTGGTGGAGAATGAGGAGCGTATGACGCGGATGTTTCTTAGAGGTTTGAAACCCCAAGATACGTCGATTATCTCATTTCTCATAAACTTTCTCTCTATTCGGATGTTGTAAACATGGCTCAATTATTAGGCGAGATAACGCGAGTACGGTCGTCGAGGGACCACAACCAGGATCGTACGAGAGATAGCGATCAGCAAGAATAATGATAACCGGCGAGAGAAAAAGCAGACGGACAAAATGGTAACCACTCTGGTGGTAATCATGGCCATAAAAATAGAAGAAGCGAGTCGGGAGGAGATTTTAAAAGAGGAGATTTAACAACGATTATATGAAGACGAGCAAAGGTGCGGCTTAAAGAATGGTTTTAAGGAGGAGAACGACCACCGGTCATATATATTATAAATGCGGAAAGAGGGTCATATTAGTCCAAAGCGTCCACAACAGTTCAAGGTATGCTATAATTGTGGAAAAGATGGACATATCGCTCGAGATTATGCAGTAGCGAAACCTAGTTCAGTGAACGGTGACTCAAAAGATCATCCCGAGAAAAGTCAAAGTCAGCGATTAGGAAGAAGCGTTTGTTGTATTTGGTCAAAATGCGAGGAACCCAAACGAGGTGATCACGGGTAAGCTATTTATAAATTCTTACGAAGTTTATACCTTACTTGATACCGGTGTTACCCATTCATTTATCTCTCCTGTTTGTGCTCAACGTTTAAACTTGACTCTGGAGAAATTAGACTTTGACCTATCTGTGGAAACTCCGTTAGGAGAAACTTTCATCACATCCACTGTTTATAAATCTTGTTTGATTCAAGTTGGCACCATTACCTTACATTGACCTTATCTCTTTAAAGATACTTGCTTTTGATGTGATTTTAGGGATTGATTGGTTAACTACTCATCATGCCAAAATTGATTGTTTTCGTATGGTTGTTAGTTTTCATATTCTAACCAACTTTGTTATGCAATTCAAGCAACTAAACCATTAAAATCAATCCTTTGTCATATCTAATCATAAAGCTATTCGTTTATTGAAAAGCGGATGTCAAGTTTTCTTAGCCCATGTTATGGATTTGAATAAAGACACGTCAAATTTGAATAATATTCTGTTGTTATTGACTTTCCGACGTATTTCAAGAAGAACTTCACGGTCACCCCCGAGCGTGAAGTTAAATTCTTTATTGATCTTGAAACTGATACAAAGCCCATTTCTAAAACCCCATATCGAATGGCTCTATTGAACTTGAGAGTTAAAGGTCCAACTACGAGGAATTGTTGGACATCGGTTTCATTCGTCGTAGTACATCTCCTTGGGGTGCTCTGTTTTATTTGTAAAGAAGAAAGGCGGGAGTTTGCGATTTTGTATTGACTATCGGGAATTGAACTATGTCACCATCAAGAATAGGTATCCTCTACCTCGTATTGATGACTTGTTTGACCGAGTTGCAAGGGCACAATTCTTTTCAAAAATTGATCTTTCGATTCGGATATCATCGGTGAAGATTAGAGGCGAGGATATTCAAAGGCGCCTTTAGAACTTCGATGCGGGCATTATGAATTCTTAGTCATGTCTTTCGGACCGACTAATGCTCCTGCTGACTTTCATGGATATGATGAACCGAGTATTCAAGGAATATTTGGATCGATTCGTTGTTGTCTTTATTGATGACATCCTTATATATTCCAAAAGTCGTGAAGATCATGAGCACCATTTGAATTTGGTACTCCAAAGGCTTCGTGAAAACCAACTATATGCCAAATTGAAGAAATGCGAGTTACGGCGAGAAAGTAGCATTTCTTGGGCACATGGTGTCAAAACATGGAGTATCCGTGGATCCGTGAAGATTGAAGCAATACAAAGTTAGGGAGCAACCAAAGTGGTGATCAAGTCACGTAGCTTTTGGGCTTAATTTGGTTATTATCGGAGATTCGTGGAAGGGTTTTCTCGAATCGCTACTCCATTAACTCAATTAACTTCGGAAGGATACAAAATTCGTTTGGAGCGAAGAATGCGAGAAGAGTTTCAAGAGCTTAAGAGGAGACTTATTTTAAGACTGTTCTAACAATACCATCCGGTTCGGATGGATTTGTTATCTCTGACGATGCTTGTGCAAAGGGTTAGGATGTGTTCTCATGCAGCGTGGGAAAGTCATAGCCTATGCCTCATGACAACTTAAAGAGTATGAGAGGAATTATCCTACTCACGATCTAGAGTTAGCGTGATCGTTTCAGCGCTTAAAGATATGGAGGCACTATCTATATGGGGAGAAAGTGGAGATATATTCGGACCATAAAAGCCTTAAATATTTCTTCACTCAAAAAAAGAACTCAACATGCGGCAAATGACTTTGGCTCGAGCTATTGAAAGACTAAGACCACACTATTCAATACCATCCGAAAAGCGAGCGTGGTAGCAGACGCGTTGAGTAGAAGATCATATGCGAGGAACGAGTGCGATGATGTCAAGTATCGATAGAGCCAACTTTAATAGAAAAAGTTAAGGTTGCTCAACCCACCGACGGAGGCGATGCGTATGAAGAAGAAATTACAAGAAGGAGCTATTCCGGAAGAAGGAATACTTCGAGTCCACTCTAGACTTTGTGTTCCTAACGACTTTGATTTGAAGTACAAGATTATGATGGAGGCACACAATAAACCATTTGCAATCCATCCTGGAAGTACTAAAATGTATCGTGATCTTTGACATACATTTTGGTGGAACAATATGAAGAGAGAGATTGCAAAGTTTATCTCAATGTGTTTAATTTGTCAACGTGTAAAGGCGGAGCATCTAGTACCTAAGGGTCCGTTGCAACCACTTGAGATTCCAAATTGAAGTGGGAACACATTACCATGGATTTCGTTACGGGTCTTCCTACGGTTTCTCGGGCATCAATCTTATTTGGGTTATTGTTGATAGATTAACCAAGTCTGGTCATTTCTTGCCGTCTGGGAGACTTATTCACTTGAACGTCTTCTTTAGTATGTACGTGAATGAGATTGTGAGGTTGCATGGCATGCCTGTATCCATAGTTTCGGATCGTGACCCAAGATTCACTTCAAGATTTTGGGTTAGCTTGCAAAAAGCTATGAGCGCGGATCACGATTGATTGGCATACCATCCTCAAACCAGACGGACAATCGAAAAGGACTATTCAAACTCTTGAAGATTTATTAAGACTCGTGTCCTGACTTCAAGGCGGTTGGGATAAGTATTTACCATTGGTGGAATTCTCCTACAACAATGAGTTATAAGGCAAGTATAGGTGTGGCTCCATTTGAAGCATTATATGGGCGAAAGTGTTGCTCTCCAAAGTATGTTGGGACGAGGTGGGTGAAGCAACTTTGTTGGGACCCGAAGTTAAATGCGTACGTATGACTACAGAAAAGATCCAAATGATTCGACAACGTATACAAATGGCACAAGATCGACAAAAGAGTTATGCGGATCTTCATCGAAAAGACGTGGAATTTAGTGTAGGGGATCATGTATTGTTGCGAGTTGCTCCATGGAAGGGAGTTACAAGATTTGGGAAGAGAGGAAAGCTCAATCCACGATTTATTGGTCCATTTCAAATTCTTGACCGAGTAGGAAATGTAGCCTATAGACTCGCGTTACCTCCGAGTATGTCTCGTGTTCATAATGTGTTTCACATATCGTACTTTCGTAAATATGTGAAAGACCGAACCACGTTATAGAGTTAGAAGCAGGACGAGATAGCGAGAAGACTTAACGTATGAGGAGGTACTGTCAAGATCTTGGATAGGAAGGAGCATGTCCTACGCCATGAAAGGTCATACCACAAGTTAAAGTTTTGTGGAGGAATCATGCTTATAGAGGAAATGACACAGGGAATTGAAAGCGGAAATGAAAGCGAGGTATCCTCACCTTTTGAAACACCGAGTACGTACGTCGATTTCGAGGACGAAATTTCATAAGGAGGGAGGTTGTAAGACCCCAACTTATTATTAATGAAATTTAATTTTCTCTATTTATTATTTTAAAATAGTAAGGGTTGATGTGATTAATGTGGATAGTTAGGGGTAAAATACGCAAATATTTCAAAATAAGCAGTGGTTATAAAATATTCATTGTTATCGGGGAATATTCGTTTGGTCGTGGAATATTCGCATGCTTCGGGGAATATTAAATACGGCAATGGTAGCGACCATGTGTGGGCCCCATAACGGAAAGCGATTGGATGAAAAAGCGACAAATATAAGTTGTTTAAAAATAACTTGGCGTGGTTATTTACAGATTAATCTTGTTAAAATACCGGTGGTTAAAACACAAGATATACGCGTTATTGCATTGCACCAATTATTGATTCTTACGTGAAGGCACTACTCAATAATGCTTACGAATTAATGCTCATTCGTTATTTTATTGAGTTAATAATTCTTTGCGTTGATATTTTATATTCTTTGTTGTTTGATAATTGTCATTTACGAAGATTTTTTATTATCGAAGCAATAATTCATATTATCTGAATAATATTATTAGATAACATTATTGGCAATGTCTAGAAAGTTACATCTAAGGAGAGGTTTGGTCACCTAATTGCGCGCCAAGAAGAAGAAATTCTTATTGGAAAGCCCCCTCTCTGAGGGCGCTCGGTTGTCGATATTGTGATTACGTAATATTATTTGTGAATAATTAATTATTGATTCATATGATGAGAAAAATATTAATTTTATGTGGATATAGATGGAGAAAAATTTTAATGTGACAATTGTTGAAAATTGAAATTTTATCTTTTACGATAAAATAATTCTTTTAAATATATTATTATATTTTAATAATATAATAATGGTGATATTTTTACAACGAATGTGGGATATATGAGTATACTGAGGAGGAAGAGTATTTTTGTTGCAATAAATGTTTAAAACATGTTAAACATGTCGGTGGACCCCATTTATTATTTGAAATTTGATTATAACTTGTAAAATTTCCGTTTGTGGATTTGGTCAATTTACATTTGGAATTTGGAAAAACTTTCTTACGCAAAGTTGTAGAGAATTGAATTTCCTATAAAAACTCACGAGATTAGAATTTTCTGATAGAAGGGCTATTTATTATGAATTATTGAAGTTCCGAAGCTCCGAAATAATTGATTTTTGGAAGTTTAAAATATTTTAAATAATAAAAATGTTTTTTGTTTGTTTTGTGGGCTACAACATGTGCATAATGAGCTGAGATCAGATCTAGGAAGGTGGGCGTAGAAATCTTAATATATATATTAATATTATATTAAATTTTACTTCGCTTTGGTGTTCTAAGCATTTTCCTATAAATAGGTGCTTAGGTTAGAATTGAAAATCACACCGTAAGCTCAAGTTTTCTCTCTATATTATCGAAGCGTATTTGTAAGACTCAAATTTTTTTAAATAAAAGGAATTTCCTTTATTTATTATTTTGAAATAGTAAGGGTTGATTTGATTAATGTGGATAGTTAAAGGGTTAAATACGCAAATATTTCAAAAAAAAGTTAAAGTGGTTATAAAATATTCATTGTTGTCGGGGAATATTCGTTTGGTCGTGGAATATTATTAAATTTGTTTGGGAATATTAAAATGACAAGTATGTGACCATGTGTGGGCCCCATAACATGTAAAGCGATTGGATGAGGAAAACGCAAATATAAGTTGGTTTAAAATATTGGCGTAGTTATTACTGAATTAAGATCATTGGAATACCCGGTGGTTAAAATACGATGTCTACGCGTGGTTGGTTACGATGGCGCGCGATATTACAAAGTATTGTTGAATTATTGATCCTTACGTAAGAAGGCTTTATTCAATAATTTTCACGGTGAATTCTTATTCAATATTTTATTTTATTGATTCAATAATTCTTTGCGTTGATATTTTATATTATTGTTGTTCAATAATTGTCCTTTCGCACATTATCTCCATTATCGGATCAATAATTCATATTATTTGAATAATATTATTAGATAGCATTATTGGCAATGTCTAGAAAGTTACATCGAGGAGAGGTTTGGTCACCTAATTGCGGCGCCAAGAAGAGAAATCCTTATCTGAAAGCCCCTCTTTCACAGGAACGACTGGTTGTCATAATTGTGATTCGTAATATTATTTGTGAATAATTAATTATTGATTCATATGATAAAGAAATATTTATTTTATATGAATATAAATGATGGATTTATTTATGTGGTTATTAATGAAGGAATTAATCTTTGAGATGTTTTATTTGTATTTTGTCGGATTGGAGGTATTAAAAGATCAAATCGGTGTTATTATAGCTTTATTGTGTGAGTTATAATATTTAATCCAAATAGTTGGATCGTTGTAATTTTTGGATATGTTATACATATATAAGTTGAGTATATGTCCACAAATTTTGAACAGTTAAAAAATGAGCGAAGGATTTGTTATGAATTTTAAGCGGTGTGTGATTAGGAAATTAGGGTTATAATTGATTTTGGTGGAAAATTCTAGAATTGGTGGGCCCCACTTGTGGTTGGTGAAAAAATGTGCTGAATTTTATTTCAAATGTGGTGGGTGGCAATAGTAGCGGTAAAGCCATCGGTAGCAGTCAAGTCAATGTCTTCGCTTACGGGCTAACATTTTCCTATAAATAGAGGGCTAAGTTAGAATTGAAAATCACACCGAAACAAAGTTTTCTCTTTTCTCTCTCTATATTATTGAGCGTATTTTGTGAGTATTTAGATACTTTGAGAGTTCTTTGTTGATTACAAGTTTCATTCAAAGATCACTTGACCTTTCCTTAAAATCGATTCTTTGAGGTAAGGGATATTATTTTTTTCGTAATGATATTATTTCTTGATATCATTATCTTTGAAATATTGGTTGGAACTTTTTATCAAATTTGGAACTTTTTCATATGGGGGTTACTATTCATGAGTTACTATTCACGAGTTACTATTCATGAGTTCTTATTCACGATTCTTATTCACGAGTACTATTCATGAAGCGTAAAAATGTTTTTTTGGTGGAATTTCTATCTTTTGGTGTGAGTTCTTATTCACGATATCTGGCCTTTATTCACGATATCTGACTTTATTCATTCACGATCTGGCACTATTCATAGAAAAATAAAATTTTTCTTTTCGTCCAAAATATCTATTCGGATACTAGCTTTTATTGTATCCATGTTTTGATCATTCTTGAATTTTACACCACTATGATTATTTTTGAGGTATTGTTGGACATGGATAAAACAAAGTACGAATCCTTAATCCTTAATTCTTGTCATGTTGTTTCTTTGGATTCGTTCTTTAAAAATATTTTCATCATCTTAGATCTTAAATGATGATATTATTGAATATCTTTGGCTGTAGTGCAAAGATGAATGATTTTCGATGAATATCTTTGGCCTTTAGTGCAAAGATGAGCAGTGTTGAGATGAACATGACCGATTGATGAATATCTTTGGCTGTAGTGCAAAGATGAATATTTGATTTGAGATGAATATTGATTGATGTTACTGAGGATAAAATATTGATGATGGATTTGTTAAATTCATAGATTATAGTAGATTTCATTCTCTACGTAACTCTTTATGAATTATTATTTTATTGCGAATATTGATGCGAAACTTGTTGTCTATTGTATTCTATCGATTTTTTCCTGTTGAAGACTAACGATAATTTGTTGTATATTATCTTAGTCATAATATTCTTCTTTCTTGGGCTAGTTGAGCTCACCCTTTTCCTTGTTGTTCCATTTTTTCTTCTCGGGAGGCGAGAATGTAGCGAGTACTAATCGGGGTATGGAATGAAGGTTTAGAGAGAGTTGTTTAGTAGTCCTCACCATTTTTGTAAAATAATGTATCAATAAATGTGATGAGGATTTATTTGAGTATAGATATTGTCAGAAGATAATATTTGTATTCAAACTCACGCTTTTCTTGTTGTAATAATAAAGTTGTAGTTATTTACGTACCATGTATTTGGCGACTCGAGAATGGGTTGGATGGAATGGACCTATTTTGGGGGCGCCACGGTTGGTATCGAGCTTAGGATATGATCTCCTGGCGGAGAGATGGGGAATAGAACTAGGAGGGAGAGCGAGTAAATCCTTCGCTAGTGTGTCCTACCTAAGCTTATTTGTTAGTTGGTCAATTATATAGGGATATTATGTGATATATTGATTTCCTTAATTAACCCTTGTTTTATGGCAAAGTATTTGAGAATGTCGAATGAGAATATTAACAAATGGAGTAAATGAGACCGTGGAGATGCTGTGTCTTTACCAACGAAGAGAACGCTGCAACAGTGACAATGTACCTCCTATGAACAACACCACCGAGCAGAGATGATGAATGAGGGATGTTTAGAAGCTTTTTGCAGTTCATGCAAAATTAGGCGAGGAGACTCGTGTTCAAAATCTGAGGAGGAAATGATAGCAATTCACGGGTGGTCACAAATGCAAGCAGATTCAAAGAGTTGGGACCACGTAATTTAAAGGAAAGCCGGATCCGATCATGGCGGAAACATGGGTCAAGCAAATTACCAAGATATTCGATGTCTGGGATGATGCGGAGAACAGAAGGTTCCATTCGCCACCTTTATGTTCCGTGGCGAAGGCGATTCTTCGGTGGGAATCGTGAAGCGTACCCATCCATTTTCGGCGATGTCGTGGGAGACGTTTGAGAAGCAGTTCAATGACAAGTACTTCCTTGAAAGTATTCGTCGTATGAAGGAAGTGGAGTTTATTAGGATCTGGGCGAGAATAACATGGCGGTGTCCCGATGCGAGGCGAAGTTCAGCGGAGTTATCCAGTGTTTGCACCTCATTTGGTGGAGAATGAGGAACGTATGACGCGGATGTTTCTTAGAGGTTTGAAACCCAAGATACGTCGATATCATTTCTCATAAATTTCTCTCTATTCGAGATGTTGTCAGCGGGGCTCGATTGTTAGAAGCGAGATAACGAATACGTCAACGAGGACCATAACCGAGGATCATATCAAGATAGCGATCATCGAATAACGATAACAAATGGAGAAAGAAGAATACGGACAAAGCGGTAACCACTCGGTGGTAATCGTGGCCATGAAAATAGAAGAAGCGAGTCGGGAGGAGATTTTAAAAGAGGAGATTCAACAACGACCATTTGAAGGCGTCGGCGCCCGGTAGTAACTAGTTTTAGGGAGGAGAGCGACCACCGGTCGTATGTTACAAATGCGAGAAGAGGGACATATCATTCAAACCGCCCACAACAGTTTAAGGTATGCTATAATTATGGAAAAGAAGGACATATCGCCGAGATTATGCGATATCGAAACCCAGATCCAATGGAATGGTGACTCAAAAGGATGTCGAAAAGTCAAAGTCAGCGGTTCTTGGAAGGCGTTTGTCGTGGCCGGTCAAAATGCGAGAACCCGAACAAAGTTAGCACGGGTTAGTTAATTATAAATTCTTACGAAGTTTATACCTTACTAGATACTGGGTTCTACCCATTCTTTTTATCTCTTGTCTTTGCGCTCAACGTTTGAACTTGACTACACGAGAAATTAGACTTTGACTTATTTATGGAGACTCAGAGTTAGGAGAAACTTTCATTACATCCGTTGTTTAAAAATCTTGCTTGATTCAAGTTGGCCTTTATCACATTACACTGTTAACCTTATTTCTATAGAGATATTTGCTTTTGATGTGATTTTAAGGTTAACTACTCATCATGCCAAATTGATTGCTTTTGTAAGGTTGTTAGTTTTCATATTCCTAAGCAACTTGTTATTCGAACTCAAGCAGTCAAACCATTGTAGTCAAACATTTTCATATCAAGCCATGAAGTCATTCGTTTATTACGGATGTCAAGTTTTCTTAGTCCATGTTATGGATTTGAATAAAGACACGTCAGATTTGAATAATATTCTTGTTGTTATTGATTTTTCCTGACGTATTTCCTGAAGAATTTCTTGGCTTACTCCCAAAGCCTGTTATTAAATTTTGTATCGAATTTGAAACCGGTACAAAACTCATTTCTAAAATCTCATATCGAATGGCTCTATTGAACTTGAGGAGTTAAAATTCAACTATAGAATTTGGTACTGAGCCTTTATTTTGTGACTTCCTTTGTGGAATTCACCAAGCCGAACTCTCCAGGGGACGTCATATTCGATGCGATAGTAAAGCGATAGGTGTCATTGTGACGTCTTATCCAAGATTGGGATATGAGTCACGAGTTGAGAGCAACCTAAGTCGAGAATCGAAATACGTAGCTTTCAGAAGCTTAGTTGGTTATTATCGGAGATTCATTGAAGGATATTCTCGAATCGCTATTCCATTATCGCGGTGACTCGTAGAGATACAAAATTCGAATGGAGCAAGGAATGTGGGAAGAGCTTGAAGAACTCAAGAGGAGACTCATTTCAAAGACATGTTACGACCATGCCATCTGGAAAAGCGAACGTGGTAGGCGGCGTGTTGAGTAGAAAATCGTATCTGAAATCTGAGTACGATATTGTCAAAGACTAATTTCGTATAATTTACAAATAATAGAGATGGAGATGAAAACTCTAGGTACCCGGCGTGATGATATACTGAGTATAATCGACTTTAATCGATAAAGTTAAAGGCCGCTTTCGAGCCACCGGCAGGAGGAGATGATGCATATGAAGAAGAAAGTACAAGAAGGAGCTATTAGGGCGAGAATTGATGAAGAAGGAATACTTGAGTCCACTCTAGACTTTGTGTTCCTAACGACTCGATTTGAAGTACAAGATTATGATGGAGGTACACAAAACACCATTTGCAATCCATCTCGAAGTACTAAAATGTATCGTGATCTTGACATACATTTTGGTGGAACAATATGAAGAGAGAGATTGCAAAGTTTATCTCAATGTGTTTAACTATTTAATGTGTAAAGGCGGAGCATTTAGTACCTAAGGGTCCGTTGCAACCACTTGAGATTTAGGAATGGAAGTGGGAACACATTACCATGGATTTAGATTACGGGTCTTCTACTACGGTTTCTCAAGGCATCAATGCTATTTGGGTTATTGTTGATAGATTAACCAAATCTGCTCATTTCTTGCCGATCACGGAGACTTATTCCTTGAGCGTCTTGCTAGTATATGCGTAAATGAGATTGTGAGGTTGTATGGCATGCCGGTATCCATAGTTTTAGATCGTGACCCAAGATTCACTTCATGATTTTGGGTTAGAAAGCTATGGGCACGCAATTTCTGATTGATTTGGCATACCATCCTCAAACGGATGGGCAATCGAGAAAGGACTACTCAAACTCTTGAAGATATATTAAAACTCGTGTCCTAGATTTCAAAGGAAGTTGGGATAAGTACTTGCCATTGGTGAAATTCTCATACAACAATAGTTATTAAACAAATATAGGCATGGTTCCATTGAAGCATTATATGAACGAAAATGTCGTTCTCCGATATGTTGGGATGAGGTGGGTGAAGCAACATTGTTGGGACCCGAGTTTAGTACGTATGATGACCGAAAAGATCCAAATGATTCGACAACGTATACAAGCGGCACAAGATCGTAAAAGAGTTATGCGGATCTTCATCGAAAGGACGTGGAATTTAGTGTGGGGATCATGTATTATTACGAGTTGCTCCATGGAAGGAGTTACAAGATTTGGGAAGAGAGGAAAGCTCAAATCCACGATTTATTGGTCCATTTCAAATTCTTGACCGAGTAGGAAATGTAGCCTATAGACTTGCGTTACCTCAAAAGTATGTCTCGTGTTCATAATGTGTTTCATATCGGTGCCGTAAATATGTGAAAGACCGAACCACGTTATAGAGTTAGAACAGGACGAGATAGTAGAAGACCTAACGATATGAGGAGGTAATTTTGTCAAGATTTTGGATAGGAAGGAGCATGTCCTACGCCATGAAAGGTCATACCACAAGTTAAAGTTTTGTGGAGGAATCATGCTTATAGAGAAATGACACAGGAATTGGAAAGCGGAAATGAAAGCAAGGTATCCTCACCTTTTTGAAACACCAGTATCGTCGTCAATTTCGAGGGACGAAATTTCATAAGGAGGGAGGTTGTAAGACCGAAATTTTTTAAATAAAAAGGAATTTCCTTTATTTATTATTTTGAAATAGTAAGGGTTGATTTGATTAATGTGGATAGTTAAGGGTTAAATACGCAAATATTTCAAAATAAGCAAGTGGTTATAAAATATTCATTGTTGTGGGGAATATTCGTTTGGTCGTGGAATATTAAATCATTGTCGGGGAATATTCGTATTTACGACCAGGCAAATGACCATGTGTGGAGCCCCATAACGGAAAGCGATTGGATGAGGAAAGCGACAAATATAAGTTGGTTAAAAATAACGGCGTAGTTGTTACCGTTAAGATCGTTGGAATACCAAATTGGTTAAAACACGAATGTCTGGCGTGTTGCACTTGCGATGGCACCGGTATTGCACGCAGATTGTTGAATTATTGATCCTTACGTAAGAAGGCCACTACTCGATAAATTTTTCACGGTGAATTCTGCTTGATATTTTATTTTATTGATTCAATAATTAACTGCGTTGATATTTTATATTATTGTTGTTCAATAATTGTCACTTTGCACATTATCTCCATTATCGGATCAATAATTCATATTATTTGAATAATATTATTAGATAGCATTATTGGCAATGTCTAGAAAGTTACATCGAGGAGAGGTTTGGTCACCTAATTGCTTGCGCCGAGAAGGAGAAATCCTTATCGGAAAGCCCCTCTTTCACAGGAGCGGACTGGTTGTCATAATTGTGATTTCGTAATATTATTTGTGAATAATTAATTATTGATTCATATGATAAAGAAATATTTATTTTATATGAATATAAATGATGGATTTATTTATGTGGTTATTAATGAAGGAATTAATCTTTGAGATGTTTTATTTGTATTTTTGTCGGATTGGAGGTATTAAAAGATCAAATCGGTGTTATTATAGCTTTATTGTGTGAGTTATAATATTTAATCCGATAGTTGGATCGTTGTAATTTTTGGATATGTTATACATATATAAGTTGAGTATATGTCCACAAATTTTGAACCGTTAAAAATGAGCGAAGGATTTGTTATGAATTTTAAGCGGTGGTCGATTAGGAAATTAGGGTTATAATTGATTTTGGTGGAAAATTCTAGAATTGGTGGGCCCCACTTGTGGTTGGTGAAAAAATGTGCTGAATTTTATTTCAAATGTGGTGGGTGGCAATAGTAGCAGAGTGTAAAGCCATCGTGTTGCAGTCGAAGTCTGCTTGGTATGGGCTAACATTTTCCTATAAATAGAGGGCTAAGTTAGAATTGAAAATCACACCGAAACAAAGTTTTCTCTTTCTCTCTATATTATTGAGCGTATTTTGTGAGTATTTAGATACTTTGAGAGTTCTTTATTCAAAGATAAGTTTCATTCAAAGACATCACTTGGGCTTTTCCTTAGAAATCTTGATTCTTTGAGGTAAGGGATATTATTTTTTTTCGTAATGATATTATTTCTTCAATATCATTATCTTTGAAATATTGGTTGGAACTTTTTATCAAATTTGGAACTTTTTCATGTCGGGGTTACTTATTCATGAGTCTTATTCACGAGTTACTATTCATGAGTTACTATTCACGAGTTCTTATTCACGAGTACTATTCATGAAGCGTAAAAATGTTTTTTGGTGGAATTTCTATCTTTTTGGTGTCGGAGTTACTTATTCACACGATCTGGCCTTTATTCACGATATCTGACACTATTCACGTATACGGCACTATTCACCGAAAAATAAAATTTTTTCTTTTCGTCCAAAATATCTATTCTGGATACTAGCTTTGATTGTATCCATGTTTTGATCATTCTTGAATTTTACACCACTATGATTATTTTTGAGGTATTGTTGGACATGGATAAAACAAAGTACGAATCCTTAATCCTTAATTCTTGTCATGTTGTTTCACTGGATTCGTTCTTTAAAAATATTTTTCATCATCCTCAGTCTTAAATGATGATATTATTGAATATCTTTGGCCTGTAGTGCAAAGATGAATGATTTCTGATGAATATCTTTGGCCTTTAGTGCAAAGATGAACAGGTGTTGAGATGAACATGACCGATTGATGAATATCTTTGGCCTGTAGTGCAAAGATGAATATTTGATTTGAGATGAATATTGATTGATGTTACAGGGATAAAATATTGATGATGGATTTGTTAAATTCATAGATTATAGTAGATTTCATTCTCTACGTAACTCTTCTATGAATTATTATTTCATTGCGAATATTGATCCGAAACTTGTTGTCTTATTGTATTCTATCGATTTTTCCCTGTTGAAGACTAACGATAATTTGTTGTATATTATCTTAGTCATAATATTCTTTACTGGGCTAGTTGAGCTCACCCTTTTCCTTGTTGTTCCATTTTTCTTCTCAGGAGGCGAGAATGTAGCGAGTACTAATCGGGGTATGGAATGAAGGTTCTAGAGAGAGTTGTTTAGTAGTCCTCACCATTTTTGTAAAATAATGTATCAATAAATGTGATGAGGATTTATTTGAGTATAGATATTGTCTAGAAGATAATATTTGTATTCAAACTCACAGTTTTACTGTTGTAATAATAAAGTTGTAGTTATTTCTGTACCATGTATTTGGCGACTCAGAATGGGTTGGATGGAATGGACCTATTTTGGGGGCGTCACAGTATTCTTGTGAGTATTTTGAGTATACTTTGAGTATTGTTAGACGGTGCAAGTTCCTTTTAGCACTATACCCGGTATTCCAGCTAGAAGTACTAATCTTTCGAGGTAAGGGATGTTATTTTCTTCTCAAATGAAATTATTTCTTCAATATCATTATGCTGAAATATTGGTTGGAACTTTTTATCAAATTTGGAACTTTTTCATGTCGGGGTTATTATTCATGAGTTCTTATTCACGAGTTACTATTCATGAGTTACTATTCACGAGTTCTTATTCACAGTACTATTCATGAAGCGTGAAGATGTTTTTTGTGGAATTTCTATCTTTTTTGGTGTAGAGTTACTATTATTCACTTATACAAGACTATTCACGATATCTGACTATTCATTAGAAAAAAATGAAATTTCTTCTCTTTGTCCAAAATATCTATTCGGATACTAGCTTTAATTGTATCCATGTTTTGATCATTCTTGAATTTTAC
Source organism: Panax quinquefolius (assembly GCA_020205615.1). Lineage (NCBI taxonomy): Eukaryota > Viridiplantae > Streptophyta > Magnoliopsida > Apiales > Araliaceae > Panax > Panax quinquefolius. The sequence goes on along the minus strand of CM035168.1, from coordinate 134,484,530 downwards.
AAAGACTATGATTATTTTGAGGTATTTTTGAACATGGATAAAACAAAGTACGAATCCTTAATCCTTAATCCTTGTCATTTTGTTTCCTTTGGATTCGTTTCTTTAAAAATATTTTCATCATCCTCGGTCTTAAATGATGATATTATTGAATATCTTTGGCCCGTAGTGCAAAGATGAATGATTCTGAAGAATATCTTCGTCAGTAGTGCAAAGATGAGCAGTGTTTAGATGAACATAACTAATCGATGAATATCTTTGGCTGTAGTGCAAAGATGAATATTTGATTCGAGAGGTATATTGATTGATGTTACGGGGATAAAAGATAGATGATGAACTTTTAAATTCATACATAGAAGATAGTAGTTTGCATTCTCTACTTAACTCTTCTAATGAATTATTATTTTATCATGCGAATATTGATTTAAAATTTGTTGTCTATTGTATTCTATTAGATTTTTCCCTGTTGAAGACTAACGATAATTTGTTGTATATTATCTTAGTCATAATATTCTTTTTTGGGCTAGTTGAGCTCACCTTTTCCTTTTTGTTCCATTTTTCTCGTGGAGGCGAGAATATAGCGAAAGTACGAGTTGGGGTATGGAATGAAGGTTCTAGAGAGAGTTGTTTAGTAGTCCTCACCATTTTGTAAAATAATGTATCAATAAATGTGATGAGGATTTATTTGAGTATAGATATTGTCTAGAAGATAATATTTGTATTTAAACTCACAGTTTTACTGTTGTAATAATAAAGTTGTAGTTGTTTCTGTACCATGTATTGACAACTCAGAATGGGTGATGTATACCTATTTTGGGGTCGTCACAAAAAGCACCATAACATAAAAAAAGCATAACAAAATGTCATATGACCACCATAACATGTATAATTTGATTTGTTGCAAATTAGTACTTACCATTTAATGAAATTCCAAGGTATTGTTTGAAACAAACTCAGATACAAGCATCTTTTACGCTTTGGCCATGCGAGATCAAACTAAAGAAACAAGATGTTTGTGATGCACTCTGCTAATAATTTCAACCTCAACTCGAATTCACGCTCCCCGCCCACTACCGATTTTCAATCGCTTAATTGCAACCTCTTTGCCATTTTGAAGGACACCCTTATGCACATACCCTAGACCTCAAAATAACAGTCATGTAAAAATGTGCCTAAATATACATCTAGTTCTGCAATTTTCCATTCCAACTATTATTCCTTAAGGTCCCAAACAAAGAGGCGGGCCAGAGAAGGAATGTATATATGGAGTCAATTATCAAGCTAAATTATTTTCGTACAATGTCAGAATTTCTTCATTGTAATATTACGTTTTTCTTGTATTTCTAATCATGATTACTTTAATTCAGAAGACGAATGAGTTTCACAACAGGAGTATATTATAGTTTCTTCTCTTGATAAAGAAATGCTCTTACTAATCAATCCCACTTCATATAAGCCATAATAAAACAAAGGCAAGTGATCTTATATTTAAAACAAATTCAATCTCCCAATCAACTGTCACAACTCTGCAACATAAACACAATAACACGATCAATAACACGATAAACACAATTCCAATTTAGAAAGAGATCCCTAATCAATGCTTACTATATTCATCAAAGATAAGAAAAAGCAAGCGGCGCGCAAGAATCAAATCACAAAAAGAAAAATAGCTAAGAAAATTGAAAGTAATAATAGAATATGCAAGATTTTTCATGTGATCAAGAACAAAGATAAAGAAAAGAATCAAAAAAGGCAACCAAACAAATAATAGGGATCCTAAAAAAAAGATGCACACCTTTTAGCAATTCTGATCTTACAGAATAATAATAAGTAAGCTCACTAAAATCAAATACTTAAAAGGAATAGTGAGGTTCCATTAATCTCTAAACTTAATAAAAACAAAACAGAGAATCTGCCCCTTCTATCATTTCTTAACAAAATCCTAATATAACCCATCAGTAAGTCTTATCAATAACTATTCTTCCTAAATTCGCTGTCTCGACTCTCCCTCTCTCGAACTCCCTGGAAAAATTTTACAATGCTTACTATTTAAATAGCGAAGAAAGGTATTACCTTTAGGCCCGATCTTTTTCATATTCTTCCTCCGGCTCTGTCGTCTCCGACTCTCCCTCTCTCTCGAACTCACTAAGAAAAATTTTACCTGTATGATAGGACGAAAGGGTGTTGATCGCCAACTGGAGAGAGAGAGAGTAGCTGTAAGGTTTTTTGGCGGAATTTTTTTGGGCGATGAAATGTGAGGTAGGAAGAATTGAGATCTAATTGAGGTTGTCGGATGTTGAAGCCCAAGTGATTTTAGATCGTTGGATGTTGAAGCCCTAAATTAATTTAAGGCCATTAAATGTTAATTTTTGAGATTTGAGCCGCTCTGTTTTATTGTATAGATATATATGTTGCAAATTCGAAATAAAAGCACTAGTAAATTCCGGTTGGGTGTGTGTGTGTGTGTGTGTGTGTGTGTGTGTGAGAGAGAGAGAGAGAGAGAGAGAGAGAGAGCATATTCAATCTTGTACGTTTTTGCTAAACCTCTTAAAGAACAAAGAGTCATATGACCCTCTAAAAGCAAAAAGTAATAATGCTATCATTGATGTATTTAAAGGTCCATCAATATCAATTTATAGAATAAACTACCATTTTTCCAGTCGTAATCAGTCAACCTTAGGGTCAAACACCCACCGCATTAGTCTCTCTCTCTCTCTCTCTCTCTCTCTCTCTATATATATATATATATATATATATATATATATAATCTTGGAACAAATATTATATATTTTACTTAGTTAGTTAATTTAATTTTATAATAAACCTAGCTATTGCTTTAGACTGATTTATTCTTAACTAATCCAGTGTTTAACATAAATTAACTTAACTCTTGGATGGTGATTCAAAATTCATCAGCACGCATTTCTTGAAAAAGATTAGTAATTAGTTAATGCAAACCTTTCACTTAATTTCACGATTTTAAAGAACATAATATGGCTCGTAGAGATTTCAAGACCATTAATCTGTAATGATAATCTATATGTATGCTTTTAGTACCTTTACATCTTGAATTTAACACATGATTAACATACCTTCCTTGCACGTATCTATTTAAAAAGTTAAAGCTAGGGTTACCACTTTCTTTATACTATTTCTCTCTCCCCCCCCCCCCCCACCCCCCCACCCCCCAAAATATATAAAAAAAGGCTTCATCTCATCTTTTTAGTCAATTTATAAAATCATGAAATTCAAAATTAATGTCATCCAATAATTAGTACAAAATTACTATTTCAAAAATTAAAATAAATTTTACAGTACAACTTAAATTTTAAGATTTTAAAAATAAACTAGTTAGGATCAAACTTAATTATTAGGTGCACGATATTCTCTTAGTTTGTGGAAAGGAGAAAGTGTTACCAACTCTCCTTTGGTAAAGTGGTTAAGTCTAGCTTTTGAGCAACAGAAGGACTTGGGATCTATTCTTGCCAAAAACGGGAATATTAAACATTTGATCTTATTTTTTTATATTTGATCATATAAAATTAATTTTAAAATAATTTAATTTTAACTTTATACAAATAAAATACTAAAACCCCACACACACACACTATCTCTAAAACTCTCTTCTACTGTCAAACAATTGAAAAACAAAGTTTCTTTGGTCAATGGAAAATTCGCACAATAGTGAATGTAATATGTACTGTTTGGATTGCGTTAATGAACCTCTCTGTTTGGTCTGCCTTCTCCCATCACAAGGACCACCATGCCATTCAAGTATAATTTTTACTTCAAAATCATTTGATTCCAGTTTAGCATATTGGTTTTGGAAATTTGGGGTCAATTTTTACAACCAAATCAGCCATTGTCCTCTTCTGCTCCTAAAATGTCATATATTTTCAATTGGATTTTTTCAAATTTTTAGTCAAATTGGTATTGATTAGGTTTTGCTCTATTTTTTGTTTCTAAACATATAAAGAATCAGATAAGGAGGTCATCATACCATGATGGGATTAGAGTTTTTGAGATTAAAAAATATCTAGACATCATCTTCAATTTCGGATCTTATTAATTTCTTATGCCCCGTTGTCTCATATTATCATCGTGATTTGGAGATCGATCAGTTCCGAATCCGAGAAAGGTTAATCAATACCTTATATATAAAGGCATCACAGCCGATCCTTTAAATTGTATAATTGGATAAGTCAACTCACTCAATTTGAAATCAATTAGGAGTTAACTCGCTCAATTGAAAAAAACTCACGCTAAATTGGAATTGTTCAATCGACAAAACTGTTGCTCTCTTCAGATTTCCCAATTCTTTCTCTTCCTCTTCCTCTTCCTCTTTCTCTTCTTCACTACCCTCAACCCTATTTGACTATTTCACTTCCATATACCTGTTCCCCTTCTCTCGCTCCTCTTCCACTTCCATCCTCTTCTGCTTAACTCCCCATTTTTCTTCTGTCTTCTGTGGTGCCACGCCTGACCCTCGATGGTTTTGTCATTGACATGGCCAAACCCCTTGTGACGAGATCTTGATTGAATAGTTGAAGGCCTCACGCCGGCCCCTGTTTTCACATATATTGGTAATTGTTACTTTTTTATGATTTCTATTTGTTTTTTTAAATTAAGATATGGGTATTTGGAATTTATCCTTTTATTCCTAATATTGGTCTAAATGAGGTGCTTATGTAAAAATATTTTTAGTGAACGATAGTAGAATGAACTTAAGGATCCTGTGAAGGTCAAGCTGATCAGTATCCGCACGAAGTGTCATTCATTATATGAATGAGCGTGAAGATCAAGCGAAGACTTATAATGTAGAATAGTTAATTAAACTATAGAATAGTTTAATAGATTGTATGTATCTGTTGTGACAGATAGAAGTCACACTTGTAAGAGATAAAAAATAATGTAATTATCATTATTTGTAGTGAACGAAGATTTTAAGGTAATATAATATGGGAATTGAAGAAATATATTGTTATATTTCATGGTATAATGATGTATGGAATGAATAGTAAGCAGACGTGATACATAAAAGTCGGGTTTGCAGATAGACCGGATTTAGGTACGTGACAACTCTAAATAAGATCCATCGTGGTTACTTAACAGTACTTTGAATAGCGGAATAAAAAGTTTTAAATCTCAAAATATCAAATGTAAAAAGATGTATACTTCGAGCTAGGGTCAGATATGCAATTAACCTATGCAAATTAATACACGCAGTAGCTAGTCAATATTGTAAAGTCCTTTGCAAACTGCACGCAGTTCTTCTTGGTTTCATTAGTTACTGGATCATTCTTTTTCCTTTTTCCTAACATAAACTCATCATGTCAAATAGCTAGGTAAAAAGGAAGAAAAAAAATAATTTAAGAAAACGTGTGTATATATATATATATATATATATATATATATATATATATATATATGATTCATATCCCACTCACAATCAATTATAAAGAAGTAATTAATTAATATGCAATTATTATATATAGTTAGAATATTTTATAAGGTGATAACCTTTTAATTATTTTTTCTAAAGGAGTATATAGAGGGTGTATATTAGTATATATATAACTGGGAAAGCAAGGGCCTTAAAAGGAGGTCAAAAGTTGCAGGATTTAAAAGTGTGTATGAGAAGATGACAAAGCATTGAGTAGGAGAATATATGCATTTCACAAGCTAAGGGCATGAAATCCAGCACTAGGGTCCGTGTGTCATCTTGCATTCCTTCTCCTCCTCCTCCTCCTCCTCCTCCTCCTCTTGCTTTATATTTCCACCCAACAAATAAACAAACATTAAATTAACAAATTTGTTCAAGTGAGAATCGAACTTCATAACTGAAGGTCACAATATCTCAATTTTAATTATTAGAATCAGAGTTTATATTTACTTAAAGCTATATATATATATATATATATATATATATATATATATATATATATATATATATATATATGGGAAAAATATATATATACACATGTGTATTACACAAGATAAAGCTGTCGCTATATAGCTCAAAAAAATCATACATTATAGTTCTACTGCATGTGAATGGCATTGTGTATGCTAGTATATATCATATAACCCTATATATATATATATATTAATTAAATAGTCCTTTTGTTATAAAATATAGAACTGATATCAATTTTTTAAAAGTCCATTTGATACTTTTTAAATTTAAAAAATTTTATAACTCATTTAAGTGTTGAAAATAATAAATTTCGTAATTTGTATAATTATATATTTTTTTATATAGTTTATAGTATTCAAAAATTAAATAAATTCATCATAACAATATTAAATTGATTTGAAAAATTAAAACTTATTTTACATTTAAATTTTAGAACAGATGATCAGGAGTATGTACCAGACGTTCGTTCGTATAATCGATGGCATTTGATCGTGGATTGTTCAACGTAGGCAAATAGCTAGCTAGCTAACTAGGCATGAGTCCTCTGGTCTAGCATGCATGCAGATGCTAACTTTCGGGTAACGTACGTACATAGGAAAGCCTGAGACATTCTTTATCATACATTTATTTCTGTTGCCATTCAAGAGGAGACCTAATCTATCAAAATGTCATATATATATATATATATATATATATATATATATATATATATTTTTATATATATATAAAATTTTGAAAAGCTATCTGGTCAAAAATGGAGGAAAGACTTGACGAATTAATTAAGCTGGACAACCCTACCCCGCAGATTTCTTAACCACTTAGAAATCTTCCGGAAAACTTGCCCTCTGTTGTCTCTTTCTACTGTTGGCTTAACCTAAATTTCATGAGTTAACTTCTGTTAATTTTTTTTTGGGCATGAAGTTTTTTAATATATATGTTATTAATTATTCTTTTTCTTAAGTTCACGAATGACCGTCCAACAGTGTTTTCATTAATTACTTAAATTTTAATATTACCTCAAATATTAAATATAATTTTTGTTTTCTCACTATTTTTTATCTAATAAATAATACTCTTTTTTTTTAAATACAATGACAATATAGACATGCAAAACTTATATTATATTTAATACTATATAATAATTTCTTTAATACTTATTCACAGGTTCTAAAACCACTTATATTTAAGAACGAGAGAGTATATGTTACTGCTAGCTTACCTAGCATATGTGGGGATAAAATTTAGATGACTAAATATATAAAAAAATTAAATTAAAAATGACAAAATAGTAATATATTTAAAGTTATATAAAAAGAAGAAGAAGAAGAAGCAAGTCATGTGTGACTCAAAATCACCAAAAGCTTCACGGAAGCTTTATAATCTATATATGTAAGGCCCCGAATTTTATGAAATAAAAGTATTCAATTTTTCTTATAATTACTATTCAGTAAATGGTTAAATTGATAAAAGTTAAAGTTAAGGGTGATATATATAATTTTTTCAAAATAAGCAAGTGGTTATAAAATATTCATTATTATTGTGGGAATATTCGTTTGGTCGTGGAATATTCTTTACGTAGGAGAATATTAAATGCGACGACAGCTTGATCATTTGTGGGCCCCATAATGAGAATAAGCTGTCGGATGAAGAAAATGACAAAAGAGAGTTTTTATAAATAATAACACGTAATTATTCTGATTAACATCATTTGTTGGAATACCGAATTGGGTAAAGTAAAATAATACGCGTTGTTGCTAAAGAAGACACGATATTGCACAAAGTATTTTTGAATTATTGACTCTTACGTAAGAAAGCTTTACTCAAAAATTGTTACGATAATTCTTATTCAATATTTTATTTTATTGATTCAATAATTCTTTGCGTTGATATTTTATATTCTTGTTGTTTTAATAATTGTCACTACTACACGGTATTTTCCATTATCGAAGCAATAATTCATATTATCTGAATAATATTATTAGAAAACATTATTGGCAATGTCTAGAAAGTTACATACAGGAGAGGTTTGGTCACCTAATTGTTGCAGCCCAGAGAAGGAGAAATCTTTATTGAAAGCCACCTCTTTTCAGGAAGGCTGCTGATCGATTATCATTATTGTGATTACGTAATATTATTTGTGAATAATTAATTATTGATTAATATGATAAGGAAAATATTCATTTTATGTGGATATAGATGGAGAAAATTTTTAAAGTGACAATTGTTGAAAATTAATATTTTATCTTTTTTGATAAAATAATTCATTTAAATATATTATTTTAATAATATATTAGCGGTGTGATATTTTATAATGAATGTGCGATATGTGAGTATATGAGGAGGAAGAGTATTTTTGTGGCATTAAATGATTAACACATGTTTTGTGTGTCGGTGGACCCCATTTCTTGACTGAAATTTGATTATAGCTTGTAAATCGCCCTTTTGTGGATTTCGGTCAATTTTTGTTTGGAATTTGGAAAAACTTTCTTCTGCAAAGTTGTAGAGAATTGAATTTTCTATAAAAAATTGCGAGATTCGAATTTTCTGAAAAATGGCTATTTATTATGAATTATTGAAGTTCCGAAGCTCCGAAATAATTGATTTTTGGAAGTTTAAAATAATTTAAATAAGAAAATCGTTTTCTAAATATTTGTGGGCATCTTTAACATGTGTTGATGGCTGAGATCAGATTGTCTAGATGGGCATAGAGAATTTATTAAATATATATTAATATTATATTAAATTTTCTACTTTGGTGTTCTAAGCATTTTCCTATAAATAGGGTGCTTAGGTTAGAATTGAAAATCACACCAGAAACTGAAGTTTTCTCTCTCTATATTATCGAGCGTATTCTTGTGAGTATTTTGAGTATACTTTGAGTGTTGATATACGGTGCAAGTTCAAGTCATAGCTTTATATCCCCAAGTTCAAATTAAGTAAATCTTGTCTTTTGAGGTAAGGGATAGTAAGGGATTTTTAAGGGTGATTATGTTTTTCAGTTTTGTATTTTTTCGGACCTTCAAAAATTCTGGAAAAATTTAAAATGATATTTTGATGAGTTTTGTAGATTGTGTCCAAAAATGGCGATTTTTGGATGTATAAATTAGGAGTTATGGATTTTATGAGAAAAGACTATTTTAAAAGTAATTGCTTATAACTCCTTGTGGTTAACTCCAAAATTGATGAAATTTTTATTGGGAGTACATCTATATAATATCAATATATCGTATTACTTTCAGAGTTTTTGGACAAAAGTACAATTTATGATAAATGTTTAAATATTCGGTGGTTTTGGCCATGTAAAAAATAGTAAATGAATTATAAAAATTCTGAGAAAAATATATATTTAATATGGGACTATATTCTTCTAAATCCCAGAAAATAAATATTTTTGGAACTGATTTGGTATTTTTAATGAAAATGTTCTAGTTATGAGTAAATGAATTAAATATGTTATGTGAAGTAAGAAAATTGAAAAATATGATTTATTGGCTTGAGAATCATATATGAGGTATATCTGATTTTTTATGAGGGTTTTGGTTAATGATGATGAAATCTTATGAGTTTGGCATTTTAGATGATTAAATGCATTAATTATTAAAGTGTAAATAATTGGATTAAATTATTTATAAGTATAAGAAATGATTAAAATATTATTATAATATTAATAATATTAGATTATGAGATTTTTAAGTGATTTATAACATTTGGATTAAGGTGTTATAAATATGGATATGAATTTTATTATGAAACTTTATCTTTTCATTTATGCATTTATACTGCATGATCTTATATGCGAATACGAGAGTCTTATTCACGACAAATTGGTTTTTCTCCGACCAAATTATCGTTAATTTATGAATCTTACTTTTGAAATTAAAACCATGTTTTGAGTATATTATTTTTATATAACATTCTTATAACCCTAATGATAATATTTCTCTTTGACTTGAGTGTAAAGATCGCGTAGATTATTGGTATGATCCCACTATAGGTTCTCTTTGGCGATAGTGCAAAGTTGAATTGTTACCGGTATGATCATGACCATTGAATTTATAATTGAATATCTTTTAGCTTAAGTGCAAAGGTGAATTGATCAACATATATGGTTATAATTATGGTTTATATAAATTACGAAATGATTATGTATTTCTTTGAGATATGAATATCTTTGGCACGTAGTGCAAAGATTAATTATTGATGAATATCTTTGGTCAGAAAAGTAGTGTAAAGATGACCCATTGTTGAATATCTTTGGCATGTAGTGCAAAGATGACTTGTTATTGAATATCTTTGGCATGTAGTGCGAGGATGAATTGTTGATGAATAACTTTGGTAGTAGGTAAAAAAGATGAATTTATTAGTATGATTATGAGCAGAAGCGTGATTTGGTATAACCATGATCTTTGATTTTTTGAGGTAAAGACAAGTGATGAAATTATCTTCGTCACGGATAAGAAAAAGGATTTAGAACTACAATTATGATTATGAGTTATACGTGTGATTGTGGATGTGAATTGTTGATTGATGTTCTGAGGATAAAACATTGTTGGTGGACTTTTAACATGGAGAAGATAATAGATTTTATGGTCTATTTGACTCTTCTAATGGATCGCTTTCATTCATTTATGACTATGGTTGAAAAGTTTTATCATCTACCGTATATTTCTAAATCTACGATTTATTCTTGATGAAGACTATTGATAATTTATTTATCTTTAGTCATAATATTCTTTCTTGAGCTAGTTGTGCTCACCCTTTTGTTTCACAATTCCTTTCGTAATAAAAAAGTGTAGTTGGGTCGGCGGGGATAGCGAGGGAATAGAATGGTGGTCTATAGATGTTGAGGGTGAGGTGAATTTAACTTGGAAGGGTGTTTTGCCTTTATCATACAAGATGTCTAATGACATACTGACCTCGTGTCATCATAAGACATGGTTATGCTCATCCACTTGATGAGTATATTTACAAGCACTACTATATAATCTTGGTGTTTGTTTAGAGTATAATACCCAATTAGAGCGAGTGGAGATAATGATATGTCGAGAGAAGACTCACCATTGAAAAGAATATGATAGTAATCTTCTCGTTTTTCTTTTAGGGGTCTATTGGGTTGACCAAGGATAATTACGTGGCCATATGATATCTACCATAACCTAAAAGCATGGCTCACATGTATACGAAGGTTTCTTGAGCACTTCCCAAAGATTCTAATTTCTAAAGCAATTTTTGACTATACCTTTATGTAAGGTGTCATTTGTGAATGCTACTGGTTGGTATATATTTGTATCAAACTCACAAACATATGTGTTGTTGTATTTTGCACGACAATTGTTGTAATAAAATTGTAGTTGTTTTCCGTACCATATATTTAGCGACTCAGAATGGGTTGGATGGAATGGACCTATTTTGGGGTCGTTACATTTGGTATCAGAGCTTAGGGATATGATCTCTGGCGGAGATCGGGATTAGAACTAGGAGGGGAGAGATGAGTAAATCCTTCGCTAGTGTGTCCTACCTAAGCTTATTTGTTGGTCAGTCATAATATCGGGATATTATGTGATATGTTAATTTATTAAATTATCCCTTGTTTTAAAGCTGTATTCTAGAATGATATCTGAAATACAGGAGATGAGTAATGGAGAAATCATGATGACAGGGGAGATAGAATCTGAAATGAAACCAAGGTATTCTCAACTCTTTGAAATACCAGGTACGTAAATTTCGGGGACGAAATTTCATAAGGAGGGGAGATTGTAAGGCCCCGAATTTTATGAAATAAAAGTATTCAATTTTTCTTATAATTACTATTCAGTAAATGGTTAAATTGATAAAAGTTAAAGTTAAGGGTGATATATATAATTTTTTCAAAATAAGCAAGTGGTTATAAAATATTCATTATTGTCGGGGAATATTCGTTTGGTCGTGGAATATTCTTTTTACGTGGGAATATTAAATCGCAGTAGCGACGATTTATGGACCCCATAATGTAATAAGCTGGCCGGATGAAGAAAAACTTGGTGCAAAGAGAGTTTTATAAATAAAAACAGTAATTATATCTTTGTAAGACCGAAATTTTTTAAATAAAAAGGAATTTCCTTTATTTATTATTTTGAAATATTAAGGGTTGATTTGATTAATGTGGATAGTTAAGGGTTAAATCATAAATATTTCAAAATAAGCAAGTGGTTATAAAATATTCATTTTTGTAGGGAATATTCGTTTGGTCGTGGAATATTAAATGCTTGTCGGGGAATATTCGTTTGGTCGTGGAATATTAAATCTTTGTTGGGGAATATTAAATGCGACGGCTCGATATGTGTGGGGCCCATGTGAGCGATTGGATGAGGAAAGCGACAAAGTTTGGGTGGTTATAAATATGGCGTAGTTATTCACAGATTAAAAGGCTGTTGGAATACCCGGTGGTTAAAATACTGATGTCTGGCGTGGGTTGCGATAGATGGCTGCGGTATTACGCAGATATTGTTGAATTATTGATCCTTACGTGAAGGCACTACTCGATAATTATTACGATAATTCTTATTCGATATTTTATTTTATTGATTGATAATTCTTTGCGTTGGTATTTTATATTATTATTGTTTGATAATTGTCCTTTGCTTGATATTTCCCATTATCGGATCAATAATTCATATTATTTGAATAATATTATTAGATAACATTATTGGCAATGTCTAGAAAGTTACATCTAAGGAGAGGTTTGGTCACCTAATTTGCGCGCCGATAAGAGAGATCCTTATTGGAAAGCCCCTCTTTCTGAGGAGCGACTGGTTGTCATAAATGTGATTACGTAATATTATTTGTGAATAATTAATTATTGATTCATATGATAAGGAAATATTTATTTTATATGAATATAAATGATGGATTTATTTATGTGGTTATTAATGAAGGAATTAATCTTTGAGATGTTTTATTTGTATTTTTGTCGGATTGGAGGTATTAAAAGATCAAATCGGTGTTATTACTGACTTTATTGTGTGAGTTATAATATTTAATCCAAATAGTTGGATCGTTGTAATTTTTGGATATTATACATATATAAGTTGAGTATATGTCCACAAATTTTGAGCGAATTAAAGATGAGCGTATAATTTATTATGAATTTTAAGAGGTGGTGATTGAAATTAGGTTATAAATGATTTTGATGGAAAATTCTAGAATTGGTGGGCCCCACTTATGGTTGGTGAAAAAAATGTGCTGAATTTTTTTTCAAATGTGGTGGGTGGCAATAGTAGCGAGTAAAAGCCATCGGAGTTGCGGTCAAGTCTGCTTGGTGGGGCTAACATTTTCTATAAATAAAGGCTAAGTTAGAATTGAAAATCACACGAAACAAAGTTTTCTCTCTCTCTCTCTCTATATTATTGGCGTATTTTGTGAGTATTTAGATACTTTGAGAGTTCTTTATTCGATACAAGTTTCATTCGGACATCACTTGAGCCTTTCCTTTAGAAATCTTGATTCTTTGAGGTAAGGATATTATTTTTTTCGTAATGATATTATTTCTTGATATCATTATCTTTGAAATATTGATCTCGAAGTTTTTGGAACTTTTTTCATGTCGGGGTTACTATTCATGAGTTCTTATTCACGAGTTACTATTCATGAGTTCTTATTCACGAGTTCTTATTCATGAGTTCTTATTCACGATTCTTATTCACGAGTCTTATTCATGAAGCGTGAAAATGTTTTTTTTGTGGAATTTCTATCTTTTGGTGTCAGATTCTTATTTACGTTATTCACGATATCTGACCTTTATTCACGATATCTGGCACTATTCATCGAAAAATAAAATTTCTTCTTTTCGTTCAAAATATCTATTACGGATACTAGCTTTGATTGTATCCAAGTTTTGATCATTCTTGAATTTTACACCACTATGATTATTTTTGAGGTATTTTTGGATGTGGATAAAATCAAATCTGAATCCTTAATCCTTAATCCTTGTCATTTTGTTTCCTTTGGATTCGTTTCTTTAAAAAAAAATATTTTTTATCATCCTCGGTCTTAAATGATGATATTATTGAATATCTTTGGCATGTGTAGTGCAAAGATGAATGATTTTGAGAGAAGAATATCTTTGGCTGTAGTGCAAAGATGAGCAGTGTTTAAATGAACATGGCCAGAGGTGATGAATATCTTTAGCCTTTAGTGCAAAGATGAGCAGTGTTGAGATGAACATGTGGATTGATGAATATCTTTGGCTGTAGTGCAAAGATGAATATTTGATTGAGATGAATAATTGATTGATGTTCTGAGGATAAAATATTGATGATGGGTTTGTTAAATTCATAGATTATAATAGATTTCATTCTCTACGTAACTCTTACATGAATTTTTATTTTCATTGCGAATATTGATCGAAACTTGTTGTCTATTGTATTCTATCAGATTTTTCCTGTTGGAGACTAACGATAATTTGTTGTATATTATCTTAGTCGTAATATTCTTTCTTGGGCTAGTTGAGCTCACCCTTTTCCTTGTTGTTCCATTTTTTTCTTCTCGGGAGGCGAGAATGTAGCGAGTCTTAGTCGGGGTATGGAATGAAAGTTCTAGAAAGTTGTTTAGTAGTCCTCACCATTTTTGTAAAATAATGTATCAATAATTATGATGGGGATTTATTTGCGTGTATGGATTATCTAGATGGCAATATCGTATTTAAACTCACGGTATATATTGTCATATTTCACACGACATTTGTATTATTGAAGTTGTAGTTTGTTTTCTTGTACCATGTATTTGGCGACTCGAGAATGGGTGATGTGTATATACTATTTTGGGGGGCGTCACGGTTAATATCGAGCTTAGGGATATGATCTCTGGCGGAGATCGGGGAATAGAACTAGGAGGAGAGGCGAGTAAATCCTTCATTAGATGTGTCCTACCTAAGCTTATTTGTTGGTTGGTCGTAATATAGGGGTATTATGTGATTTGTTAATTTATTTAATTAACCCTTGTTTTATGATAGTTTTAAGAATGGGCTGCTTGAGAGAGCGTTAACAATGGAGTGAATGAGATCGTGGAGACACCTCTAATCGCTTGACCGGGATAATGTGATGTCGGAAGAAGGAATTAGAGATATCCATGTGGTGAGTGAAGAATTGATAGTTGCACGAGATAATCCCGGATGTAACAATTTGAGAGTGAGGAAGAAGAGGAAGAAGAGTAATGAAGAGAGTTTATTAGAGGTATTTTATGATCAAAATATAGAATTGCAAAATCGTATTCATGAGTTAGAAGAAGAAATTTGAAGAATTGCGAGGCGAAAGTCGTGGAGCAAAAGGATCAACGATTCAAGCTTGTGTTACCCCGTCGTGATCTTGAGCGAAGCACTCTTTGGCGAGTATAAGATGATAAAGTTGGAATCGGTGAAAGAAGAAATAAGCTGAGCAGTGAGAATGAGTGATGCATGGGTAAAAGCCGCATGCAGCGCGTTGATATTATGGAAAGAGATGTCAATCTAAAAAGAGAAGATTTAACGATGGCGGGAAGGCGTCGTGGCGTGACATAGAAACACCAACAACAAATTCTAGGGAAGAGAAACGATCGCCCGGTTAGATGCTACAAATGCGGAGAGAGGGACATATAAGGTCAAACTGTTCAAAGCCTTCAAGGTATGTTTTAGTTATGGAAAAGATGGTCACATAGCTCGATTTTTGTCTATAAGCGAAATCAAGTCCGGTTGGGGACGTTGGCACGAGGCGGATCTGAGAAAAGTCAAAGTCAGCGATTATTGGAAGAAGCGTTTTTCGTGGCCGGAAAAAATCGAGGAACGACGAAGTTATACGCAGGTTAGTTAATTATAAATTCTTGAAGTTTATACCTACTTGAATCTGGGTTCTACCCATTCTTTTATCTCTCTTTGCTTGCGCTCAGCGTTTGAACTTGACTACGGAGAAATTAAACTTTGACCTATCTGTGGAGACTCCATTAGGAGAAACTTTCATTACATCCGTTGTTTAAAAATCTTGCTTGATTTGAGTTGGCGTTATCCATTTACATTGATCTTATCTCTTTAAAGATACTTGCTTTTGATGTGATTTTAAGGATTGATTGGTTAACTACTCATCATGCCAAAATTGATTGTTTTCGTAAGGTTGTTAGTTTTCATATTCCTAAGCAACTTTGTTATTTGAATTCAAGCAATCAAACCATTGTAATCAAACATTTTCATATCAAGCCATGAAGTCATTCGTTTATTATGGATGTCGAGTTTTCTTAGTCCATGTTATGGATTTGAATAAAGACACGTCGATTTGAATAATATTCTTGTTGTTATTGATTTTTTCTGGCGTATTTTTACGAAGAATTTCTTGGCTTACTCCCAAAGCACGATATTAAATTTTGTATCGAATTTGAACCGGTACAAAACTCATTTCTAAAATCTCATATCGAATGGCTCTATTGAACTTTGAGTTAAAAATTCAACTATAAATTTGGTACTGAGCCTTTATCTTGTGACTTCCTTTGTGGAATGCACCAAGCGAGACTCTCTGTAAGGGGCGTCATATTAGATGCGATAGTAAAGCGATAGGTGTCATTGTGACGTCTTATCAAGATTGGGATATGAGTCGCGGTTGAGAAGCAACCTAAGTCGATGAATCGAAATCGTAGCTTTCTGAGGCTTAGTTGGTTATTATCGGAGATTCGTTGAAGGATATTCTCGAATCGCTATTCCATTAACGCGTAGCTAACTTCGTAGAGATACAAAATTCGAATGGAGCAAGGAATGTGGGAAGAGCTTGAAGAACTCGAGAGGAGACTCATTTCGGTACGTGTTACGACCGTACCATCACGGAAAAGCGAGCGTGGTAGGCGGCGTGTTGAGTAGAAGATCGTATCACAATCTGAGTGCGATATTGTCAAAGACTAATTTCGTATAATTTACAAATAATAGAGATGGAGATGAAAACTCTAGGTACCCGCGTGATGATATCTGAGTATAATCGACTTTAATCAATAAAGTTAAAGTTGCTTTCGAGCCCAGGCCGGGGTGATGCGTATGAAGAAGAAGAAATCTGAGAAGGAGCTATTAGGGCGAGAATTGATGAAGAAGGAATACTTGAGTCCACTCTAGACTTTGTGTTTCTAACGACTACGATTTGAAGTACAAGATTATGATGGAGGCACACAATACACCATTTGTAATCCATCACGGAAGTACTTAAAATGTATCGTGATCTTGACATACATTTTGGTGGAACAATATGAGAGAGAGATTGCAAAGTTTATCTCGATGTGTTTAACTTGTCGGCGTGTAAAGGCGGAGCATCTAGTACCTAAGGGTCCGTTGCAACCACTTGAGATTACGAAATGGCGGTGGGAACACATTACCATGGATTTCGTTACGGGTATTCCTACGGTTTCTCAAGGCATCAATCTTTATTTGGGTTATTGTTGATAGATTAACCAAGTCGCTCATTTTTCTTGCCGTCATCGGAGACTTATTCACTTGAGCGTCTTGCTAATATATGCGTAAATGAGATTGTGAGGTTTGCATGGCATACTGTATCCATAGTTTGGATCGTGACCCAAGATTCACTTTAAGATTTTGGGTTAGCTTGCAAAAAGCTATGGCGCAGTTTGCGATTTAGTTTTGGCATACCATCCCCAAAGCAGACGGACAATCGAGAGAGGACTATTCAAACTCTTGAAGATATATTAAGACTCTGTGTCCTAGACTTCAAAAGGCGGTTGGGATAAGTATTTACCATTGGTGGAATTCTCCTACAACAATGATTATTAAGCAAGTATAGGTGTGGCTCCATTGAAGCATTATATGGGCGAAAATGTCGTTCTCGATATGTTGGGATGAGGTGGGTGAAGCAACATTGTTGGGACCCGAGTTAAATACGTATGACTCAAAGAAAAGATCCAAATGATTAAGACAGCGTATCGAAGCGGCACAAGATCGACAAAAGAGTTATGCGGATCTTCATCGAAAGGGCGTGGAATTTAATGTGGGGATCATGTATTATTGCGAGTTGCTCCGTGGAAGGGAGTTACAAGATTTGGGAAGAGAGGAAAGCTCAATCCACGATTTATTGGTCCATTTCAAATTCTTGATAGGAAGTAGGAAATGTAGCCTATAGACTTGCGTTACCTCAGTATGTCTCGTGTTCATAATGTGTTTCACATATCGGTGCCAGTAAATATGTGAAAGACCCGAACCACGTTATAGAGTTAGAACCGGACGAGATAAGTAGAAGACTTAACGTATGAGGAGGTACTGTCAAGATTTTGGATAGGAAGGAGCATGTCCTAGCGTAAAGGTCATACCACAAGTTAAAGTTTTGTGGAGGAATCATCTACAGAGAGAAATGACACGAGAATTGGAAGCGGAAATGAAAGCGAGGTATCCTCACCTTTTGAAAACACCAGTACGTCGTCGATTTCGAGGACGAAATTTCATAAGGAGGGAGGTTGTAAGACCCGAAATTTTTTTAAATAAAAAGGAATTTCCTTTATTTATTATTTTGAAATATTAAGGGTTGATTTGATTAATGTGGATAGTTAAGGGTTAAATACGCATAAATATTTCAAAATAAGCAAGTGGTTATAAAATATTCATTTTTGTCGGGAATATTCGTTTGGTCGTGGAATATTAAATGCGTCGAAGAATATTCGTTTGGTCGTGGAATATTAAATCTTTGTGGGGAATATTAAATGCAATGATAAATCTTTGATGGAATATAATGTGTGGAGCCCATAACGGAAAGCGATTGGATGAGGAAAGCGACAAAGTTTGGGTGGTTATAAATAGCAGCGTAGTTATTACAGAATTAAAGGCTGTTGGAATACCGGTGGTTAAAATCTGATGTCTGGCGTGGTTGCCGCGATTACCTTGCGGTATTGCTGCAGTATTGTTGAATTATTGATCCTTACGTAAGAAGGCACTACTCGATAATTATTACGATAATTCTTATTCGATATTTTATTTTATTGATTCAATAATTCTTTGCGTTGGTATTTTATATTATTCTTTGTTTTGATAATTGTCCTTTGCACATGATATTTCCCATTATCGGATCAATAATTCATATGATTTGAATAATATTATTAGATAACATTATTGGCAATGTCTAGAAAGTTACATCTAAGGAGAGGTTTGGTCACCTAATTGCGGCGCGATGAGGAGAGATCCTTATTGGAAAGCCCCCCTCTCAGAGAGGAGCACTGGTTGTCATAAATGTGATTACGTAATATTATTTGTGAATAATTAATTATTGATTCATATGATAAGGAAATATTTATTTTATATGAATATAAATGATGGATTTATTTATGTGGTTATTAATGAAGGAATTAATCTTTGAGATGTTTTATTTGTATTTTGTCGGATTGGAGGTATTAAAAGATCAAATCGGTGTTATTACTGACTTTATTGTGTGAGTTATAATATTTAATCCAAATAGTTGGATCGTTGTAATTTTTGGATATGTTATACATATATAAGTTGAGTATATGTCCACAAATTTTGAGCCGTTAAAGATGAGCGTATAATTTATTATGAATTTTAAGAGGTGGTGATTGAAATTAGGTTATAAATGATTTTGATGGAAAATTCTAGAATTGGTGGGCCCCCCACTTATGGTTGGTGAAAAAAATGTCTTTGAATTTTTTTCAAATGTGGTGGGTGGCAATAGTAGCGAGTAAAGCCATCGAGTTCTTGGTCAAGTCTGCTTGGTAGCTAACATTTTCCTATAAATAGAGGGCTAAGTTAGAATTGAAAATCACACAGAAACAAAGTTTTCTCTTTCTCTCTATATTATTGGCGTATTTTGTGAGTATTTAGATACTTTGAGAGTTCTTTATTCGATTACAAGTTTCATTCAAACATCACTTGAGCCTTTCCTTAGAAATCTTGATTCTTTGAGGTAAGGGATATTATTTTTTCAGTAATGATATTATTTCTTGATATCATTATCTTTGAAATATTGATCTGAAGTTTTTGGAACTTTTTATGTCGGGGTTACTTATTCATGAGTTCTTATTCACGAGTTACTATTCACGAGTTACTATTCACGAGTTCTTATTCATGAGTTACTATTCACGAGTTCTTATTCACGAGTACTATTCATGAAGCGTGAAAATGTTTTTTTTGTGGAATTTCTATCTTTTGGTGTGAGAGTTCTATTCACGTATCGGCATTATTCACGATATCTTGGCCTTTATTCACGATATCTGACTATTCATGAAAAATAAAATTTCTTCTTTTCGTTCAAAATATCTATTACGGATACTAGCTTTGATTGTATCCATGTTTTGATCATTCTTGAATTTTACACCCTTATGATTATTTTGAGGTATTTTTTTAGATGGATGGATAAAATCAAGTACGAATCCTTAATCCTTAATCCTTGTCATTTTGTTTTCTTTGGATTCGTTTCTTTAAAAAAAAAAAAAATATTTTTTATCATCCTCGGTCTTAAATGATGATATTATTGAATATCTTTGGCCTGTAGTGCAAAGATGAATGATTTCTGAAGAATATCTTTGGCTTTAGAATGTAGCGAGTACTAGTCGGGGTATGGAATGAAAGTTACAGAGAGTTGTTTAGTAGTCCTCACCATTTTGTAAAATAATGTATCAATAATTATGATGGGGATTTATTTGCGTGTGGATATTATCTAGATGGCAATATCGTATTTAAACTCATTATAGTATATATTGTCGTATTTCACACGACATTTTATTATTGAAGTTGTAGTTTCTTCTTGTACCATGTATTTGGCGACGAGAATGGGTGATGTGTATACCTATTTTGGGGGCGTCGCGATTCTGATTAACTTGTTGGAATACCGGTGGGTAAAGTAAAAATGTCTGGCGTTGTTGCACAATGAGATAAATGTAGTACGGTATTGCATACTAAAATATTTTTGAATTATTGACTCTTACGTAAGAAGGTTGTTTTTACTTAAAAATTATGTTACGATAATTCTTATTTGATATTTTATTTTATTGATTCAATAATTCTTTGCGTTGATATTTTATATTCTTTGTTGTTTTAATAATTGTCACTACACAGTATTTTCCATTATCGAAGCAATAATTAATATTATCTGAATAATATTATTAGAAAACATTATTAGCAATGTCTAGAAAGTTACATCTAAGGAGAGGTTTGGTCACCTAATCATGGCGCCAGGTAAGGAGAAATCTTTATTGGAAAACCCCCTCTTTCAGGAGGCTGCACTGGTTGTCATTATTGTGATTACGTAATATTATTTGTGAATAATTAATTATTGATTAATATGATAAGGAAAATATTCATTTTATGTGGATATAGATGGAGAAAATTTTAAAGTGACAATTGTTGAAAATTAATATTTTATCTTTTTACGATAAAATAATTCATTTAAATATATTATTTTAATAATATATTAACGATGATATTTTATAATGAATGTGCGATATGTGAGTATATGAGGAGGAAGAGTATTTTTGTGGCATTAAATGATTAACATATATTTTGTGTGTCGGTGGACCCATTTCTTAACTAAAATTTGATTATAGCTTGTAAAATCGCCCGTTTATGGATTTCGGTCAATTTTTGTTTGGAATTTGGAAAAACTTTCTTACGCAAAGTTGTAGAGAATTGAATTTCCTAAAAAAAAGTCGCGAGATTGAATTTTCCGATAAAATGGCTATTTATTATGAATTATTGAAGTTAGAAAGCTGGAAATAATTAATTTTGGAAGTTTAAAATAATTTAAATAAGAAAATGTTTTTAAATATTTGTGGGCATCTTTAACATGTGTTGATGGCTGAGATCAGATTGTCTAGATGGGCATAGAGAATTTATTAAATATATATTAATATTATATTAAATTTTCTACTTTGGTGTTCTAAGCATTTTCCTATAAATAGGGTGCTTGGGTTAGAATTGAAAATCACACTTTAAGCTGAAGTTTTCTCTCTATATTATCGGCGTATTCTTGTGAGTATTTTGAGTATACTTTGAGTGTTGATATCTGGTGCAAGTTCAAGTCATAGCCTATATCCAGGTGTTTCAACTAAATCTTGTCTTTTGAGGTAAGGATAGTAAGAGAGATTTTAAGGGTGATTATGTTTTTCAGTTTTGTATTTTTTCGGACCTTCAAAAATTCTGGAAAAATTTAAAATGATATTTTGATGAGTTTTGTAGATTGTGTCCAAAATGGCGATTTTGGATGTATAAATTAGGAGTTATGGATTTTATGAGAAAAGACTATTTTAAAAGTAATTGCTTATAACTCCTTGTGGTTAACTCCAAAATTGATGAAATTTTTATTGGGAGTACATCTATATAATATCAATATATCGTATTACTTTCAGAGTTTTTGGACAAAAGTACAATTTATGATAAATGTTTAAATATTAGGTGGTTTTGGCCGTGTGAAAAATAGTAAATGAATTATAAAATTAGAGAAAATATATATTTAATATGGGACTATATTCTTCTAAATCCCGGAAAATAAATATTTTTGGAACTGATTTGGTATTTTAATGAAAATATTCTAGTTATGAGTAAATGAATTAAATATGTTATGTGAAGTAAGAAAATTGAAAAATATGATTTATTGGCTTGAGAATCATATATGAGAGGTATATCTGATTTTTATGAGGGTTTTGGTTAATGATGATGAAATCTTATGAGTTTGGCATTTTTAGATGATTAAATGCATTAATTATTAAAGTGTAAATAATTGGATTAAATTATTTATAAGTATAAGAAATGATTAAAATATTAATAATATTAAATTATGAGATTTTTAAGTGATTTATAACATTTGGATTAAGGTGTTATAAATATGGATATGAATTTTATTATGAAACTTTATCTTTCACATTTAGACGTTATTACGGTACTATATACTATAATAATACTGAAGTCTTATTCACGACAAATTGGTTTCTTCTCCCGACCAAATTATCGTTAATTTATGAATCTTACTTTTGAAATTAAAACCATGTTTTGAGTATATTATTTTATATAACATTCTTATAACCCTAATGATAATATTTCTCTTTGACTTGAGTGTAAAGATGGGTAGATTATTGGTATGATCCACGACTATAGGTTCTCTTTTGGCGATAGTGCAAAGTTGAATTGTTGGTGATATGATCATGACCATTGAATTTATAATTGAATATCTTTGAAAGCTTAAGTGCAAAGGTGAATTGATCAACATATATGGTTATAATTATGGTTTATATAAATTCTGAAATGATTATGTATTTCTTTGAGATATGAATATCTTTGGCAGATGAATTATAGTGCATAAAGATTAATTATTGATGAATATCTTTGGTCCGTAGTGTAAAGATGACCCGTTGTTGAATATCTTTGGCATGTAGTGCAAAGATGACTTGTTGTTGAATATCTTTGGCGTGTAGTGATGTGATTGTGGACATGAATTGTTGATTGATGTTACAAGGATAAAACATTGTTGGTGGACTTTTAACATAACATGGAAGATAATAGATTTTATGGTCTATTTGACTCTTCTAATGGATTGTTCATTCATTTGTGACTATGGTTGAAAAGTTTTATCATCTACCATATGTTCTAAATCTCGATTTATTCTTGATGAAGACTATTGATAATTTATTTATCTTTAGTCATAATATTCTTCTTGAGCTAGTTGTGCTCACCCTTTTGTTTCACAATTCCTTTCGGGTAATAAAAGTGTGTATTTGGGTCGAAGCGGGGATAAGCGAGGGAATAGAATGGTGGTCTATAGATGTTGAGGGTGAGGTGAATTTAACTTGGAAGGGTGTTTTGCCACTATCATACAAGATGTCTAATGACATACAACCTCGTGTCATCATAATACATGGTTATGCTCATCCACTTGCTGAGTATATTTACAAGCACTACCTATATAATCTTGGTGTTTGTTTATAGTATAATACCCAATTAGAGACAGTGGAGATAGTGATATGTCAAGAAAAGACTCACCATTGAGAAGAATATGATAGTAATCTTCTCGTTTTTCTTTGGGGTCTATTGGGTCAACCAAAGATAATTCTGTGGTCATATGATATCTACCATAACCTAAAAGCATGGCCTCCCATGTACGAAGGTTTCCTTGAGCACTTCCCAAAGATTCTAATTTCTAAAACAGTTTTTGACTATACCTTTATGTAAGGTGTCATTGTGACATGCTACAGTTGGTATATATTTGTATCCAAACTCACATCATATGTGTTGTTGTATTTTGCACGACAATTGTTGTAATAAAATTGTAATTGATTTCCGTACCATACATTTAGCGACTCAGAATGGGTTGGATGGAATGGACCTATTTTGGGTTCGTTACAATATACATATATAATAAGGTAAAATTAAATTTTTTGGTCCTTGATTTTTGATATGAGACTATAATTTAATTACTACTAAAATACTTTTTAAACCCATTTTATTTTATCAATTACTATTAAAACACTTTTTAAATTTAGAATTTAACTATAATTAAAACACTATTTATGTTCTTGAAAAACTTTAGAGTAACTTATTATTTTATAAGTTATAACAATCTATTATCTATTATCTATTATATATACTAAAACACAGTACATGATACCATAACTTGACACCTGTTATTCCCACAATTCAACACGTGTCCTGTTTAATTAATGTTCTTTAAGACCCACAATTCAACACGTGTCTGTCTAATTAATTGTGAGACCCGATTTTATCAATAAAGATTTAAATTTTGTTGAAATAATTTTTTTAATATTATGGTGTGAATTTAAGATAATATTATAGTTGTGGGTAGTATTTATAAATTTTGCAAAGTATATCACAGTGGTTATATTATATTCGATTGGTGGGGAATATTCGGTTTAGCGAGGGAATATTAAATACAATGGCTCAATCATTGGTGGACCCTAAATGAATTATTGTCGGATTGAGAAAGCGACAAAAATATTTTATTGAAATAACGGCGGAAGTTTTCTGGTAGTTCTTGTTGAACTACTCGGTAGTAAAAATGCGATGTCACGTGTGGTTGCATAGTAATGCGGTATTGATTATTGATGCTTATGTGAGAAGTCACTCGGTTTGATTCCATTATTGTCGATTAATAATATGAATTATTATAGCGATAATGACGTTTTGTTTTATTCGTATTATTAGCGTAATAAAAGCGAAACATCTTTTATATAAAATAGAATACTTTATTAAAGTTATTCATAAATAGAATATATTATATTTTATTATGCATAGTGTTGCATAGTGTTTTTTGCATAGTGTTTTGCATAGTATTGCATAGTGTTTGCATAGTAAAATGTTTTTATATAAATAGAATATATTATATTTTATTTAAAAGATTTTTCTTTAAATATGGACCGTCAGATTAAAGTAAATCAACGGGACCGTTCATGGATTAATTCTTATGCATTCCATTTTCCTATAAATGAAGCTCATTCCTTCATTATTTTTTTACTTAATTCATTGAAACTCTACAGAGAGAGAAATTATAGAGAAGAGAATATAGAGAAAATTATAGAAAGAAGAAGAGTATTACGCTACTTCACTACTTCTATATTAGGTTCTTTTACGGTAAGGGGTGTTATTCTTTCTTCTTGAAGAGAACTTACATTATTCCATTCATTATTATTACATTGGAATAACTTTGTAAAAGTGGCATACCTATACATAACTTTGTATCTGTGGCGTACCCTATACTTGGTGAAATCCTTATGTTATTCCATTGCTTATTATTACATTGGAATAAACTGTATATGCAGTTTACCTATACTTGGTGACATTCTTCTATTATTACATTGGAACATCACATGCGTGTGTTTTTACAGGACTGGTTAAATTTTTTATTATTACATTGGAACATCACATGCATGTGTTTTTTACCGGACTGGTTAAAATCTTTATCATTCTGTTGGAATATCCTATGCGTGTGTTTTACAGGATGCAGTTCCATCTTTATTATTCTGTTGGAACATCACAATGCCGATTGTGAATTTCACGACACGGTTCCGTTATTATTATTCTATTGGAATAACACATACATCTGCAATCTGCATGCATGGTGATTTCTTTTGTTATTCCATTCTTTATTATACCTAGTTGGTTAAAACTTTGACTTCTATACTCCATGAAATTAGTGGAATATCCTTGATATTTGCGTTTCATCGATATTTTTTCATGAAAATATTCTTACGATCATTCTTGAATTTTACTCTCACAAAATAGTATCATGTTGACAATTTGGACGTTAATAATTCATGGATTAAATAATTCTTGAACTTGTTTTATTGAATTATTATGTCATTGTCATCATCCTCATGATATATTATGTTATCTTTGGCTTACGTGCATAGATGAACTTAGTATGATTATGACCAGGGATCATTCGGTATAATCATGGCTTGTTATAAATGATGTGATAAAAGTCCTCAGTGACTTGTAATGCAGTGATGGATAGTTTTTGGTATGATTATGACCAAGGGTGATTCGGTATAGTCATGACCATTGATAATTTGATGAAAATCCTTGACCGTGGTACAGGGATGATTATATGTGGTGGTTTATTTATTAAGCTGAGTCTCAGCGATAAAAAAAAATTGATGAAAACCTTTTAAAACCTAAAAGATAGTAGACTTTATTCTCTACTTGACTCTTTTAATGGATCGCTAATTCATTGCTTGATTAAACCGGTTGTCTATTGTATTTTATCGGTTTAACACCTTGTTGAAGGCTAATGATAATTTATTTTGCATTATCTTAGTCATAATATTTCTTCTTGGGCTAGTTGAGCTCACCCTTTCTTTCACCTTTATTCTCTTGAAATGAGAACATATTTGGGACGAGTCGGGAGCGAAGTAATGGTCGAGAGGATAGCATTAGTAGTCCTCACTATTACGTGAAATAGTGTGATAATAGTTGTAATGAGGACTCCTTTTGAGTTTGTATAATATCTAGTAGACAATATTTGTATTCAAACTCACGATTTATGTCGTATTGTATACTGACAGTTATATTAGTAAGTTGTATTTGAATTTATGTACCATGTAAGTGGCGACTCAAGATGGGTGGCGTATACCTAATTTTTTGGGGGCGTCACGGTTGGTATCGAGCCATAAGTGTGAAGAGCCCTTGAGCCTCTACATTGGTGACTTCTGTTGATGGGGAATGCACGAAGCCGGACTCTCCGTGGGGACGCTTGTCTTTTCGGTGGCAAGTCGATAGTACTAATATGAGGTCTTTGACACAAGTTGGTGGATATGAGTTAGTATCGAGCTTAGGGATATGATCCCTGGTGAGATGTGAGATAAGAACTAGGAGGAGAGGCGGTGAATTCCTTCGCTAGTATGACCTACCTAAATTTATTTGGTATTTAATTGGTCGATTCGAGTATAGGGATAATATGTGATATGTTAATTAACCCTTGTTTTGTGACGGTGTTTGAGAATGATATCGAAAATCTTTGAGATAAGCAATGAAGCACATAAGAGTGTTGATTCACTCAAACAAAAGGTAACGACCAACAATACGATAATAATCATCATTGGTGGCAATGGCTATCGAACAATGATAACCATCGGGGGAAATTATCATGTTAAGAATGGTAACCACCGGTGGTAATCATGGCAAAAGATAATAGAAGTGGAAATTGCGAAGAAGAGAAGGTCATTTAGCTCGATTTTTTGTCGTTCACAGAAGACAAATTCAACTAGGATGGAGGCACCAAAGGTCATCCCTGGACAAACCAAAGCCGGTAGTTTTTAAGAAGCGTTTTTTTGACTTCGTGACGAAACCGAATAAGATTATCACGGGTAAGTAATCATAAGCTCTTGCGAAGTCTATACCATGTTAGATACCAGTTCTACCCACTCTTTTATTTCACCTAGTTGCGTTCAACGTTTAAATTTAACTCCGAAGAAGTTAAACTTTGACTTATTGGTTGAAACTTCGTTAGTAGGAGCCTTCGTTACCGCTACTATTTTTAAATCTTGTTTAATTCAGATAAACACTTTCAAGATCTTATCTCTTTGAAAATACTTGCCTTTGAGGTAATTTTTGAAAACGATTGATTAACTACTCATTATTCTTTTTGTAAGGTTGTTAGCTTTCATATTCCTAACCAACCTATTATACGAATTCAAAGTAACCAAACCCTAAAGTTAATCATTGTAATATCAAGCCATAAGTAAAGAGCTCCGAACCTTTCGTTGTTGACTTCCTTGTGTGGAATGCACTGCGAAGCCAGGACTTTCGTGGCGACATCGTGAATGAAGATGGCAAGTTTATAGGTATCATTGTGAGGTGCTTAGCTAGGTTAAGGGATAGAAGTCACAGTTGGTATCAATGTGACGTCTTATCCAAGTCTTGGATGAGAATAATGATTTTGAATGATATTTCTATCATTAATAAATTTCTTGGCGTATTCTTGAAGATTTCCTAGCCTACCCTAGGCGTGAAATCGAATTTTGTATTGACCCCAGTACAAAAACCCATTTCTTAAACCCTCAAATATTTCTTCAACTAAAAGGATCTATTTACGAGGATTATGATGAAAGTCATAATAAAAGTATAGAACTGATGAAAATCATGGGTATATGAAGTATTAGTAAGTTTTATGATGAGTTATGTTGGTTAGTATGTGAAAACATGAAAGTTTCTTAGAAATCACAAAGAGTTGAAAATCAGATTTTGGTGAAAAACGTAACATGAAATTCAATTGACCATATCTCCTATTATATTTTGAATTTTTGAGTGTGGTCAAGTCCTAGAGTTAGATCTATGAGTTACCTAACTAATCCAAGTGGAATTACTGGAAAAGGTGTTGTAGATTTTTGTGTGGACTGATTTTAGCAAAGGAGGCCAAAGCTGTAAATTTCGAAAATGCTACTGCCCAGAAACTTTAAGGGGCTGTTTCGGCCACTTAAATTATGAGAAAAATTCTGGCCTTTTGAGACATGAAGGTATATGGTATAAAGTACCTCCTGTCCAAAAATGAGCTCATTTCGACTTAAAATGAGCAAGTTATGACTATTTCAATATTTAGGTTTTTAAAATGAAAAAAATGCTATAACAGGAGTTCTATAACTCCGATGACCATGAAATTAAAACTAGAAGCTCACGTTAACATGTGTAAGGTCCTGCCAAGATTTGGGAATTTTTGGAGTTAAACTTGAGGTAGCTAATTTCTTAAGGAATTAATTAGAAATTGATTTTTAAAAAATAGTAAATGAATTTTAAAATTCCGAGAAAAATATATTTTCATTATGGGACTATATTATGCTAAATCCCAGAAAAGAAATATTTTTGGGACTGATTTGGTATTTTTCATGAAAATAGTTTAATTCTGAACATATGAGTTAAATATGTTATGTGAAGTAACAAAGTTGAAAATAGGATTTTATGGCTAGAAAATCCTATATAGAGTATATGCATATTTTTTGATGAGGATTTGATAATTGGTGATGATATTTTATGAGTATGGCATTTTTGAATGATGAAATGCATTATATGGTAAAAGCGTAAACAATTGAGATAAATTGTTTATAAATTTAAGAAGTGATTAAAATATTGTTATAATATTAATGATATTAGATTATAAGATTATTAAGTGATTGATAACATGGGGATATTCTTGAATCTGGATAAATTATATTATAAATGTTTAATATTTATCCTTTATCTCATTTGATTGATTCTTTATATCATTATCCTCATTGCTTATATTATGTTGAAAGTCATACATGGCTGTAGTGCATAGATGGACTTGGTATGATTATGACCGAGGGGATTGTTCGGTATAATCATAATAGTAATTGAAAACACAATTATCTTTGGCCGTAGTGCATGGATAATTTGTGGTGGTCGTGATCTTAATGAATACACAATTATCTTTGGTAGTAGTGCATGGATAATTTGTGGTTGTGATCTTAATGAATACACAATTATCTTTGGTAGTAGTGCATGGATAATTTGTGGTCGTGATACTAATGAATACACAATTATCTTTGGTAGTAGTGCATGGATAATTTGTGGTCGTGATCTTAATGAATACACAATTATCTTTGGTAGTAGTGCATGGATAATTTGTGGTCGTGATCTTAATGAATACCACAATTATCTTTGGTAGTAGTGCATGGATAATTTGTGGTCGTGATCTTAATGAATACACGATTATCTTTGGTAGTAGTGCATGGATAATTTGTGGTCGTGATACTAATGAATACACGATTATCTTTGGTAGTAGTGCATGGATAATTTGTGGTGCGTGATCTTAATGAATACACAATTATCTTTGGTAGTAGTGCATGGATAATGGATAATTTGTGGTCGTGATCTTAATGAATACACAATTATCTTTGGTAGTAGTGCATGGATAATTTGTGGTCGTGATACTTAATGAATACACAATTATCTTTGGTAGTAGTGCATGGATAATTTGTGGTCGTGATCTTAATGAATACACGATTATCTTTGGTAGTAGTGCATGGATAATTTGTGGTCGTGATCTTAATGAATATCCTTGGCACGTAGTGCGGGGATGATTCGATGATATGGATTAATTATTGGAGAGTCTCGAGAATGAAATATTAATTCATGGATGTGGTAAAAAGTCGTCTTTGGTAGTAGTGCATTGATAGACTTGGTATGATTATGACCACGGATTATTCGGGTATAATCATGTATCAGTAATTGAAAACACGAATATCCTTGGCCGATGGATAGTGGATGGATAATTCGTGGTCGTGATCTTATTAAGCTAAGTCTCGGTATTATTGGTTTTACGATTGTTATATATCTTTTGGCTTGTAGTGCAAAGATGAATTGTTAATGAATATCTTTGGTAGGATTGCAAAGATGAACTTAATATTTTCAACGATAAAGGTATTCAAGGTATCCTCACCTCTTTATCATATCAGTCGTACCCTAATTTAGAGAGAAATTCCATAAGGAGTGGAGATTGTGAGACCCAGATTTTTATCAATAAAGATTTAAATTTTGTTGAAATAATTTTTTTAATATTATGGTGTGAATTTAAGATAATATTATAGTTGTGGGTAGTATTTATAAATTTTGCAAAGTATGCAAGTGGTTATATTATATTCGATTGGTGGGGAATATTAGGTTTAGCGAGGGAATATTAAATACAATGACTCAATCATTGGTGGACCTAATGAAATTATTGTCGGATTGAAAGCGACAAAATATTTTATTGAAATAACTTGGCGGAAGTTTTCACTGAGTAGTTCTTGTTGAACTACTCGGTAGTAAAAATGCATAAAGAATACGTGTGGTTGCGTAGTATACTGCGGTATTGATTATTGATGCTTATGTGAGAAGTCACTCGGTTTGATTCCATTATTGTCGATTAATAATATGAATTATTATAGCGATAATGGCGTTTTGTTTTATTAGTATTATTAACGTAATAAAAGCGAAACATCTTTTATATAAAATAGAATACTTTATTAAAGTTATTACATAAATAGAATATATTATATTTTATTATGCATAGTGTTGCATAGTGTTTTGCATAGTGTTTTTACATAGTATTGCATAGTGTTTGCATAGTAGAAATGTTTTTATATAAATAGAATATATTATATTTTATTTAAAAGATTTTTCTTTAAATATGGACCGTCGATTAAAGTAAATCAATCTGGACCGTTCATGGATTAATTCTTATGCATTCCATTTTCCTATAAATAGAAGCTCATTCCTTCATTATTTTTTCTTCTGAATTCATTGAAACTACAGAGAGAGAAATTATAGAGAGAAGCTATAGAGAGAAAATTATAGAAAGAAGAAAGTATTATACGCTACTTCACTACTTCATATTAGGTTCTTTTTACGGTAAGAGGTGTTATTCTTTCTTCTTGAAGAGAACTTACATTATTCCATTCATTATTATTCTATTGGAATAACACGTAAAAGTGGCATACCCTATACATAACTTTATATCATGGCATACCTATACTTGGTGAAATCCTTATGTTATTCCATTGCTTATTATTACATTGGAATAACTTTCATATCTGTGATTTACCCTATACTTGGTGACATTCTTCTATTATTACATTTGGAACATCACATGCATGTGTTTTTACGGACTGGTTTAATTTTATTATTACTGTTGGAACATCACATGCGTGTGTTTTACAGGACTGGTTAAAATCTTTATCATTACTGTTGGAATATCTATCATGTGTTTTACCGGATGCAGTTCCATCTTTATTATTACATTGGAACATCACAGCCGATTGTGAATTTCACGACTGGTTTAGTTATTATTATTCTATTGGAATAACTTTTAATACATCAATCGCATGCATGGTGATTTCTTTTGTTATTCCATTCTTTATTATACCTAGTTGGTTAAAACTTTGACTTTATACTCCATGAAATTAGTGGAATATCCTTGATATTTGCGTTTCATCGAGTATTTTTTCATGAAAATATTCTTACGATCATTCTTGAATTTTACTCTACAAAAATAGTATCATGTTGACAATTTGGGCGTTAATAATTCATGGATTAAATAATTCTTGAACTTGTTTTATTGAATTATTATGTCATTGTCATCATCCTCGTGATATATTATGTTATCTTTGGCTTACGTGCATAGATGAACTTAGTATGATTATGACCGAGGATCATTCGGTATAATCATGGCTTGTTATAAATGATGTGATAAAAGTCCTCGGTGACTTTGTAATGCGGTGATGGATAGTTTTTGGTATGATTATGACCGAGGGTGATTCGGTATAGTCATGACCATTGATAATTTGATGAAAATCCTTGGCCGTAGTAATGCGGGGATGATTATATGTAGTGGTTTATTTATTAAAATTTGAGTCTCGTGATAAAAAAAATTGATGAAAACCTTTTAAAACCTAAAAGATAGTAGACTTTATTCTCTACTTGACTCTTTTAATGGATTGCTTAATTCATTGCGATGATAAAAGCGGTTGTCTATTGTATTTTATCGGTTTAACTTTGTTGAAGGCTAATGATAATTTATTACGCATTATCTTAGTCATAATATTTCTTCTTTGGGCTAGTTGAGCTCACCCTTTTTCTTTCCTTTATTCTCTTAGGAAATGAGAACATATTTGGAGACGAGTCGGGAGCGAAGTAATGGTCGAGAGGATAGCATTAGTAGTCCTCACTATTACGTGAAATAGTGTGATAATAGTTGTAATGAGGACTCCTTTTGAGTTTTTATAATATCTAGTAGACAATATTTGTATTCAAACTCTCACAGTTTATGTAAGTATTATACCACGCAGTTATATTAGTAAGTTGTATTTGAATTTATGTACCATGTAAGTGGCGACCCAAGATGGGTGACGTATACCTAATTTTGGGGGCGTCACATTAATGTTCCTTAAGACCCTTAACAAAACTGTCCAACTAACCTAACAAATGCGGATGAAAACAAATCCTAATTTATTTTCCTAAATTTTAGATTTATAATCCCTTAAATCACTACAAATCTAAACTATTTTGATAATATCAACTGTTTTGATATTATCCTTTGTAATTAATTATTATTTAATAAAATCACTACTTTATGCTATTAATTAATTTTTGGATTTATAATCTTCTAAATCACTACAAATCTAAGCGAGTTAATAGCATAATGTCATTCTCTTAATTTTTAAATTTATAATCCCCTAAATCATTAAAAATCTAAAAGCTGTTTTGATAATATCAACAGCTTTTGATATTATCCTTTGTAATTTAATTATTATTTAATAAAATCACTACTTTATCTCAACACTACCCTCTACAATATATATTCATCTGCTTTTATGGGTAAAATTTGATCATCGCACAACAATCTACCATATTCTTATTATATTTTAATTTATTAATTGTACGTACACATTTATTATTAAAAAATTAAATAATTTCGTCACAACGCGAGGGTTTGTATCTAGTCTATTATATATACTAAATTGTAGTACATAACACCATTGCATGACATGTGTCTTTCTCACATTGTAACACATGTCCTATATAATTAATGTGCTCTCCACACTAATTTAATTATATTACAACATAATATTATACCATTTATAATTAAATTATAACATAATATTATACAGTTTAAAACATTTAAAACAATTATATCCTAAAATTACTACTTTTTAATATTATACCATTTATAATTATACCATACATTATATCATACATGTATGGTATAATATTATAATATACGTATATAACAAAATAACTATTTATCTAAATTGTGTGGATATTATCATTACTAATTTAATTATATTATAACATAATATTATACCATTTATAATTATATTACAACATAATATTATCTGATTTAAAACATTTAAAATAATATTAAAATAACAAATAATATCAACCATAACTTACTATGTTGATTTTATAATCCACTAAATCACTATTTTCTCAATCTAAAGCGGTTTTTATTTTTTTTATTATTATTTTGATTTTATAATCCCTAAATCACTACAAATCGAAGCATTACGATAATGTTAATCATTCTAATATTATCATTACTAAATTGATTATTATCTCCTAATATCACTATTTTTCTAATACCAAATTAATATTATAAATTTATAATCCACTAAATCACTACAAATCTAAAGCTGTTTTTGGTAATGTTATACATTCTAATATTATCATTATTAAATTAATTATTATCTCCCAAAACCACTACCTTTTTTAATCCCAAATTAATATTTTGTATTTATAAACCACTAAATCACAACAAATCTAAAAGCATTTTGGTAATGTCAACTGTTACGATATTATTCTTTTTAATTTAATTATTATATCCTAAAATCACTATTTTTTAATCGCAAATTAATATTTTGATTTTATAATCCCTAAATCACTACAAATCTAAATTATTACGATAATGTTAAATGTTCTAATATTATCATTACTAAATTAATTATTATCTTCTAGAATATCTACGTTTTAATCCCAAATTAATATTTTGAATTTATAATTCACTAAATCACTACAAATCTAAAATGTTTTGGTAATGTCAATTGTTACGATATTATCCTTTTTAATTTAATTATTATATCCTAAAATCACTATTTTTAATCCTAAATTATTATTTTGATTTTATAATCCACTAAATCACTACAAATCTAAATTATTCTCGATAATGTTAAATATTATAATAGTATCATTACTAAATTAATTATTATCTCCTAAAATATCTACTTTTTTTATACCAAATTAATATTTTGAATTTATAATCCAATAAATCACTACAAATCTAAACTATTTTGGTAATGTCAAACTATTACGATATTATCCTTTCTAATTTAATTATTATCTCCTAAAATCACTATTTTTAATTCCAAATTAATATTTTGATTTTATAATCCCTTAAATCACTATAAATCTATCTTTGTTTTGGTAATGTCAATTGTTACATAATTACACTAATTTTTGAATTTTATAATATTATACCATTTATATATATATAAGTTCCAACATTACTAATAGTGACAACCCAATAATTTATTTTTTTAGAATTTTACAATATTATATACCATTTATAATCTCACACCATACATTATCATACATATATATAATTCTGCACTAATATGTTTATTTTATAAACCCTAAAATCCACTACTTTTTAAATTTTACTAATTTCATTATGTTAAAAACATAATTATTATATCCTAAAATCACTACTTTTCTAATATTATACCATTCATAATTATAATTCTTTTCATTTTTATTTAATATAAGAGCTAAATTTCTTTATGTTCTGTTAATTTTTAATCCGACAAACACATGAATTTTTAGCCAAGTGTGAGACTTTTTTATATCTCGGACAATACTATTTCTTATAAAAGAGCTGTGGAAAGATAATTATTTATTTGGTTGATAGTTTATGCAATGTTGAAGTCAACTATTAAGTATGTATAAATAATTCTTATATCTTACTATTGCCCAGATTCCTGTCGTAAATATTTATAAGATTGCAACGACTGTTAAAAAGATCTTTTAAGTGCTAATTTTTGTTTGTGTGGATATATTTCACATTCAATAAACATAACTGGATTGAAGACCTAAACTGGAAGAAGCTTAATTGTGATATTCCTGGTACCTATGGTTCAATGATAATGTGATAATCTTGCAATTCTAAATACTGTTAAAAGTGCAAAGCAGTTATATGGAGACCTTCAGATTATGATGACAGTGCATTCAATGGGAGGGGCTATGGCTTCATTTTGTGGACTATATCTCACAGTGTTTATATTTATGGCTTCTTAATTTATAGCATTCTATTATCTATATTGTGGTTTTGCATTATTTGTTGAGTACTAGCATCCGATAAATCATTTTCATCATCATTAATATTTTTTTTTGGCATTATGGTAATACTGTGAGTGTCTATACAATTGTCAAAAATTGATAAAAAAACTAATGAGATAATGTATTCGTTCTTTAACTATAACATTGTGTTATGTATACATGGCGTCTTTATCTTCTTATGTTTTTGGACATGGTGTTTGTTTGACATGAAGATCCAACATAATTATTAATTAATCTCGTACTTTTCAGTTTTCGCATGTAACATGTGTTTTTCCTTCATGTTTGAGGACTGAAATTGGGACATTCTTTCGATGTTTTCCCTTTCGTCTGGATCGATGTTAGAATTCTAGTGCAAGTAAGCGTATACGAGACATGGACTCTTCAAAATGCATCAAGTACATGTGTCAGATATTTGAGGCTTGGTGAGGTTTATGTAATGTGTAACAGACTTCAAATAGGGTTAAATGCTTTTGAAGTCACTCTACTATGGGTCAACTTACAAAAGAGTCATTGAACTTTTTTTTTCTTACAAATGGGCCATTGAACTCTTATTTACTTATAAACTGTTAAAAAATCCATTAACTTTAAACGGTTTGCCACATAAGCAGCTGACTTGTGAAAAAAAATAGCTTATGTGGCAAGAATTATCCTATGTGGCCTTGATGTGGATTTGGAAAAATTTATGGAGTAAATAAAAGAATTATTTTAAAGTAAAATATAAATTAAAAAAAAAGAAAATAAATGAAAATTATATTTAATTAATATCAAATAAATTTTTATTTATTTCTTTACAAATATAATAACATAAAATAAACAAAAAAATAAAAAAATGAAAAATATATTTAATTATTTTTTTGTAATTAATATCAAATTAATTTTTGTTTAATTATTTACAAATATAATAATATAAATTAGAAAAATTAGTCAAAAAATAAGAAAATAAATGAAAAATATATTTAATTATTTTTTAATTAATTAAATATATTTAATTATATACTTGGATATGTATTTGTACACAAAATTTTTATCAACACTATATAATATATCTTTACCAAAATTTGATAATCATGCGATAATTTACCATTTTTATTATATTTTAATTTATTAATTGTATGTATAAATTTATTGTTAAAAAAATGAATAATCCATACACTTAATAGCAGGTTTGTATCTAGTATATACTAAATTATAGTACATAACACCATATATTGCATGACACATATCTTTCTTACATTGTAACACATGTCCTATATAATTAATGTGCACCCCACACTAATTTAATTATATTACAACATAATATTATACCATTTATAATAAATTATAACATAATATTATACAGTTTAAAATATTTAAAACAATTATATCCTAAAATTACTACTTTTCTAATATTATACCATATATTATATCATACATGTAACTTGTGACGCCCCCAAAATAGGTCCAATCCACCCAACCTATTCTGAGTCGCCAAATACATGGTACAGAAACAACTACAATTTTATTATTACAATTGTCGTGCAAAATACGATAACACTTAAACTGTGAGTTTAAATACAAATATTGTCTTCTAGAAAATATCCACACTTAAATAAAGTCCTCATTACAATTATTGATACACTATTTTACAGAATAGTGAGGACTACTAAAATAACTATCTTGAACCATCACTCCACACCCCGACTAGTTCCCGCAATATTCTCGCCTCACGAGAAGAAAAATGGAACAAAAGGAAAAGGATGAGCTCAACTAGCCCGAGAAGAATATTATGACTAAGATAATGTACAACAAATTATCCTTAGTCTTCACGAGGAAAAAATCGATAGAATATAATAGACAACAAGTTTTAGATCAACAATCGCTGCGGTGAAACAATAATTCATTAGAAGAGTTAAGTAGAGAATGAAATCTACTATCATCTATGAATTTAAAAGTCCATCGTCGATATTTTATCCCTGCAACATCAATTAATATACATCTTGAATCAAATAGTCATCTTTTTACTACTGAGCCAAAGATATTAATCGATCGGTTATGTTCATCTCAACTTTTGTTCTCATCTTGCACTTTTCTGGTAGGGCCATAGATATTCATCGAAAATCATTCATCTTTGCACAACAGCCAAAGATATTCGATTATATCATCATTTAGGGGTGAGGATGATGAAAATATTTTTAAAAAAATGAATCCGGTGAGACAAAAGAACAAATATTGTGGATTCGTACTTTTAGACAATCCAAGTTCAAAAATACTCCATAATAAACTATTGTGGAGCAGAATTCAAAAATGAAGATCAAAACATAGATCTAATCAAAGATAGAAACCATAATAGACAATCTTGGACACAGAAAAGAAAATTTAATTTTTCTGTGAATAGTGTCGTATTTGTAAATAGTGTCGTATACGTGAATAGTAACTCCGACACTAAAAGGTAGAAATTTCACAAAAAAAAATCATCATGCTTCGTGAATAGTACTCGTGAATAGTAACCCCGACATGAAAAGATAAGAATTTCACAAGAAAAATCTTACCAATATTTCGGCATAATGATATTGAAAGAAATAATATCATTTTTAAAAAATATAACATCCCTTACCTCAAAAGAATAGTACTTGATTTGGAATATGAGATATATATTTGAAGAAAACTTGCAAAGTATATAGCAACACTCAAGATATCAAAATACTCACAAGAATACGCTCGATAATATAGAGAAAACTTTAATTTTTGGTGTGATTTTCAATTCTAACCTAAGCACCCTATTTATAGGAAAATGCTTAGAACACCAAAGCAGAAAATTTAATATAATAATATTATTTATTAAATTTTCAAGCCCTCCACAAAAGAATCTGATTTCAGCCATTTAACACATGCCCACAAATGAAAAAAACATTTTTCTTTTAAAAAATATTTAAAACTTCAAAAATCAATTATTCTGGAACTTCAGAACTTCAATAATTCATAATAAATAACCCTTTTATCAGAAAAATTCGAACCCTATGTCTTTTCCATAGAAAATTCCATTCTCTAACACTTTGTAAGTTTAAGTTTTTCCAAATTCCAAACAGAAATTGACCGAAATCCACAAACGGGCGATTTTACAAGCTATAATCAAATTTCAGTCAAGAAATGGGGTCCGCCGACATGTTTAACATGTTTTAAATATTTTTAATAACAAAAATACTCCTCCTCATCATATACCCATATATCCCACATTCATTGTAAGATTATCATCATTATTATATTATTAAAATATAATAATATATTTAAATAAATTTTTTATCAGAAAAGATAAAATATCAATTTTCAACAATTGTCACATTAAAAATTTTCTCCATCTATATCTACATAAAATGAATATTTTCCATATCATATAAATTAATAATTAATTATTCACAAATAATATTACAAAATCACGCAATCGACAACCGGTAGTTTCGAGAGGAAGAAGGGGCTTTCAATAAGGATTTCTCCTTCTTTGCAGCAATTGATTAGATACCAAACCTCTCCTTGATGAGAACTTTCTAGACATTGTCAATAATGCTA
Source organism: Panax quinquefolius (assembly GCA_020205615.1). NCBI lineage: Eukaryota > Viridiplantae > Streptophyta > Magnoliopsida > Apiales > Araliaceae > Panax > Panax quinquefolius. The sequence continues at coordinate 134,444,748 of CM035168.1, read as the reverse complement.
TCTAATAATATTATTCAAATAATATAAATTATTGATCGATAATGAAAAATCTTGTGTAGTGACAATTATTGAAACAACAATAATATAAAATATCAACGTAGCAATTATTGAATCAACAAAATAAAATATTGAACAATAATTCGTAACAATTCTTGAGTAGTGTCTTCGCATGCGTAAGAATCAATAATTGGTACAATACCCGTATCTTCTTGTGCAACAACGGCGTACATCGTGTTTTAACCACCGGTATTCCAACAAGATAAGCAGTAATAACCACGCCGTTATTTATAAACAACTTATACTTGTCGTTTTCTTCATCCAATCGGCCGCGTCTTCACATGGTCATTGTTGAATCTCCTCTTTTTAAAATCTTCTCCGACTCGCTTCTTCTATTTTCATGGCCACGATTACCACCAGGAGTGGTTACCGCTTTGTCAGTATTCTTCTTTTTCAACGCTTATCGTTATTCGATGATTCTTTATCTTGATTATGATCCTCGGTTATGGTCCCTCGGTTGAGCGTACTCGTTATCTCGCTTCTAACAATGAGCCACGCTAACAACATCCGAATAGAGAAAATTTATGAGAAATAAGATCTTCGACGTATCGCCGGGTTTCAAACCTCTCGAAACATCCGCGTCATACGTTCCTCATTTTCCACCAAATGAGGTGCAAACACGGATAACTCCGTGAACTTCGCCTCGTCTTTGGGACACCGTCATGTTTTTACGCTTGATCCTAATAAACTCCACTTCCTTCATATAGCGAATACTTTCGGGGAAGTACTTGTCATTGAACTGCTTCAAACGTCTCTCCATGACATCTTTGAAGTGAAATTTGGATGAGTACGCTTCACCGCGATTCCCCGATAATCTACCTCGTTCACGGAACATAAAAAGTAGCGGATGGAACTTTCTGTTCCTCCGTGCATCCCAAGACATCGAATATCTTGGTAATTTGTTTGACCCACGCGTCTCGCTTAATCGGATCGGGCTTTCCCTGCAATTACGGTGGTCCCTGACTCTTTGAATCGCTTGCATTTGTGACCACCCGTGAATTGCTATCATTTCCTCCTCAGATTTGAACACGAGTCTCCCCTCGTCGATTTTTCATGAAGCTGCAAAAAGCTTCTAAACATCCCTCGTTCATCATCGCGCTTTCGATTGGTGTTGTTCACGGGAGTTACATTCATGGCTTATTGCACGTTCTCCTCGTTGGTAAAATACTGAGCATCTCCACGGTCTCATTTACTCCCTTTGTTAATATTCTCAAATCGACATTCTCAAAATCATGTCATAAAACAAGGGTTAATTAAGGAAATCAATATATCACATAATATCCCTATATACTTAACCAACTAACAAATAAGCTTAGGTATGACACACTAGCGAAGGATTTACTCGTCTCTCCTCTCCTAGTTCTATTCCCCGATCTCCGCTTAAAGATCATATCCTAAGCTCGATACCAACCTATGGCGCCCCAAAATAGGTCCATTCCATCCAACCCATTCGAGTCGCCAAATACATGGTACGTAAATAACTACAACTTTATTAATACATTTATCGTGCAAAATAAGACAACATATATCTTGTGAGTTTAAATACAATTATTGTCTTACAGACAATATACATACCCAAATAAATCCCCATCACAATTATTGATACATTATTTTACAAAAAATAGCGAGGACTACTAAACAACTCTCTCAGAACCTTCATTCCATACCCCGACTAGTACTTCGCTTACATTCTCGCCTCCGAGAAGAAAAAATGGAACAAAAAGGAAAGGGTGAGCTCAACTAGCCCAGTAAAGAATATTATGACTAAGATAATATACAACAAATTATCGTTAGTCTTCAACAGGAAAAAATCTAATAGAATACAATAGACAACCAGTTTTAAATCAACAACTGCAATGTAAACAACAATTCATTAGAAGAGTTAAGTAGAGAATGCAAACTACTACTTTGGACAAAAAGAAGAAATTTTATTTTAAATTGAATAGTCTTTAGTGATTAAGTGAATAGTCTTTGTATCGTGAATAGTAACTTCGACACCAAAAGATAGAAATTTCATAAAAAAAACATCTTCACGCTTCGTGAATAGTAACTTTCGTGAATAGTAACTCATGAATAGTAACCCAGAGCATAAAAAGTTCCAAGTTTGATAAAAATTTCCAACCAATATTTGAAGATAATGATATTGAAGAAATAATATCATTTTGAATAAAATAACATCCCTTACCTCGAAGACAAGTCTTTTAGTTGAAAAACAGGATATAGACTATGACTTGAACTTTTGCAGTATATCAATACTCAAAGTATACTCAAAATACTCACAAGAATCTATTTCGATAATATAGAGAGAAAATTTGAGTTTACGGTGTGATTTTCAATTCTAACCTAAGCACCTATTTATAGGAAAATGCTTTAGAACACAAAGTAGAAAATTTAATATAATATTAATATATATTTAATAAATTCTCTATGCCCATCTAGACAATCTGATCTCAGCCATCAACACATGTTAAAGATGCCCACAAATATTTAATTTGTCTAAGCCTACTAGAATCATCTGAATTCAGCAACTTAGCATGTGTTAAAGATGTCCACCAAACAAAAAAAACGTTTTTCTTATTTAAATTATTTTAAACTTCCAAAAATCAATTATTTCGGAGCTTCAGAACTTCAATAATTCATAATAATTAGCTCTTTTATCAGAAAATTGAATCTCGTGCCTTTTTTTATAGGAAATTCAATTTCTACAACTGCGGAAGAAAGTTTTTCCAAATTCCAAGCAGAAATTGAAGAAATCCATAAGCAGTCGATTTTCATTTATAATCAAATTTCAGTCAAATGGGGTCCACCGACACATAAAACATGTGTTAATCATTTAATGCCACAAAAATACTCTTCCTCCTCATATACTCACATATCTAACCTTCATTATAAAAATATCACTAATTAATATATTATTAAAATAATATATTTAAATGAATTATTTTATCAGAAAAAGATAAAATATTAATTTTCAACAATTGTCACATTAAAAATTTTCTCCATCTATATCCACATAAAATCAATATTTTCCTCATCATATAAATCAATAATTAATTATTCACAAATAATATTACAGAATCACAAGATCTGGCAACGGTAGTTCAGGAAAGAGGGGCTTTCCAATAAGGATCTCTCCTTACTGGCGCGTAATTAGGTGACCAAACCTCTCCTTAAACAGAACTTTCTAGACATTGCCAATAATGTTATCCAATAATATTATTCAGATAATATTAATTATTGCTCCGATAATGGAAAATACTGTGTAATGACAATTTATTGAAACAACAGTAATATAAAATATCAATGCAACAATTATTGAATCAATAAAATAAAATACTGAATAGTAATTACTGTAACAATTATTGAGTAGTGCCTTCTTACGTAAGAATCAATAATTGGTGCAATCTGCAAGTGTCTTCTTGTTCAACAATGGCGTATTAGTGTGTTTTAACCATCGGGTATTCCAACGATGATACTTGGTAAATAACTTACGCCAATTATTTATAAACAACTTATATTTGTTGTTGTTTCTTCATCCAATCGCTTTCAGTTATGGGGCCCACAAAAGAATTGGCAAGGTCGTCACGAATATTCCCCAACAGATTGAATATTCCACGACCAAACGAATATTCCCAAGCGATAATGAATATTTTATAACCACTTGCTTATTGAAATATTGGCGTATTTTACCCATAACTATCCACATTAATCAAATCAACCCTTACTATTTTAAAATAATAAATAGAGGAAAATAAATTTCATTTATTAATAATTTGGGGTCTTCTGACCTCCCTCCTTATGAAATTTCGTCCCTCGAAATTGACGTACGATACTGGTGTGTTTGAAAAGATGAGAATACCTCGCTTTTATTTCCATTTCCAACTCCCGGTCATTTCCTCAATAGCATGGTTTCTCCACAAAACTTTAACTTGTGGTATAACCTCAGTACATAGGACATGTTCTTTCTATCCAAGATCTTGGCAGTACCTCCTCGTATGTTAAGTCTTGACTATCTCGTCGGTTCTAACTTCGATAGCGTGGTTCGGGTAGTCCACATATTTACGTAACATCGATACGTGAAAAGCGTTATGAACACGCGTCGTACTTGGCGGTAAAAGCAGTCTATAGGCCACAATTCCTATTCGATCGAGAATTTCAAATGGATTAATAAATCGAAGGTTTGAGCTTTCCTCACCTCACCGATTCTCGCTTTTGAAATAATGACTTCTTACACCTCCTTCTTCAAATTCATCGACTCCGGTGTGTGTAGCTTGAAGCAAACTTTAACTTTATCGATTAAAAGTCGATTATACTCGTATATCATCACGTGGGTACTAGAGTTTTCATCTCCATCTCTATTATTTGTAAATTATCTGAAATGAGTCTTTGACAATATCGTACTCTGCATTGCTTGTATCGATATTCTACTCAACACGTCGGCTACCACGTTCGCTTTTCCGGGATGGCATGGTCGAACATGTCTTTGAAATGAGTCTCCTCTTAAGTTCTTGAAGCTCTTCCCACATTCCTTGCTCCATTCAATTTTGTATCTCTACGAGTCAATTTGCGTTAATGGAATAGCGATTCGAGAATATCCTTGATGAATCTCCGATAATAACCAACTAAGCCTAGAAAGCTACGTATTTCGATTCTGAGCTTAGGTTGTTCTCAATTGTGACTCATATCCCAACCTTGGATAGCACGTTACAATGACACCTATCGGTTTACTATCGCACGAATATGGTGTCCCCTACGGAGAGTAAAGCGATGCATTCCACAAAGGAAGTCACCGGATAAAGGCTCGGTACCAAATTCTATAGTTGAATTTTAACTCACGAAGTTCAATAGGAGCCATTCGATATGAGATTTTAGAAATGAGTTTTATACTGGGTTCAAAGTCGATACAAAATTTAATATCGGGCTTTGGGAGTAAGCGAGAAATTCTTTAGAAATACATCGGGAAAAATCAATAACAACAGGAATATTATTCAAATCGGCGTGTCTTTATTCAAATCCATAACATGGACTAAGAAAACTTGACATCCGTAATAAGCGAATGACTTCATGGCTTGATATGAAAATGTTTGACTACAATGGTTTGATTGCTTGAATTGAATAATGAGTTGCTTAGGAATATGAAAACTAACAACCTTACGAAAGTAATCAATTTCGGCATGATGAGTAGTTAACCTTAAAATCACATCAAAAGCAAATATCTCTTTAGAAATAAGGTTAACGTGTAATGTGATAGTGCCAACTGAATCAAGCAAGATTTCTAAACAACGAATGTAATGAAAGTTTCTCTAACTGAGTCTCCATAAATAGGTCAAAGTCTAATTTCTCGTAGTCAAGTTCAAGCGTTGGCGAAGAAAAGAGATAAAGAATGGGTAGAAAGCGGTATCTAGTAAAGGTATAAACTTTGCAAGAATTTATAATTAACTAACCGTGCTAACTTCATTCGGGTTCCTCATATTTTTTGCCGGTCACGACAAAACGCTCTTCAAGAATCATTGACTTTGACTTTTTCGGGGACGATCTTTTGAGTCACCATTTCCATTGGATTGGGTTTCGATCTGCGTCTGATCTCGAGTGATATGTCCTTCTTTTCCACAATTATAGCATACCTTAAGCTGTTGTGGGCGGTTTGGGTTGATATGTCCCTCTTTCCGCATTTGTAATATCGATAGGTGGTCTTTCTCCTCCTTGGAACCGATTGCTACTTACTATTGGCGAGCGTCTTCACATGGTCGTTGTTGAATCTCGTCTTTTAAAATCTCCTCCCGACTCGCTTCTTCTATTTTCATGGTACGATTACCACGGAGTAGTTACCGCCTTTTGTCCAGTATTCTTCTTTCTCCATTGGTTATCATTATTACGATGGTTCTTTATCTTGATATGATCTGGTTATGGTCCCTCGGTTGAGCGTACTCGTTATCTCGCTCTAACAATTGAGCCCCATTGACAACATCTCGAATAGAGAGAAAATTTATGAGAAATGAGATCTTGGCGTATCTTGGGTTTCAAACCTTTCGAAACATCCGCGTTATCGTTCCTCATTCTCCACCAAATGAGGTCTGAACACTGGATAACTCATGAACTTCGCCTCGTCTTTGGGACACCGTCGTGTTATTTACCTTGATCTAATAAACTTCACTTCCTTCATATAGACGAATACTTTTGGAAGTACTTGTCATTGAAGCTATTTACAAACGTCTCCCATGACATCTTTGAGTGCGGTGGATGGGTGCGCTTCCGCTGATTCCCACCGATGTCGCCTCGTTCGGAACATAAAAGTAGCGAATGGAACTTTACATTCCTCCGTGCATCCCAAGACATCGAATATCTTGGTAATTTGTTTGACCCACGTCTCGCCCTTAATCGGATCGAGGCTTTCCCCGAAGTGCGGTGGTCCTGACTCTTTGAAGCTGCTTGTGACCACGGTGAATTGCTATCATTTCCTCCTCATATTTTGAACACGAGTCTCCCTCGTCGATTTTGCATGAAGCGCAAAAAGCTTCTAAACATCCCTCGTTCATCATCGCTTTCGATTGGTGTTGTTCACGGGAGGTACATTGCCCGACTGTTGCACGTTCTCCTCGTTAGTAAAATACGAGGCATCTCCACGGTCTCATTTACTCCTTTGTTAATATTCTCGGTCGACATTCTCAAATCTTTCGTCATAAAAACAAGGGTTAATTAAGGAAATCAATATATCACATAATATATCTATATATCTTAACCAACTAACAAATAAGCTTAGGTAGGACACCTTTAGTGAAGGAATTACTCGTCTCTCCCTCCTAGTTCTATTCCCGATCTCGGCGAAGATCATATCCTAAGCTCGATACCAATTGTGGCGCCCCAAAATAGGTCCATTCCATCCAACCCATTCTCGAGTCGCCAAATACATGAGTGCGAAATAACTACAACTTTATTAATACATTTGTCGTGCAAAATACGACAACATATATCTTGTGAGTTTAAATACAATTATTATCTTACAGACAATATACATACCCAAATAAATCCCCATCACAATTATTGATACATTATTTTACAAAAATAGTGAGGACTACTAAACAACTCTCTCTAGAACCTTCATTCCATACCCACACTAGTACTTTCGCATTACATTCTCGCTCTCACGAGAAGAAAAAAATGGAACAAAAAGGAAAAGGGTGAGCTCAACTAGCCCGATAAAGAATATTATGACTAAGATAATATACAACAAATTATCGTTAGTCTTCAACGAGGGAAAAATCTAATAGAATACAATAGACAACCGGTTTTAAATCAACAAGCTGCGGTGAAACAACAATTCATTAGAAGAGTTAAGTAGAGAATGCAAACTACTATCTTCTATATATGAATTTAAAAGTTCATCGTCGATATTTTATCCTGTAACATCAATCAATATATATACGGAATTAAATATTCATCTTTGCACTCTGAGGCCAAAGATATTCATCGATTGATCGTGTTTCATCTAAACACTGTTCATCTTTTGCACTACGGGCCAAAGATATTAATTAATCGGTCATATTCATCTCAACACATTCATCTTTGCACTACTGGGCCAAAGATATTCAATAATATCATCATTTAGGACCTGAGGATGATGAAAAATATTTTAAAGAAAGCGAATCCGGTGAAACAAAAGAACAAATATTAAGGTTAGTATTTTAAACAATCAAGTTCAAAAATACTTCATAAGTAATCGAATGGAGTAAAATTCAAAAATGATCAAAACATGGATCTGATCGAAAGCTAGTATCCAAAATAGATATTTTTGACAAAAAGAAGAAATTTTATTTTTAAATTGAATAGTCTAAAGTATTATTCGTGAATAGTGTCAGTATCGTGAATAGTCTTGCAGTATCGTGAATAGTAACTCCGACACCAAAAGATAGAAATTTCACAAAAAAAAATATCTTCACGCTTCGTGAATAGTACTCGTGAATAGTAACTTCGTGAATAGTAATTCATGAATAGTAACTTCGTGAATAGTAACTCATGAATAGTAACCCGAAACATGAAAAAGTTCCAAATTTGATAAAATTTCCAACCAATATTTCGGCATAATGATATTGAAGAAATAATATCATTTTCGAATAAAAGAATATCCCTTACCTCGAAAAGGCAGTACTTAGTTGAAACAGGATATAAGGCTATGACTTGAACTTGCATGCAGTATAGCAATACTCAAAGTATACTCAAAATACTCACAAGAATACGCTCGATAATATTGAGAGAGAAAACTTGATTTCGGTGTGATTTTCAATTCTAACCTAAGCACCTATTTATAGGAAAATGCTTAGAAACACAAAGTAGAAAATTTAATATAATAATAATATATATATTAATTTGTCTACGCCCACTAGAATCATCTGAATTCAGCAACTTAGCATGTGTTAAAGATGCCTACCAAACACAAAAAACGTTTTTCTTATTTAAATTATTTTAAACTTCCAAAAATCAATTATTTTGAACTTCGGAACTTCAATAATTCATAATAATTAGCTCTTTTATCGGAAAATTGAATCTCGATTCTTTTTATAGGAAATTCAATTCTCTACAACTTTGCGGAAGAAAGTTTTCCAAATTCCAAGCAGAAATTGTTAGAAATCCACAAGCGATTCGATTTTACAATTTATAATCAAATTTCGGTCTAGAAATGGGGTCCACCGAACACACAAAACATGTGTTAATCATTTAATGTCACAAAAATACTCTTCCTCCTCATATACTCACATATCGCACCTTCATTATAAAAATATCACCGTTAATATATTATTAAAATAATATATTTAAATGAATTATTTTATCGAGAAAAAGATAAAATATTAATTTTCAATAATTGTCACATTAAAAATTTTCTCCATCTATATCCACATAAAATCAATATTTTCCTCATCATATAAATCAATAATTAATTATTCACAAATAATATTCTGAGAATCACAAGATCTTGCAACTAAGTAGTTCAGGAAAGAGGGGCTTTCGATAAGGATCTCTCTCTTCTGGCGCTTGATTAGGTGACCAAACCTCTCCTTAGATGAGAACTTTTAGACATTGCCAATAATGTTATCCAATAATATTATTAGGATAATATGAATTATTATCAGATAATGGAAAATCTTTGTGTAATGACAATTTATTGAAACGATAGTAATATAAAATATCAATGCAACAATTATTGAATCGATAAAATAAAATCTTTGAATAGTAATTATCGTAACAATTATTGAGTAAGTGCCTTCTTACGTAAGAATCAATAATTGGTGCAATCTGAGTGTCTTCTTGTTCAACAACGCGTATTAGTGTGTTTTAACCACCGGGTATTCCAACGATGATTAACTTGGTAACAACTACTGCCAGATTATTTATAAACAACTTATATTTGTCGTTTTCTTCATCCAATCGCTTTCAGTTATGGGGCCCACAAAATTTGCGGCGTGTCGTCACGAATATTCCCGTGATCACAGAATATTCCCACGACTAAACGAATATTCCCCGACGATAATGAATATTTTATAACCACTTACTTATTCAAAATATTGGCGTATTTTACCCATAACTATCCACATTAATAAAATCAACCCTTACTATTTCAAAATAATAAATAGAGGAAAATAAATTTCATTTATTAATAATTTGGGGTCTTACACAGGTTATTCCAACAGAATAATAAGAATGGAATAACAGAAGTTCTCTTCATGAATACAAAAGAAATAATACCCCTTACGAGTACAACAAATAATATCTCTTACCGTAAAAGAAACTTGATATAGAAGTGGTGAAGTAGAAGAACACTTTTCTTCTTTTCTCTCTATAGTTTCTCTCTCTAGAGTTTTAGTGAATTCGTAAGAAATAATGAAAGAATGAGCTTCTATTTATAGAAGAATGGAATGCATAGCAACTAATTCATGAACGGTCCAGATTGATTTACTTTTAATCGGATGGTCCATAATTAAAGCAAAATCTTTTAAATAAAATATAATATATATATTAAATATATATATATATATATATATATATATATATAGCATGTGCTAAAAATTTCCACGGTCCATTTCTCCTTCATGCCTTAATTGTCAACAAAGTTACTTTATTAAACATATATATATATATATATATATATATGTAATAATACTAATAATGCTAACTCTCTCCTAACGTTTTTTCTCCCACCCACCCGTGACATTCCATTTGAAAACAACAACCTCCCAAAGAAAACAATTTTCCACATATAAATTTACATGTGAGCCCACTTTTATAATATTTAAATAACTTTTCTACCGATTATTTTGAAAAATGGGTAAATGGGGGGGGTCCAAAATACAACAAATACTTCATAAAAACTCCTCAACATTTATCATCATTATTATAATTCACAATATTAATCGACCGTGTCGTTTCAAGGAAAGAGGGGCTTTTCGATAAGGAATTCTCCTATTAGCGCATGATTAGGTGACCAAACCTCTCCTGGCGAGAACTTCATACATCGTTAATATTGCAAATTATAATATTAATAAATCTGTTATTTCAATTATTGATTTAATAATATATAAAATATCGACAATAATTGAATCAAATAACATTGAATATCTTGTCTGAACAATTCTCGTGGCGATAATTAAACAAAACCGAGTGACTTCTCACGTAAGCATCAATAATCAATACTGGTGTGCTTCTATGAAACCACGCGTATTCATCGTACTTTTACTATTGAGTAGTTCAGCAAGATCAACGGTAAAACTTCCATAGTTATTTTCGATAAAAAAATTTTATCGTTTTCTCGATCAAATGATAATTATTTTGTGGGGTCCACTGATGATTGTCTTGAGTAAATGCGAATATTTTTTCTGTAAAAGCGAATATTCCCACCAATCGAATATTATATAACAACTTGCGTACTTTGCAAAATTTATAAATATTACCCACAACTATAACATTATAACAAATTCATTTCATAATATTCAAAATGATAATTATAGAAAATTCATTTTTATTCATAAAAGTTGAGGTCTTACATCCGATATTATCCCTTTTAATTTAATTATATCCTTAAATCACTATTTTTTAATTCCAAATTAATATTTTAATTTTATTATCTCTAAATCACTATAAATCTAAATTATTCGATAATGTTAAATGTTCTAATATTATCATTACTAAATTAATTATTATCTCCTAGAATATCTATTTTTTTATCCCAAATTAATATTTTGAATTTATAATCCACTAAATCACAACAAATCTAAACTTTTTGGTAATGTTAAGCACATTACGATATTATCCTTTCTAATTTAATTATTATCTCCTAAAATTACTATTTTTTAATCCCAAATTAATATTTTGATTTTATAATCCCTAAATCACTACAAATCTAAATTATTACGATAATGTTAAATGTTCTAATATTATCATTACTAAATTAATTATTATCTCTTAAAATATCTACTTTTTTATCCCAAATTAATATTTTGAATTAATCAACTAAATCACTAAAAATCTAAACTGTTTTGGTAATGTCAATTGCTTACGATATTATTCTTTTTTAATTTAATTATTATATCCTAAAATCACAATTTTTTTAATCACAAATTAATATTTTAATTTTATAATCCCTAAATCACTACAAATCTAAATTATTCTTATAATGTTAAATGTTCTAATATTATCATTACTAAATTAATTATTATCTCCTAAAATATCTACTTTTTTATCCCAAATTAATATTTTGAATTTATAATCCACTAAATCACTATAAATCTAAACTGTTTTTGGTAATGTCATTTATTACGATATTATCCTTTCTAATTTAATTATTTATCTCCTAAAATCACTATTTTTAATCCCAAATTAATATTTTAATTTTATAATCCCCTAAATCACTACAAATCTAAATTGTTTTGGTAATGTCACCGTTACATAATTACACTAATTTTGAATTTTATAATATTATAGCATGCATATATATATAAGTTCAACATTACTAACGGTGACAACCCAATGAATCCATTTTTAGAATTTTATAGTATTATATACCATTTATAATCTTATACCATACATTATCATACATATATATAATCTGCACTAATATGTTTATTTTATAAACCCTAAAATCCACTAATTTTCTAAATTTTTACTAATTTAATTATGTTAAAACATAATTATAATATCCTAAAATCACTACTTTTCTAATTTTATACCATTCATAATTATAATTTTTTCCATTTTTATATAATATGGGAGCTAAATTCCTTTATGTTCTATTAGTTTTTAATCAGACAAACAATGAATTTTTAGCGACTTTTTTTTATCTCGGGCAATACTATTTCCTATAAAAGAGTTGTGAAAAGATAATTATTTATTTGGTTGATAGCTTATGCAATGTTTAAATCAACTATTAAGTATGTCTAAATTCTTATATCTTACTATTGCCCAGATTCCTATCGCAAATATTTATAAGATTGCAACGACTGTTAAAATGATCTTTTAAGTGCTAATTTTTGTTGTGTGGATATATTGCACATTCAATAAATGTAATTGGATTGAAGACCTAAACTGGAAGAAGCTTAATTGTGATAATCCTGGTACCTATGGTTCAATGGTAATGTGACAATGAATTTGGTGTATGCAGTTCTTGGCAGGGTTAAATTTTTGTTGTCATGTTTCTTGCATTATTTCAAGTGCATAATGAATTTTATTCTACTTAGCACAACAAAACTCTGCGCCCTGCAATTCTAAATACTGTTGAAAGTGCAAAGTAGTTCTATGGAGACCTTCAGATTATGATGACAGTGCATTCAATGGGAGGGGATATGGCTTTATTTTGTGAACTATATCTCACGGTGTTTATATTTATGGCTTCTTCATTTATTGCATTCTATTATCTAGATTGTGGTTTTGCATGATTTGTTAAGTACTAGCATCCGGTAAATCATTTTTATCATCGTTAATATTTTTTTTGGCATTATGGTAATACTGTGAGTGCCTATACAATTGTCAAAAATTGATAAAAAAAACTAATGAGGCAATGTTCGTTCTTTAACTATAACATTGTGTTATGTATGACACGATGCTATACTACTAAGTTTTTGGACATGGTGTTTGTTTGACATGAAGATCCAACATAATTATTAATTCTCGTGCTTCTTAGTTTTCGCATTAACATGTGTTTTCCCTTCATGTCTGAGGACTGAAATTGGGACATTTTTTTGATGTTTTCCCTTTCGTTTGGATGTTAGAATTCTGGTGTAAGTAAGTGTATACGAGATATGGACTCTTTAAAATGCATCAAGTACATGTGTCAGATATTTGAGGCTTGGTGAGGTTTGTGTAATGTGTAACAGACTTCAAATATATATACCACTAACAATTATATCAATATAACAACTCGATGACATTGCGCATTACACTTTCTAAATATTTGTTAGTGCTTTAGAAAGAAAGAAGTACCAATTTTTAACCCTATTGGTTACATTATAAATATTTTTATCAAAATATATTTATCTATCTATCTATCTATCTATTTATCTATATATATATATATATATACACACACACACACACACACACACAACAACTATTATATAATATCCTAGAGTTGAGTGATCAGATTAATTATATACTTGGATATGTATTTACGCACAAAATTTTTATCCTACACTATATAACATATGCCACCAAAATTTGATAATCGCGCAATAATTTACCATTTTTTATTTTATTTTAATTTATTAATTCTATGTATAAATTTATTATTAACAAAATGAATAATCCCGCCGCAACGCGCGGGTTTGTATCTAGTTTTATTTCTTATAGAAGTCTTGTTCTATTAATATTGATTCTCATGAGCCTAAATTAAAACACTTAAGGATCATTGTTAATATATTTAACAAATATATCATACAGTAACAAATTATTCTATTATTATATCATAATTATCAACAAACTAAAATATTGAACATAAGTAAGTTATATTAAACTGGAGCAATTTAAATTAGTATTTAAAACATAAACGATATAATTAATATAATATATAAGTTATACTAAAATATATAGTCGTAATAATTAACTAGGATTAAAGTCTTATAAAGAGATAATGATAGTGTTCTAGTATTTTAGATTCTTTTAAAAAGGCAAAACACGTGTTTACTTTATAAATAACATTATTTTTAATATTTTATTTGTTTTATATATATTGTTCATAAAAAGAAATTGAAATTCACAAATTAAATTACTATTGCTATTAGAATGATTACAACATTTTTGAAAAAGATAAAATTAATAAATACAATTAAACCACATACAATTGTCTACTATAATTATTATTATATTATTTTATATGAACAATTTTATTCTTTATAAAATTCCTTTAGCTCATTAATCATATATTTTCAAGAAAGATTGTAAACATTGTCATAGTAATAATAAGTTAATTTGTGAAATTTTAAAAAATATTTCATAATCATTATATATACAATGAATAAAAAATTAAAAATTATGCTATTTGAAAAATAAACCCGTACTTCGCACTTGATTTTTTGGTATTTGATATGAGCTTAGAATTTAACTACAACTAAAATATTTTTTTAAAGTCCGTCTAAATTTATTTCAAATTAACAATCCAAATAACTACTAATAAAAGTCAAACGAATAGAACTCTTTTATATATGTTCTATGACAATTTTGGTTGATTCATGTAATTGTCTTCTGTGGACAAGAAAATCGCGCCTTGCTAGGGTTAGGGTTTCGTGTTGGCTAGAGAGGCGAGAAATCCACGAAGAATAAGGAATTGACTGATTGATTGAAGAGGGGAGAACGACAGGTGGGCGATTACTCCAATGACACGTGACAGAACTCTCAGAATTCGGAAACCGGGTTAGGGTAGCAGGGATTCCAAGAGCCTTCTTGAGTCTTCGAGTTGGGAGAGGATTCCAAGTGCTCAGAGCTTCCAAGAGTTCAAGTGTATTGTTTGGCCAAAGTCCCTTCCTTCTTAGGATAGAAGGCTATTTATAGAGATTTCCTGGGAAGCTCTGTGCACTTTTGTGCCTAGGCCCTGAACCTGTAAACATAATCTGACAACTCTTCATTCGGCTTCTGCTTAAACCGCATGAGTTCTACAATGGTTACCTGTTTCTGCATATAGAATTTTTTTTAAAAAAATTATAATTTTAGGTCATCCAAATCATGGACTGACCCCTTTTCCAAATTATAGTACCAACTAAAGGCACTATCCGTCAAAGTCTTGTTGAATTCCCGCATCTACAAGTTGTGGTTATTCACTTCATCATATCCGAGCCACGGAGACATTGACTCTACAAACCTGGCAATATATTCCCTGGCATTTCCTTTCTCCCCGTTGTATTTTGGAAACTGCAGGGGATGCTCAATTTACCCTGTTGGGTAAGGTTGCCTCCGAATGTGTGCATGGTAAGGAGGAGTAAAGTCTAACTCCGAGGGTCGAGATGTCTGTCTGCGAAGTTGATTGATCACATCGATCATATCATCCTTTGTCGCATCTTGGCTTGTGGCGTGAATTCTACGAGGGTGTTGTGATATCTTCTTTGCATCGGTGGTGTGTATGGTAGAGAGATTGGTTGATGCACACTTGCATCATGTAAAACCAGCACTGGTGGCGGTTGCTGGCTCACTCGCTGGACATTGCCTGGAATAGTTGGCATTTGCACCTGTAAAATTCATGGGATAGCAGTTGGGATGATGTTTGTCTGAGGTTGGCTTGCTTCCAACTTAGGTTGTGGCACGTCACCACTATTCTGGGCCTCCAAGTTGATTATTGGAACCTATTGACTTTCCGTCGATGGAGGTACAACTTGGTTTTTTTTGTTGTTGCTGCCATTATTGTTGTCCTCGACTCCTGCTTGTTCTCCCTGCGAACTGCCTGGGAACATAGCCTTAAAGGTAGGGATCTGCATCAACTGCTGGCAGAAGTTCCCCATCTCCTCTTGCTTCCTCTGCATCTCCAGCATCATGGCCATCATCATCCCCTGTCCTTCTCGTGTTTCTTTCAATGCCTTGAGCATCTCTAGTTGCACAGCATTCCTCTGGTCTCCACCTGCATCCTCACCTTGCCTTCCTGCGTTGGTTTGTTATTGATTGGTCATATGTGGGGACGTCGAACTTCCTTCTGAAGCGTCTTCAACAAGTGGTTGGTCAAAATCCAGGTTTGCGCCTTGGAATGCTTGAGTTACTTGCCTTGGAACTGGATCCTGTGAGGTAATGCTATTTGTTGGTGAAACAGCTCTTCCTGTAGTTCTCCCACTTCGAGTTGTGGGCATACCCTTCACGAATTCTACACCTCTCCAGCAGAGTCGCCAAAGAAATATGGGCAAGGAAATCGCGCCTTGCTAAGGTTAGGGTTTTGTGTTGGCTGGAGAGGCGAGAAATCCACGAAGAATAAGGAATTGACTGATTGATTGAAGAGGGGATAACAATAGGTGGCCGATTACTCCAATGACACGTGGCAGAACTTTCAGAATTAATCCAAAAACCGGGTGAGGGTAGCAGGGATTCCAAGAGCCTTCTTGAGTCTTCGAGTTTGGAGAGGATTCCAAGTGCTCAGAGCTTCCAAGAGTCCAAGTGTATTGTTTGGCCAAAGTCCCCTTCCTTCTTAGGATAGAAGGCTATTTATAGAGCTTTCCTAGGAAGCAGTCACATGCCAGGCACATGTTTTAAGAGAAATTCTCGAAATACCCTTAGTCATGTCTTTAAGGGAAAATTCCAGAAATACCCTTTAGTCATCAAAGTAATGACCAAATTGTCCTGTCCTTCTAGCCGCCAATCCAATCCCTCAGTCAATTCCCAAAACGAGCCGCCTCCATGAGTTTTCTGCCTCGGGACACGTGGAGGCTTCTCCCGGGTCTAGCACATTTATTTCTGATTTTTTTTTCGTTTTCATTCCATTAGGTTATGTGAACCCTAATTTTCACATTTAATGAGGTCGTGGAACCCTAATTGCGCATTTAATTCAATTTGGTCATGTGAACCCTAATTTTACACTTGGACCCACATTTGCCCCCTGCGCGAGAGTCGCATTTCCAAATAGATGATCGTGCAAGAAAACTGCAAGCCTTTGAACGATTTTGTTGGACTTCACTTACAGTCTTGAAGACAATGATCTGAAGAGGAATCCACAGGAAGCCAAACCCTTAGAGTTAAACCCTAGGGAGGCAAAACCTAGCAAGACTCTTCCTTGGACATAATGGAAAATCTTCTGAAATCTTTCCATATCTTGCCCAATATTTGTTTCTTTATTATTTCCTGGAAATTAAAACAAGGAAGATCATCAAATCTTACCAAATAAAATTTAATCTAATAAAATCTTTCTTTTGGTAAATCAAATCTTTCTTTTTATTTAAGAATCAAATCAAATATCTCCAAATAAAATCTTATTTATTTTGGAAGTAAAATAAAATCTTCCTCTATTTGATTTTTGTAAAGCAATATATTTCCTCTTAAGAAATCAAATATTCAATATATATATATATATATATATATATATTAATTTCGAAATTTCCTATTGTTAGGAATAAAATATCAAAAATATATTATTATTAATTTATTTTATTTTATTTTATTTTATTTTATTTTTAGGAATATATACAAATTTCAAAATTTCCATCTATATATATTTTTTATTTAGAAGTTAGCTCAAATAAACTTATCTTTATATTTCGAAATTTTCCTTAATAGGAAAATAGAGGATGTTTCTTTTTCTGTTGCAAGCATATTTGGAGAGTATATGCATATACATATATATACATCTCCCAAGTCACTTAGGCTTTTCTTTTCGTCTTGCTTTATCTTGGACTCCCTCTCTTCTTGCGAGCATGGAAAATCATCAAGGAGGCAACAAGGAAACATTCTTTATTCCGAGTAGGAGGTAAGAAAGTAGAATTCCTCCCCATAGGGTCGAACCCTAGGGGTTGAACCCGAACCCTTGGGGCTCCATTTCTTCTTCTTGCCTTTGCTTTCAATTTTCTGTTTATTTGAATGCTTTCTATCGAGCTTCCTCCTAACTTGTTTCATTTACTTTTCTTTTCAGACCATTGTAACCTTTCTTTTGTCTTTCGAGCCCCGTTACCTTGATCATATCTCGGTAAGGCTCCCTCGGATAATAAAGGAAGATACAATATTTGTCGCGTCAAATTAAGAAGCGTTAGCCCCGAAAAGTTGATTTGTGGAGTATCAAAATATCAAAGGTATACAAAAGAATCCCCCTAGGGGGCCGAACCCTATAGGTGGCCGAACGCTAGAGGGTCGAACCCTATAGGGTGAAGGAACACCCCCTAGGGGGGCCGAACCCTATAGGAGTCGAACCCTACTATGTTTTTTTTTGCATGTGGTAAAACCACCCCTTTTGATCGAACCCTAGGGGGCCGAACCCTAGGGGGCGAATCCTAGGGGATGATCATTGTTTAGGTGAAAAAAAATGAAGTTTAGGAGGTGCAGTTACTATTTGGATCATAACTTTTAACTCGTTTGGAGTTTCGGGGCCCATAATATATCAAAACGACCGTATCGCCCAGTACTACAAAAGTCATCACCAACGGTCATGACGCATATCAAAATAAGTCAAAAAATGGCTCTGAAGGGTGCCTTTTGGCCATTTGAAGTTTTCTGAAAAAATTTCAGAAAATTTTTTCTTTCATAATTGTGATTTTGATTTTTCTCTGACATTGTTTCTTCTTCTTTTTAGGTGTTTTGAAGCTTTACTCTCAGATTTTCCTCTTTACCATGGTGAGTACTTCAACCTCAAATACTTTACTTGACATCCTTTCTTTGCTTTATTTAGAATTGTTATAATGAACTTCCCCTTGCTTGTATGTCCTTTCACCTGAATGTTCTATAGGACCACGAACTGCCAAGGAGTCCCCCTTCATCACCGATTGGGGGAGAGCTCCCTTCTTTGGTCCTTCTGACGTCTTTTGGGAATAGTTAAAGACTGTGATCGTGCGACTTTTCCTCCACCAGAGAAAGAAGGCTTATTTATGCATGCCCCATCTTGCGGAGGTTGGGATGACTTCCCCCATGCCAATTGCATTCCCCGCCTATGCATAGAGAAGCAAGAATACCCTTTCAGTTCCCTTCACTTCCAATCTGATTCATCTAATCGCCTTCAAGGATGGCAGGATTGGACCGACGAGATCCTTAAAAACGCTGAATATGTGGAAATACTCAAGAATGCGAGCATCTTTCATTGTGTTCAACTGTGTAGAGACCTACGTGGAGAGACTTCTTCCGTGACTACAAGACCAACCAGTGGGACAACTCTATTCATGACAAATCTGTTCTTGCCTCAGGTGGAGAGACTTGTCCTTTTCCTCACGCAACTTATCTGGCTATGTGGTCATCCGCTTTCTCTTCCTTGATCTCCCTGAGACGGTTCTTCCGCCCAGTATGTTTTAGCAGCGACATTATTATCCCGGGGCTCGAGAGATTCCCCTTGCTTCTCTCTCTTCACTAGGGACCTTATATCGTCGCGCTAGGCAAATGACCCTGTCATGTCAAAAGAATCCGTTGGGAGGTAATCACTTTCATATATATATATATATATTTATCTTTACAACCGCACTTCTTTTCCTTTAACCATTTTCTTATTTGACTTTTATTCATTCAGGTACGATGTCAATTGCTTCCTTCCATGCTCCTTCCTTTAGATTTTTCTTTTCGAACGCTTTTTGGGCTATTCCTCTAAGCAGAAGAAGAAATCTCCTCTTTTTTTATCACCCAACGTCATTCCTCGCATGGCACATTGGATTGATCACCGATTTAACCTTGATAGTACTGATTTGCGACTTTTCCTTGATGATTATTCATACTTCTTTGCTGAGTCCCTACACCATTACTTGAGGAGGGTTGCGATTCATCTACCTCATTTTTACAAGCACAAATTTTATACCTACTCGAGCCTCAGCAGGACCGGCTTGAGTGGTTACGCCTTATCTTAGTTCATTTTTCTTTGATCTCTGAGCTTCCCTATTTCCTTGAGAATAATAGTTTTGCAGCATCTTGTATTCCCTCATGAGGTTATGAGATAATTCGAATATGACCAGGAACGCCCTTTCGGTCACACCTGTCGGGGGAATTATGAGGTTGCTCTTCTTAATTTCGTCTTCCCCCTTTTTTACATGGGCATTTCTGAGGCTACCAAGTGATATATCAGATAATTCCCGGAGTGGGCGATAGATATACTACTGGCAAACGTAATTATTGGCATGTCAATCTTAAAAGATGAGAGGATGATACCTTGATTTGTTCATTGCCAATTTCTATTACGAAACATCTCCAATGGGGACATTGCTTATGCTCTCCCAAGCCCAATGTTCGCTCGATTACTACGGCACCCGGTGGTCGATTAATTTGAGCATGACATTTTGATGCCTAAGTCGTCTCCTCCTCAGTTAGCAAATATTCCTCTTCGAGATGATCTAGCTACTCTTCCCTCACAGGCCACCGCTACTTCCAGGAGTCTTCCACCACGAGCTCCACTTCGAGTGTCTTCTTTACTTCCTCCCCAGGGATCCTCTGATGTCAAGGAGATGAGAGTTACTCGTTCTAAAACGAGAGCAACTACTACTACTGATTCTGAGATAGCTCCTCCTATTGCTTCTGTCGTGGTTCCAATCATCCGTACTCCTATCAGGCTTATCATAAAACCATTAGCGAAATGCCCCCTTGATGATGTTGATCCTAGTATCCCCGGTCGAGGATCCGATCGAAGAAGCTTAGTAGAATTTGGTAATTTTCTTTGTATTATTCTCGTTTTTCTTTCATCCCTTGTATTACTTCCTTCACATATCATTGAGTAATTAATTCCTCTTTTTTTTAGGTTACCGTGGTCAATGAAGATGATGATGATGATGATGATGATAACGTTCTTCTTGGGGTAATGTATAATACTGCAAATGAGTCGGCCGCGGCGGTTTCCACTAATCATAAGCCTTCCCAACCTGTACTTGTTGATATTGAGTCATCTACTCCTCATGATGATTGTGTTAGCCTGGATGCTAAGGATACCTTATCCGATGTGAACTCGAGTCCGCAAGAAGAAATGTTGTGACTTCCTCTTGATTATAATTGCGTTCTTCTTTTCGGTCGGAAGAGTCCCTCTTTGTAAGAACTCCACATAAGGGATTTGCCAATCCATTATGTTTTCAATGAAATCGCATTCATCCTCCCCAGGGTATTTTTGGCATGAAACACATTGGCGTTATAGGGCATCTGCTTCCTTCTTCATTTCAGGCCAATAATACCCAGCCTACGATACAAGCCTATGTTTGCCAATCCGCAGTTCTCGTCATGCACCTGTTGCAAGAATCTATTTGCTTCCTGCCTCCCTAAGCATCGTGTCAATACACCGTTTGCTTCTTTGTGATACAAGACACCTTTGATGATGTTATACTTTTGTAACTTCACGGTAGGTATTGTTCCCTCCTTTGTTTGCAATTGATGGGAGATGTCATATCGCCAATCATCTATCATGTCTTTGGGGAACAAATTTAGCACCGTGGTTGGGAGGGTTCTCTTCATTACCTTTATATCCAAATCCTCACCTTGGACATACACTTGAGACGCTACTGTTGCTAGTGCGTCGGGTTGTTTATTCTATCCTCTTGGCACATATTCAATCACCACCTTCTTGAAAGCCTCCATCACCTTTTGTGTTACAGTTCGATATGGCGCCAAGATAGATTCCTTCACTCCGAATTGGCCTCTTATCTGTTGCACTATGAGGTTTGAATCTCCCTTTACTTTAAGATGTTTAGCTCCCAATTCATGAGCCGCTAACAATCCTAGTATGAATGCCTCATATTCTGCTTCGTTGTTTGTTCAAGGGAAATCCAATTTGTATGACAAGGCCACTTCATTTCCTTCTTTGGTGGTCAACACCACTCCTGTTCCGCCTTTACCTTCTGCAGATGATCCATCAAAAGCCAAACTCTACCATTACGGGTCTCATTGCATCAACTCGATTGATTCTACTTCTCCACCCGGAAGGTCTTCAGAAGGGGGTTCATATTCTCTATTTGGAAATTGAGCCAGCAGGTCTGCCAAGGCTTGACATCGGATCACCTTCGGTGTTACACACTTGATGTCGTACTCTGAAAGAATCATCATCCATCGATGAGTCTTTCTCTAATCTTTGGCTTAGTTAATAGGTATCTAATTGGACCAGTTTTTGTTGCAAGCTTTACTTTGTGTGCTAAAAAATAATGCCGCATTTTCTGCGCAATGAACACCAATGCTAGGCAATGCCTCTCCACCTGTGAATACCTAGTTTCCGGTTCTCTAATTATCCGGCTAATGTAATACATAGGTTTTTCTTCTCCATCCACCTCCTGCGTGATCAATCCACCTATGGACTTCTTGGTAGATGTGATGTATAACTGCAATGGCATTCCTCTTTGTGGTACTACCATCGTTTGTGCTGAAGCCAAAAATTTTTTCACCTTTTCAAAGGCCTGTTGTTGGTCATGCCCCCAGTCCCATTGTGCCTTTCCTTTTAGCAATTTGCCGAAAGGTTCTGTGACTTCGGCTAATGCTGGCATGAATCTTTTCATGTATGAAACTTTCCCTAGAAAGCTCTTCAACTGTTTCTGCGTTTCTGATGGGGGCATCTCTGTGATTGCTTTTGCCTTGCTTGGGTCCTCTTCTAAACCTCTGTTGTGCACCAAGAAGCCCAAGAATTTTCCAGCCGTCATCCCAAAGGCGCACTTCTTCGGATTCATCCTCAACTTATACCTTCGGCATCGCTCAAACACTTTCCTCAAGTCCTCCACATGAGTTATCGTCTTCTTGGATTTCACTACTACGTCGTCCACGTAGTCCTCCACTATATCATGAATCATGTCATGAAATATGGCGTGCGTTGCCCTTTGATAAGTTGCCCCTGCATTCTTCAACCCGAATGGCATTACTATATAGTAGAAGTTCCCAAATGGGGTACGAAAGGCTGTCAACTCTGCATCTTCTACGGACATCTTTATCTGATTGTAACCCACAAACCCGTCCAAGAATGACATCATTTCATGATTAGCTGTTGCATCTACCAAAGTATCTATGTTGGGTAATGGGTACATGTTCTTCGGGCATGCCTTGTTCAAGTCTCTGAAATCCACACATATATTACATTGTCCATTTGATTTTTTTACCCGGCACAATCTTTGGATAGCCATGTTGGATGTTGAATTGGCTTGATGAACCCTACTTCCAGCAACTTCTTGATTTCTTCCTTTATTTGAGTTTCGACTTCGGGTGCATAGTTACGAGGTGTTTGCTTCACTGGCTTCATTCCCGGGCTTATGTTTAGATTGTGTTCCACAAGATCCTTATCAATTTCGGGCATCTCGTCATAATTCCAAGCAAAAACATCCCTATATTCTCACAATAATTGTATCAGCTCCTCCTTCTGGTTAGCATCCAGCTCCTTGTTGACATAAGTCGGTCTTGGCATTCCTCCCTTCGTTGCCAAATCAACTTCTTCTAATTTATTTTGTTGAGGTTTTGGCCTATCGTCGAAGCATTCTGGAGCTAGTTCTACCTTTTGTTGTACAACTTCTCCTTCTTCATTATTGTTGGAGTGGGGGACCTCTCCTGAGCCATTGGGTTTGCATGCTTCCCCCTTACACCGTCACAATCAAAACACCACCTTTCCGTCGGGTTTAATAACCCTCTCCCATTTTGTCTTCTGGCCATCCTCAGATTGTGCCATCCGCTTGGCATTTATTATATTTCTGGCATCTTCAGGGTCGCTTGCCTTTTCTTTTCTTCTCTTCCTTCTTTCTCTAGGTCTACTACCACTGGCTTCTTGTTCTTGGAGCATTCTCCATGTTCCGAGGTTTTCTTCTTCTCTTTTTCTGCAGGCACGAACCTATCTTCCTGCACTTCCTTCCAGCTTGCTAGTCTTAAGGAATCAGGCCTTGCAATCTGGTTATCTCCCTCTTCAATGATATCATCGAAGAAAGTTGCTTCGGTGATATGTGCCTCCTCTGGTCCAAAGGGATTTTGAGTTGCTGGTACCTTCACTTCTCTCCCTTTCCAGATAGCCTTCAAGCACTGATGAAAAACCGAGGGAACCACCCCATAGTCATTTTGTTAAGCCCTTCCTAGCAAGACATGATATCTGCGATCCACCTCGCAACATGGAACATTCTGAGGCCCTCGAATCTTCCCTGACTTGCATATCACCTTGATGTGCCCCAAGGTTCTTGTACTACGGTTAGCGAATCCTATAATGTTTGTTTGTACCTTTACAATCTTCTTCTCTAGCAGGCCTAACCGTTTAAACATGGTGTATGGCATAATATTTACAGACGCTCCATTGTCAATGAATGCCCTCCGCACCTCGATGTCATTGATTACTGTTGTCACATACAGCGGCATGTTGTGCGGGTATCTTATTTCTCTATCAGCCTTAGAGAAAGATATATTATTTTATTCTTCCTCCATCGTTGTAAGACCCCGAAATATTTTTTAAATAAAAAGGAATTTCCTTTATTTATTATTTTGAAATAGTAAGGGTTAATTTGATTAATGTGGATAGTTAAGGGTTAAATACGCAAATATTTCAAAATAAGCAAGTGGTTATAAAATATTCATTTTTGTCGGGGAATATTCGTTTGGTCGTGGAATATTAAATCTTGTCGGGAATATTAAATAAATACTGCAGTAGCGACCATATAATGGGCCCCATAACGGAAAGCAATTGGATGAGGAAAGCGACAAATATAAGTTGTTTAAAAATAACAGGCGTAATTATTACAGATTATCTTTGTTGGAATACCGGTGGTTAAAACACACTAATCTGGCGTTGTTGAGCAGTAGTAGCTGCGGTATTGCATCAATTATTGATTCTTACGTGAAGGCTTTACTCAATAATTATTTACGATAATTCTTATTCGATATTTTATTTTATTGATTCAATAATTCTTTGCGTTGGTATTTTATATTATTCTTTGTTTCAAT
This sequence comes from Panax quinquefolius, assembly GCA_020205615.1. Lineage (NCBI taxonomy): Eukaryota > Viridiplantae > Streptophyta > Magnoliopsida > Apiales > Araliaceae > Panax > Panax quinquefolius. The sequence continues at coordinate 134,419,695 of CM035168.1, read as the reverse complement.
AATTATCCTTTCTGCACAGTATTTCCCATTATCGATCAATAATTCATATTATTTGAATAATATTATTAGATAACATTATTGGCAATGTCTAGAAAGTTACATACAGGAGAGGTTTGGTCACCTAATTGGCATGATGGAGAAATCCTTATCGGAAAGCCCCCTTTCACGAGGAACGACTGGTTGTCATAAATGTGATTACGTAATATTATTTGTGAATAATTAATTATTGATTCATATGATAAGGAAATATTTATTTTATATGAATATAAATGATGGATTTATTTATGTGGTTATTAATGAAGGAATTAATCTTTGAGATGTTTTATTTGTATTTTAGCCGGATTGGAGGTATTAAAAAAATCAAATCGGTGTTATTCTGACTTTATTGTGTGAGTTATAATATTTAATCCAAATAGTTGGATCGTTGTAATTTTTGGATATGTTATACATATATAAGTTGAGTATATGTCCACAAATTTTGAGCGAATTAAAAATGAGCGTATAATTTATTATGAATTTTAAGAGGTGGTGATTGAAATTAGGTTATAAATGATTTTGGTGGAAAATTCTAGAATTGGTGGGCCCCACTTTTGGTTGGTGAGAAATGTGCTCAATTGAATTTTCAAATGTGGTGGGTGGGAATAGTAGCGAGTAAAAGCCATCGGGTTGCGGAGTTAAGTCTGTTCGCTTGGCGTCTTTAACATTTTCCTATAAATAGAGAGGCTAAGTTAGAATTGAAAATCACACCGAAACAAAGTTTTCTCTCTTTCTCTCTATATTATTGGCGTATTTTGTGAGTATTTAGATACTTTGAGAGTTCTTTGTTCGAACAAGTTTCATTCAAAGCATCACTTGAGCCTTTCCTTCCGAAATCTTGATTCTTTGAGGTAAGGGATATTATTTTTTCATAATGATATTATTTCTTCAATATCATTATCTTTGAAATGTTGATCTGAAGTTTTATCAAATTTAGAACTTTTTCATGTCGGAGGTTACTATTCATGAGTTCTTATTCACGAGTTCTTATTCATGAGTTACTATTTACTGATTCTTATTCACGAGTACTATTCATGAAGCGTGAAGATGTTTTTTTGTGGAATTTCTATCTTTTGGTGTCGAGTTCTTATTCACGTATAAAGGCCTTTATTCACGTATCGACACTATTCATTCACGGCACTATTCATAGAAAAATAAAATTTCTTCTTTTCGTCAAAATATCTATTACGGATACTAGCTTTGATTGTATCCATGTTTTGATCATTCTTGAATTTTACACCACTATGATTATTTTTGAGGTATTGTTGGACATGGATAAAACAAAGTACGAATCCTTAATCCTTAATCCTTGTCATTTTGTTTCACTGGATTCGTTCTTTAAAAATATTTTTCATCATCCTCAGTCTTAAATGATGATATTATTGAATATCTTTGGCCTGTAGTGCAAAGATGAATGATTTCTGAAGAATATCTTTGGCCTGTAGTGCAAAGATGAAAAGGTGTTTAAATGAACATGACCGACTGATGAATATCTTTGGCCTTTAGTGCAAAGATGAACAGGTGTTGAGATGAACATGACCGATTGATGAGTATCTTTGGCCTGTAGTGCAAAGATGAATATTTGATTTGAGATGAATATTGATTGATGTTACAGGGATAAAATATTGATGATGGATTTTATTAAATTCATAGATTATAGTAGATTTCATTCTCTCACGTAACTCTTCTATGAATTATTATTTCATTTGCGAATATTGATCCGAAACTTGTTGTCTATTGTATTCTATCGATTTTTCCTGTTGGAGACTAACGATAATTTGTTGTATATTATCTTAGTCATAGTATTCTTTTCTTGGGCTAGTTGAGCTCACCCTTTTCCTTGTTGTTCCATTTTTCTTCTCGGGGAGGCGAGAATGTAGCGAGTCTTAGTCGGGGTATGGAATGAAGGTTTTAGAAAGGATTGTTTAGTAGTCCTCACCATTTTTGTAAAATAATGTATCAATAAATGTGATGGGGATTTATTTGAGTATAGATATTGTCAGAAGATAATATTTGTATTTAAACTCACGATTTTCTTGTTGTAATAATAAAGTTGTAGTTGTTTCTGTACCATGTATTTGGCGACTTAGAATGGGTGTGGTGTATACCTATTTTGGGGGCGTCACAATCGTCTTCATAAATCCTTTATTTATGGCCATGCAAGTCTCCTACGTCTCGACAGCCTTGATAATTGCCCTGGTTGCTTCAATCCTTGCTTCCTTGGCCAATCCTATCTGATCGAAAAAGATTTTGAACTTGGCCCCATTCATCAACGCCAGTAACTGCGGGCTGGGTCACACTCTCTCCTTCTCTTCCATCATCATCTCCACTTACGGATTATCTTTGTGAATACTTGATGTTGTTGCACGTTTCTTTCCCCTTGTGATTTGGCAGTGGCTTTTCGTGAATGCTACTTTCCTTTCCAAGTTCAATCTCCCCATTTTCCAGCTTCTCGTGGAATATCCTCCGCAGGCTATAACAATCCATAGTTGAGTGTCCCGTGTATTGGTGGAATACACAGAAGTCTGGTCTTCTCTTCATCTCTTCCGTCACTACAAATCTAGGCCTTGGGGGTTTTACCACCCCATGTTCAACCCATTGCTCATACAGACCTCTGAATGCTTTCTCACTGCATGTGATAGCCACGGGACCGGCTTTCGATATATTTATCTCGGGCCTTCCTCTAGTTGATTCAAAATTCTTTCTCATGCTTCTCCCTTTTGCCCCCTTGTGGTTTTGGTGAGAGTCGACCAAAGCCCGATTCTTTGTCCTCTTACCCTTCCATGTAACCGTCGCATGGCTAGTGGGAAATGTCATGATTCCTCCCATGTCTTGTGCAAAAGATGAGAGGGTCGCGAAGGAATCACAAGCTTTGGTGATGAGGTGGGGCTTAAAGGAATCTAAAGCACCATTGTTGCAAATGCTGACTAAGTTCTTTTCTTCAATCGGCTCTGTGCACTTTTGTGCCTGGGCCCTGAACCTGTAAACATAATCTGAGAACTCTTCATTCGGCTTCTGCTTAAACCGCATGAGTTCTACAATGGTTACCTGTTTCTGCATATAGAAAAATTTCTTAAAAAATTATAATTTTAGGTCATACCAATCATGGAGTGACCCCTTTTCCAAATTATAGTACCAACTAAAGGCACTATCCGTCAAAGTCTTGTTGAATTCCGCATCAACAAGTTGTGGTTATTCATTTCATCATATCCAGAACCCCACGAAGACATTGACTCTCTCAAACTGGCAATATATTCCCGGCATTTCCTTTCTCCCCGTTGTATTTTGGAAGCTGCGGGGATGCTCAATATACCTGTTGGGTAAGGTTGTCTCCGAATGTGTGCGGGGTAAGGAGGAGTAAAGTCTAACTCCAGGGTCGAGATATGCATCTGCGAAGTTGATTGATCACATCGATCATATCATCCTTTGTCACGTACTGGCTTGTGACGTGAATTCTCTGGGGTGTTGTGATATACTGCTGCATCGGTGGTGTGTATGGTAGAGAAATTGGTTGATGCACACTTGCATCATGTAAACCGCAAACCTTTGGTGGCGGTTCTTTGGCTCACTCGCTGGACATTGCCTGGAATAGTTGGCATTTGCACCTGTGAAATTCATGGGATAGCAGTTGGGATGATGTTTGTCTGAGGTTGGCTTGCTTCCAACTTAGGTTGTGGCACGTCACCACTATTACGGGCCTCAAGTTGATTATTGGGCCGATTGACTTTTCCGTCGATGGAGGTACAACACAGTTCTTTTTGTTGTTCTTTGCCATTATTGTTGTCCTCGACTCGCTTGTTCTCCCGCGAAGCGCACGGGAACATGGCCTTAAAGGTAGGGATCTGCATCAACTGCTGACGGAAGTTCCCCATCTGCTTTTGCTTCCTCTGCATCTCCAGCATCATGGCCATCATCACCCCTTGTCCTTCTCGTGCTTCTTTCAATGCCTTGAGCATCTCTAGTTGCACAACATTCCTCTGGTCTCCACCTGCATCCTCACCTTGCCTCCCTGCGTTGGTTTGTTATTGATTGGCCATATGTGGTGACGTCGAACTTCCTTCTGAAGCGTCTTCAACAAGTGGTTGGTCAAAATCCAGGTTTACGCCTTGGAATGCTTGAGTTACTTTCCTTGGAACTGGATCGGTGGTGAGGTAATGCTATTTGTTGGTGAAACTTGACTCTTCTGTAGTTCTCCGCTTGAGTTGTGGGCATATCCTTCACGAATTCTACACCTCTCCAGTAGTCGCTTAAAGAAATATGGGCGAAATCGCGCCTTCTTTGGGGTTAGGGTTTTGTGTTGGTACGGAGGCGAAAATCCACGAAGAATAAGGAATTGGTGATTGATTGAAGAGGAGAACAACGGTGGGCGATTACTCTAATGACACGTGGCGAGAACTCTCGAATTAATCCGAAGCCGGGTGAGGTAGCGAGGATTCCAAGAGAGCCTTGAGTCTTGAGTTGGGAGAGGATTCCAAGTGCTCGAGCTTCCAAGAGTCCAAGTGTATTGTTTGGCCAAAGTCCCCTTCCTTCTTAGGATGAAGGCTATTTATAGAGCTTTCTGGGAAGCGATCACATGCCAGTACATGTTTGAAAGAAATTCGAAATACCCTTAGTCGTGTCTTTAAGGGAAATTCGAAATACCCTTTAGTCATCAAAGTAATGCCCAAATTGTCTGTCTTACAGCGCCAATCAATCCTCGGTCGATTCCCAAGCGAGCCGCCTCCATGAGTTTTACGCCTCGGGACACGTGGAGGCTTCTCAAAGTCTAGCACATTTATTTACGAATTTTTTTCGTTTTCATTCCATTAGGTTATGTGAACCCTAATTTTCACATTTAATGAGGTCGTGGAACCCTAATTGCGCATTTAATTCAATTTGGTCATGTGAACCCTAATTTTACACTTGGACCCACATTTGCCCCCTGCGCGAGAGTCGCATTTCCAAATAGATGATCGTGCAAGAAAACTGCAAGCCTTTGAATGATTTTGTTGGACTTCACTTTACAGGTCTTGAAGACAATGATCCTAGAAGAGGGAATCCCTGGGAAGCCAAACCCTTAGAGTTAAACCCTAGGGAGGCAAAACCTAGCAAGACTCTTCCTTGGACATAATGGAAAATCTTCTGAAATCTTTCCATATCTTGCCCAATATTTGTTTCTTTATTATTTCTTGGAAATTAAAACAAGGAAGATCATCAAATCTTACCAAATAAAATTTAATCTAATAAAATCTTTCTTTTGGTAAATCAAATCTTTCTTTTTATTTAAGAATCAAATCAAATATCTCCAAATAAAATCTTATTTATTTTGGAAGTAAAATAAAATCTTCCTCTATTTGATTTTTGTAAAGCAATATATTTCTCTAAGGAAATCAAATATTCAATATATATATATATATATATATATATATATATATATTAATTTTGAAATTTCCTATTGTTAGGAATAAAATATCAAAAATATATTATTATTAATTTATTTTATTTTATTTTATTTTATTTTATTTTATTTTTCGGAATATATACAAATTTCAAAATTTCCATCTATATATATTTTTTATTTAGAAGTTAGCTCAAATAAACTTATCTTTATATTTCGAAATTTTCCTTAATAGGAAAATAGAGGATGTTTCTTTTTCTGTTGCAAGCATATTTGGAGAGTATATGCATATACATATATATACATCTCCCAAGTCACTTAGGCTTTTCTTTTCGTCTTGCTTTATCTTGGACTCCCTCTCTTCTTGCGAGCATGGAAAATCATCAAGGAGGCAACAAGGAAACATTCTTTATTCAGAGTAGGAGGTAAGAAAGTAGAATTCTCTCCCATAGGAATTGAACCACAGGGGTTGAACCGAACCCTTGGGGCTCCATTTCTTCTTCTTGCCTTTGCTTTCAATTTTCTGTTTATTTGAATGCTTTCTATCGAGTTTCCTCCTAACTTGTTTCATTTACTTTTCTTTTCAAACCATTGTAACCTTTCTTTTGTCTTTCGAGCCCCGTTACCTTGATCATATCTCGGTAAGGCTCCCTCGGATAATAAAGGAAGATACAATATTTGTCGCGTCAAATTAAGAAGCGTTAGCCCCGAAAAGTTGATTTGTGGAGTATCAAAATATCAAAGGTATACAAAAGAATCCCCCAGAAAGAACCTATAGGTGGTAGAGCAGCTAGAGGGTCGAACCCTATAGGGTGAAGGAACACCCCCTAGGGGGGCCGAACCCTATAGGAGTCGAACCCTACTATGTTTTTTTTTGCATGTGGTAAAACCACTCCTTTTGATCGAACCCTAGGGGGCTGAACCCTAGGGGGCGAATCCTAGGGGATGATCATTGTTTAGGTGAAAAAAAATGAAGTTTAGGAGGTGCAGTTACTATTTGGATCATAACTTTTAACTCGTTTGGAGTTTCGGGGCCCATAATATATCAAAAGCGAATCAGTATCGCTTGATCTTACAAAAGTCATCGCCAACGGTCATGACGCATATCAAAATAAGCCAAAAATGGCTCTGAAGGGTGCCTTTTGGCCATTTGAAGTTTTCTGAAAAAATTTCAGAAATTTTTTTCTTTCATAATTGTGATTTTGATTTTTCTCTGACATTGTTTCTTCTTCTTTTTAGGTGTTTTGAAGCTTTACTCTCGGATTTTCCTCTTTACCATGGTGAGTACTTCAACCTCAAATACTTTACTTGACATCCTTCATTTGCTTTATTTAGAATTGTTATAATGAACTTCCCCTTGCTTGTATGTCCTTTCACCTGAATGTTCTATAGGACCACGAACTGCCAAGGAGTCCCCCTTCATCACCGATTGGGGGAGAGCTCCCTTCTTTGGTCCTTCTGACGTCTTTTGGGAATAGTTAAAGACTGTGATTGTGCGACTTTTCCTCCACCAGAGAAAGAAGGCTTATTTATGCATGCCCCATCTTGCGGAGGTTGGGATGACTTCCCCCATGCCAATTGCATTCCCACTTATGTCATAGAAAGTTAAGAATACCCTTTCGAGTTCCCTTCACTTCTATCGATTCATCTAATCGCCTTGAGGATGGCGAGATTGGAATGAGCGAGATCCTTAAACGCGGCGAATATGTGGAAATACTCAAGAATGCGAGCATCTTTCATTGTGTTCAACTGTGTAGAGACCTACGTGGAGAGACTTCTTCCGTGACTACAAGACCAACCAGTGGGACAACTCTATTCATGACAAATCTGTTCTTGCCCTCCGTGGAGAGACTTGTCCTTTTCCTCTGACAGCTTATCTGGCTATGTGGCTGTCCCGCTTCCTCTTCCCTTGATCTCCCACAGACGGTTCTTCCGCCCGTATGTTTAGCTTGGCAGCATTATTATCCCGGGGCTCAGAGATTCCCCTTGCTTCTCTCTTCCTAGGGACCTTATATAAATCGTCTGCAGCAAGCGAAAACTGCCGTGAAAGAATCCGTTGGGAGGTAATCACTTTCATATATATATATATATATATTTATCTTTACAACCGCACTTCTTTTCCTTTAACCTTTTTCTTATTTGACTTTTATTCATTCAGGTACGATGTCAATTTCTTCCTTCCATGCTCCTTCCTTCAGATTTTTCTTTTCGAACGCTTTTTGGGCTATTCCTCTAAGCAGAAGAAGAAATCTCCTCTTTTTTCATCACCCAACGTCATTCCTCGCATGGCACATTGGATTGATCACCGATTTAGCCTTGATAGTACTGATTTGCGACTTTTCCTTGATGATTATTCATACTTCACTGCCCGTCCCTACACCATTACTTCAGAGGGTTGCGGTCATCTACCTCATTTTTACAAGCACAAATTTTATACCTACTTAAGCCTCAACAGGACCAGCTTGAGTGGTTCTGCACTGTCTTAGTTCATTTTTCTTCGGTCTACAGAGCTTCCCTATTTCCTTGAGAATAATAGTTTTGGCACTGTACTGTATTCCCCTCATAGGGTTATGAGATAATTCGGATATGACCAGGAACGCCCTTTCGGTCACACCTGTCGGGGGAATTATGAGGTTGCTCTTCTTAATTTTGTCTGTACTTCCCCCTTTTTTACATGGGCATTTCTGAGGCTACCAAGTGATATATCAGATAATTCCCGGAGTGGGCGATAGATATACTACTGGCAAACGTAATTATTGGCATGTCAATCTTAAAAGATGAGAGGATGATACCTTGATTTGTTCATTGCCAATTTCTATTCTGAAACATCTCCAATGGGGACGACTGTTATGCTCTCCCAAGCCCAATGTTCGCTCAGTACTCTGGCCAGCCAGTAGTCGATTAGCTGAGCATGACATTTTGATGCCTAAGTCGTCTCCTCCTCAGTTAGCAAATATTCCTCTTCGAGATGATCTAGCTACTCTTCCCTCACAGGCCACCGCTACTTCCAGGAGTCTTCCACCACGAGCTCCACTTCGAGTGTCTTCTTTACTTCTTCCCCAGAGATCCTCTGATGTCAAGGAGATGAGAGTTACTTGTTCTAAAACGAGAGCAACTACTACTACTGATTCTGAGATAGCTCCTCCTATTGCTTCTGTCGTGGTTCCAATCATCCGTCCTCCTATCAGGCTTATTATAAAACCATTAGCGAAATGCCCCCTTGATGATGTTGATCCTAGTATCCCGGCAGCCGAGGATCCGATCAAGAAGCGCCGTAGGAATTTGGTAATTTTTACTGTATTATTCTCGTTTTTCTTTCATCCCTTGTATTACTTCCTTCACATATCATTGAGTAATTGTTTCCTCTTTTTTTTTTAGGTTACCGTGGTCAATGAAGATGATGATGATGATGATGATGATGATAACGTTCTTCTTGGGGTAATGTATAATACTGCAAATGAGTCGGCCGCGGCGGTTTCCACTAATCATAAGCCTTCCCAACCTGTACTTGTTGATATTGAGTCATCTACTCCTCGTGATGATTGTGTTAGCCTGGATGCTAAGGATACCTTATCCGATGTGAACTCGAGTCCGCAAGAAGAAACGTTGTGACTTCCTCTTGATTATAATTGCGTCCTTCTTTTCGGTCGGAAGAGTCCCTCTTTGTAAGAACTCCACATAAGGGATTTGCCAATCCATTATGTTTTCAATGAAGGCCCATTCATCCTCCCCAGGGTATTTTTGGCATGAAACACATTGGCGTTATAGGGCATCTGCTTCCTTCTTCATTTCAGGCCAATAATACCCGATTTCTACAATCTGCTTATGTTTGCCAATCCATGAGTTCTCGTCATTTTTGTTGCGAGAATCTATTTGCTTTCTCGCCTCCCAAGCATCGTGTCGATACATAAATGCCTTCTTTGTGATCAAGACACCTTTGATGATGTTATACTTTTGTAACTTCACGGTAGGTATTGTTCCTCCTTTGTTTTGCAATTGATGGGAGATGTCATATCATGATCATCTATCATGTCTTTGGGGAACAAATTTAGCAAGTGGTTGGGAGGATTCTCTTCATTACCTTTATATCCAAATCCTCACCTTGGACATACACTTGAGATCTCTCTTTTGCTTGCTAGTCGTCGGGTTGTTTATTCTATCCTCTTGCACATATTCAATCACCACCTTCTTGAAAGCCTCCATCACCTTTTTGTGTTCTGATTCGATATGGCGCCAAGATAGATTCCTTCACTCCGAATTGGCCTCTTATCTGTTGCACTATGAGGTTTGAATCTCCCTTTACTTTAAGATGTTTAGCTCCCAATTCATGAGCCGCTAACAATCCTAGTATGAATGCCTCATATTCTGCTTCGTTGTTTGTTCAAGGGAAATCCAATTTGTATGACAAGGCCACTTCATTTCCTTCTTTGGTGGTCAACACCACTCCTATTCCGCCTTTACCTTCTGCAGATGATCCATCAAAAGCCAAACTCTACCATTCTGGGTCCTCATGCATCAACTCGATTGATTCTACTTCTCCACCCGGAAGGTCTTCAGAAGGGGGTTCATAATCTCTATTTGGAAATTGAGCCAGCAGGTCTGCCAAGGCTTGACATCGGATCACCTTCGGTGTTACACACTTGATGTCGTACTCTGAAAGAATCATCATCCATCTGACAGGTCTTTCTACTAATGTTGGCTTAGTTAATAGGTATCTAATTCGACCAGTTTTTGTTGCAAGCTTTACTTTGTGTGCTAAAAAATAATGCCGCATTTTCTGCGCAATGAACACTAATGCTAGGCAATGCCTCTCCACCTGTGAATACCTAGTTTCCGGTTCTCTAATTATCCGGCTAATGTAATACATAGGTTTTTCTTCTCCATCCACCTCCTGCGTGATCAATCCACCTATGGACTTCTTGGTAGATGTGATGTATAACTGCAATGGCATTCCTCTTTGTGGTACTACCATCGTTTCATATTTGAAGCCAAAATTCTTTTCACCTTTCAAAGGCTCATTGTTGGTCATGCCCCAGGTCCATTGTGCCTTTCCTTTTAGCAATTTCTTAGAAAGGTTCGTGACTTCGATTAATCTTTGGCATGAATCTTTTCATGTATGAAACTTTCCCTAGAAAGCTCTTCAACTGTTTCTGCGTTTCCGGGGGGGCATCTCTGTGATTGCTTTTGCCTTGCTTGGGTCCTCTTCTAAACCTCTGTTGTGCACCAAGAAGCCCAAGAATTTTCCAGCCGTCATCCCAAAGGCGCACTTCTTCGGATTCATCCTCAACTTATACCTTCGGCATCGCTCAAACACTTTCCTCAAGTCCTCCACATGAGTTATCGTCTTCTTGGATTTCACTACTACGTCGTCCACGTAGTCCTCCACTATATCATGAATCATGTCATGAAATATGGCGTGCATTGCCCTTTGATAAGTTTGCCCTCGCATTCTTGACCCGAATGGCATTACTACATAGTAGAAGTTCCCAAATGGTGCGACGAAGGTCATCAACTCTGCATCTTCTACGGACATCTTTATCTGATTGTAACCCACAAACCCGTCCATGAATGACATCATTTCATGATTAGCCGTTGCATCTACCAAAGTATCTATGTTGGGTAATGGGTACATGTTCTTCGGGCATGCCTTGTTCAAGTCTCTGAAATCCACACATATTCGTAGCTGTCCATTTGATTTCTTTCTTAGATGCAATCTTTGGATAGCCATGTTGGATGTTGAATTGGCTTGATGAACCCTACTTCCAGCAACTTCTTGATTTCTTCCTTTATTTGAGTTTCGACTTCGGGTGCATAGTTACGAGGTGTTTGCTTCACTGGCTTCATTCCCGGGCTTATGTTTAGATTGTGTTCCACAAGATCCTTGTCAATTTCGGGCATCTCGTCATAATTCCAAGCAAAAACATCCCTATATTCTCACAATAATTGTATCAGCTCCTCCTTCTGGTTAGCATCCAGCTCCTTGTTGACATAAGTCGGTCTTGGCATTCCTCCCTTCGTTGCCAAATCAACTTCCTCTAATTTATTTTGTTGAGGTTTTGGCCTATCGTCGAAGCATTACGGAGCCGGTTCTACCTTTTGTGTTCTACAACTTCTCCTTCTTCATTATTGTTGGAGTGGGGACCTCTCCGAGCCATTGGGTTTGCATGCTTCCCCTTACACCAAATCACAATCAAAACACCACCTTTCCGTCGGGTTTAATAACCTCTCCCATTTTGTCTTGGCCATCCTCAGTTGTGCCATCCGCAGCATTTATTATATTTTCGGCATCTTGTGGTCGTCTTGCCTTTTCTTTTCTTTCTTCTTCCTTTTCTCTCAGGTCTACTACCACTTTGGCTTCTTGTTCTTGGAGCATTCTCCATGTTAGGGTTTTCTTCTTCTCTTTTTCTGCAGGCACGAACCTATCTTCCTGCACTTCCTTCCAGCTTGCTAGTCTTAAGGAATCAGGCCTTGCAATCTGGTTATCTCCCTCTTCAACGATATCATCGAAGAAAGTTGCTTCGGTGATATGTGCCTCCTCTGGTCCAAAGGGATTTTGAGTTTCTGGTACCTTCACTTCTCTCCCTTTCCAGATAGCCTTCAAGCACTGATGAAAAACCGAGGGAACCACCCCATAGTCATTTTGTTAAGCCCTTCCTAGCAAGACATGATATGCTGCATCCACCTCAGCAACATGGAACATTACAGGCCCTCGAATCTTCCCAACTTGCATGTCTACCTTGATGTGCCCCAAGGTTCTTGTACTCTGGTTAGCGAATCCTATAATGTTTGTTTGTACCTTTACAATCTTCTTCTCTAGCAGGCCTAACCGTTTAAACATGGTGTATGGCATAATATTTACAGACGCTCCATTGTCAATGAATGCCCTCCGCACCTCGATGTCATTGATTACTGTTGTCACATACAGCGGTATGTTGTGCGGGTATCTTATTTCTCTATCAGCCTTAGAGAAAGATATATTATTTTATTCTTCCTCCATCGTCTTCATAAATCCTTTGTTTATGGCCATCCAAGTCTCCTACGTCTCGACAGCCTTGATAATTGCCCTGGTTGCTTCAATCCTTGCTTCCTTGGCCAATCCTATCTGATCGAAAAAGATTTTGAACTTGGCCCCATTCATCAACGTCGTAACCTGCAGGCCTGGGTCACACTCCTCTTTCTCTTCCATCATCATCTCCACTTCTGGATTATGCTGTGAATAACAGTGTTGCACGTTTCTTTCCCCTTCTGATTTGGCAGTGGCTTGTCGTGAACGCTACTTTCCTTTCCAAGTTCAATCTCCCCATTTTCCAGCTTCTCGTGGAATATCCTCCGCAGGCTATAACAATCCATAGTTGAGTGTCCCGTGTATTGGTGGAATACTGTAAGTCGGTCTCTTCATCTCTTCCGCTACTACAAATCTAGGCCTTGGGGTTTTACCACCCCATATTCAACCCATTGCTCATCTGAGACCTCTGAATGCTTTCTCGGCTGCATGTGATAGCTTCCGGACCCGGCTTTCCAAAGATATTTATCTCGTGCCTTCCTCTAGTTGATCAAAATTCTTCATGCTTCTCCTTTTGCCCCCCTTGTGGTTTTGGTCGAGAGTCAACCAAAGCCACGATTCTTTGTCCTCTTACCTTCCTTCCATGTAACCGCGTGGTGGCTGTGGGCAATGTCATGATTCTCCCATGTCTTGTGCAAAAGATGAGAGGGTCGCGAAGGAATCACAAGCTTTGGTGATGAGGTGGGGCTTAAAGGAATCTAAAGCACCATTGTTGCAAATGCTGACTAAGTTCTTTTCTTCAATCGGCTCTGTGCACTTTTGTGCCTGGGCCCTGAACCTGTAAACATAATCTGAGAACTCTTCATTCGGCTTCTGCTTAAACCGCATGAGTTCTACAATGGTTACCTGTTTCTGCATATAGAAAAATTTCTTAAAAAATTATAATTTTAGGTCATACCAATCATGGACTGACCCCTTTTCCAAATTATAGTACCAACTAAAGGCACTATCCGTCAAAGTCTTGTTGAATTCCCGCATCAACAAGTTGTGGTTATTCATTTCATCATATCCGAGCCACGGAGACATTGACTCTACAAACCTGGCAATATATTCCCTGGCATTTCCTTTCTCCCCCGTTGTATTTTAGAAACTACAGGGGATGCTCAATATACCCTGTTGGGTAAGGTTGTCTTCGAATGAGTGCAGGGTAAGGAGGAGTAAAGTCTAACTCCGAGGGTCGAGATGTCTGTCTGCGAAGTTGATTGATCACATCGATCATATCATCCTTTGTCACGTACTGGCTTGTGACGTGAATTCTCTGGGGTGTTGTGATATACTGCTGCATCGGTGGTGTGTATGGTAGAGAAATTGGTTGATGCACACTTGCATCATGTAAAACCGGCACTAGTGGCGGTTGCTGGCTCACTCGCTGGACATTGCCTGGAATAGTTGGCATTTGCACCTGTGAAATTCATGGGATAGCAGTTGGGATGATGTTTGTCTGAGGTTGGCTTGCTTCCAACTTAGGTTGTGGCACGTCACCACTATTCTGGGCCTCCAAGTTGATTATTGGAACCGATTGACTTTCCGTCGATGGAGGTACAACCTGGTTCTTTTTGTTGTTGCTGCCATTATTGTTGTCCTCGACTCCTGCTTGTTCTCCCTGCGAACTGCCTGGGAACATGGCCTTAAAGGTAGGGATCTGCATCAACTGCTGGCGGAAGTTCCCCATCTGCTCTTGCTTCCTCTGCATCTCCAGCATCATGGCCATCATCAACCCTTGTCCTTCTCGTGCTTCTTTCAATGCCTTGAGCATCTCTAGTTGCACAACATTCCTCTGGTCTCCACCTGCATCCTCACCTTGCCTTCCTGCGTTGGTTTGTTATTGATTGGCCATATGTGGTGACGTCGAACTTCCTTCTGAAGCGTCTTCAACAAGTGGTTGGTCAAAATCCAGGTTTGCGCCTTGGAATGCTTGAGTTACTTTCCTTGGAACTGGATCTAGTGAGGTAATGCTATTTGTTGGTGAAACAGCTCTTCCTGTAGTTCTCCCGCTTCGAGTTGTGGGCATATCCTTCACGAATTCTACACCTCTCCAGCAGAGTCGCCAAAGAAATATGGGCAAGGAAATCGCGCCTTGCTGGGGTTAGGGTTTTGTGTTGGCTGGAGAGGCGAGAAATCCACGAAGAATAAGGAATTGACTGATTGATTGAAGAGGGGAGAACAACAGGTGGGCGATTACTCCAATGACACGTGGCAGAACTCTCAGAATTAATCCAGAAATCGGGTGAGGGTAGCAGGGATTCCAAGAGCCTTCTTGAGTCTTCGAGTTGGGAGAGGATTCCAAGTGCTCAGAGCTTCCAAGAGTCCAAGTGTATTGTTTGGCCAAAGTCCCCTTCCTTCTTAGGATAGAAGGCTATTTATAGAGCTTTCCTGGGAAGCAGTCACATGTCAGGTACATGTTTGAAGAGAAATTCCCGAAATACCCTTAGTCATGTCTTTAAGGGGAAATTCCAGAAATACCCTTTTGTCATCAAAGTAATGCCCAAATTGTCCTGTCCTTCTAGCCACCAATCAAATCCCTCAGTCAATTCCCAAAACGAGCCGCCTCCACGAGTTTTCTGCCTCGAGACACGTGGAGGCTTCTCCCGGGTCTAGCACATTTATTTCTGACTTTTTTTTCGTCTTCATTCCATTAGGTTCTGCAAACCCTAATTTGCACATTTAATGAGGTCGTGAAACCCTAACTGCGCATTTAATTCAATTAGGTCATGTGAACCCTAATATTACACTTGGATCCACATCTTCCAACTCCAACAGAATCTGATCATGACATAACATCGTAAGATTTTGATAATAAATAATGAAATAATAAAATTAAACTAAATTATATGCAATTAGTAAGTTAAGTTGTGAAACTATTAACTATTAAAAATAATTAATAGTTAATGTTAGAGAACCAAATTTTTTTTTATGGTCCTACAAATTTTAATGTTAACTTATTATTCTACAATAATTTTATTCTGTAGTTCTTTAATTACTTTGTAATACAATAAATTTTATCTTTAAAAACATGTTTAGAATTTTACTTTACTCAAATTTAGACTTTAAATAACTAAATATTAAAAATATAGAAAAATACTATGATTACATAATAATTAATATAGGAGAAATTTAGTTAAATAATATTAATAATTACTATGACTTATATATTGTGATTAAACCTTAGTTAATTTTTAAAACTAAAAGTCATAACGGTAACTTATTATTCTATAACAATTTTATTCCTAAATAACTATATATTAAAAATATAAAAAAAATATTATGAGACTATAATAACTAATACTAATAAGTGTAATATATATTATAAAATATATTAATAATTAAACTTTAATTATTAATTTTATTTCAAATAGGAGATCTTTAGTTAATCAATGTTAGAAACAAATCTCACTTATATAAAGTTATTAAAATTTAAGTTACCATTAAAATAGAAAACATTTATGGTAACTTATTAATTTAAAACAATTTTATATCATATAGGAATCCTTAAATACCAAGTTTAGGCTTCTAGATTTCACTCAATTTTTAACTCTAAATAACTATGTATAAATTTGAAAGATTGAAAGTAAAAATTAAATATTGAGCTTAAAAACTATATAAATTGAATATTAAAAGAAAAAAAAAACATAATACTAATATTTAGTTGCAAATATTTGATAATTGTTTGTTTGAGCAAAGTTTGTAGTGTTTAGAAAAATATTTTATAATTATTTATAAAATAAATAAGGAATTAAAAAAGTGTATATATTCCTCGCACCGAAAAAGCATACCAAAAGTGTATTGTCTATGAAGAGCTGGCTCTTATATATAAAATTAATTACGGCTCACATATATAGACAGACTCAATTCTTGATATTTTTAATCTCTTCTGGTTACTTGGTGTCTTATAAACTGAAGTTGATTTTGCGTTTTACTTCTGTATAATGTGAATATTCGAATATTTTTATTTTTCATTTAAATGTTTATCTAATTTTAAACACACTCCCAAGCCTAACTCCAAGATTAATGAGTAGTAAGTATTGTATTAGTCATGAAATTTTTACTTATAAGGTAGTAGTAATATTTCGATTTTCACAATTTCGAATGTGAGAAGAATTGGGGGGTGGGTATCACTGGGAAATTCAAAATCTCTTCCGACGGCTAAGCTAAGCTAGCTATAACAACAAGACCTTCTCACCGTAGTACGTGGAAAAGAGCCCTTTAATCGGTTGAGTTGTGCATATATATAAACACACTTTGACATGCTTTTGTAGTATTTAATTTTATTTCTTTAAAATTTAATAATACGTTAAGAAAAATTATAAAACATATTTCAACTTCATTGGTTTCAAAATTAATTTAATGTGCTTTTAAACCACTAATTAAAAGTTAGTAGTTAAATTATGCAACTCTTAGTTATCCTATGGATGGATAGTAAATGAACTTATCAATACCTGAAATTAATGCATGCATGTATCGATAGATACTTTTATGAGATCATATTTCTTGACATGTACCAACAAGTTAAGAAACAAAAAAAATTGAGACCCTACCATTAACCTGCTTACACGTTTCTCTTATAACCAATTCAAAATTGCACTCGGCTTTAGAACATTATTCTCCATTTTAACCTTGCAAAGGAGCGCAAGTAGTGAAAAGTGGAGTGCTTTTCCCACAAATTTAAGGTAAGCAACTGCCCCCTTGACTGTGATACAGAAAGAGATCGAAGAGAAGGTTTAATTTCGGCAAAATCTATGAATTTGCACTACAAGTTACTACAAAACTTCATAATCTCCTTCTCTTATCTACATTAGTGGATTCCAGCTTTATTCCATTCTCCAGTTCTCTCTCTATCCAAGCTTCACTATCCATCTGGTCATCTTTATCTTCTACCAACTTCCTATTTGTAATTCTATCCCGTCTCCGCTTCCCAAATGTGTCTCTAATCCGATTTACATCTATCTTCGCATGGCCGCCTTTAATAGAACCTATCTTGCAACTCCAATTCAGATCAGACTTCTCCCTTACAGGCTCACCCTCGCAATCTTCAACACCACTATCTGCACTACCAGAATCACTTGTCTGGCAATGTAGCCTTGTTTCTTTCAGTGTGTCCTGGAAATCACTGCAGGCTCGTGGTTCATTGCATTTGGACGATACATAATTGCAGAGCCCTTCACCTTTGGTCATTGATGCATGGTAAAATGCCAGAATCCGGAGCAACGACTGTGCCGCTTGGGATACCTGATTGTGGGCTACTCTACACAATTCCTTTCCAGCAATAGGTTTCATAGTGTCCTGGACATCACTGCATTCTTGCTTTTCATTGCATTTGGACGATACAGAATCATCAAGTCCTTCAGCATTCACCGTCGCTGTTAAAATGCCACAAACCGGAGCAACTGAGCCACTTAAGGTGCATGACTGTGGGCTACTGGACAACGCAGCTCCGGCAATGGGATTCGGAGCAGTTCCCTTTCCATGCACGAGTGGCTGAGCTTGTTTACGATTGTGCTCCAACAACTCCGTCATCTATTGGACGACCTCTGAAGCAATAATTTAACAGAATTAAGGACGACGACCACGTGAAAGCGCAACCATGCACACCACAACTAAAGTGAAAACATATAGAGCTGACACACTTCAAGTAAACAGAAGACAAAAAAATAAGGATAGAACCAAAACCTCTAATATTCCCAAAACTAAAGGCTGCCTGATCATGTGGTGGTGCCTTGTCTGGCAACCACTATTTGGGGTGTGACCGTGTGAAAGTTTTCCAAAGCATTAAACGTCACTTTACACTAGTAAAAGGGCATGTCGTTATTGAAACGAATTGAGGGTGAACCAAGTATGCCGTCAAGTAAATTTACGACTTCAGCCAAACCAATCTCTGATCATAAAGAAGAAACTCTAGAAGGTACTAGTAGTAATGGTTTTTATATCATATACAAATGTTAGTATCAAGTATCATAGAATAGCGCGCGAGATACATTGCCTATGCCACCTGAAATACCAAAGAGAAATTTATAATTAATATGTACATGCTAAAGATATCTAATCACCAGACTTCAACTTTAATTATATGATTCTTTGACTAGTAGGTATAAAAAGGAATACTCCTCTCTATTCCAAAACAGTATAATATTCACTTTTTAAATGTCAATTTCAACCATTTCTAAATTTAAAAACAAAATTATATTTTAAAAAGTCAATATTGACCTTCTAGTTTAAAACTAAGGGGGTAATAAGTAGGTATAGGATCTGAGTTAAAACATACTTCGTTCAAATGTGCATGCTGCCTACATCAATAGTCAAGGTCTTAGCTAAGTGCCCGTTTGGCAGAGTTGTGTGATGGGCTACAAGCTTTCTTAATTCCAAAATTTGTGTTTTAACATATCAAAAATGTTTTTAGCAATAGAAGTTTGGGTAGTAAAAAACACTTCTAGGAGAAGCCAAAATTTAGTGCTTATGAAAGTGAATGTACATTTGAACTCTATCCAGTGCTTTTAATATTCTATACCAACAACTCCTTTGACTTTGACATGGAATCTTTTCTATTTATAGCTCTACTAATAAAACTGTTTCATCTCACCCCAAACTTCCACCACAGCAGCATCGTTACCTGAAACGTGGTTCATTTCGGTATGCTGTATGAATTATACGAGTACGCGGTACATTATATAGTTAAAACGTAATACGTTAGGGTATTTATATATATAAGTTCTTATAGTTAGGAATTCTCTTATAATCTAAATGTAATGGACGTAAGTTTTATAGAAGATTTTTAATTGAATCAATAAGTTGATTGTTTTATAAATATTTTTATACAAATGTAATGTTTAAGCATCCAATACTAAGTTATATATAATACTAAAGTATTGGTACGTAAGGGTACACTGTTTGGGTATGAAAGTATCAATATACGGTTCGTTCGGTTCGTTAGGTATATGAGAGTATTTGGTAACTCTGTTCCACCAAATGAGCACTAGTAATTATTTCATATTTCCAAGTTGAAGAATGAAACTAACATGAAGCCTAGCTTTAGTATTTTTATCTGAAGATGCCTAACATATATGCATGTTGGATTGCCTGCTTGTTTTACACACTAAGCAGATTCGGCAATTTGCCTACACATGTTGAGTTCCTCTCGTAAAAAAAAATGAAAATCAATGACTTGTTAAATCCACCTACACCAGCCCACCCCAAACACACAGATAAAACTTACTAGGCATTGTGGGAAAACCAATATTTTCATTCATTAACAATGTGGTCATGGGTAATACAATGGCAAGGCAGCATTAGATTACAGGGAAATTTATTATGCACACCCGTAGGGGAAGGGCTCACCACATTAATCATGCTCGACACTATTCAAGGTCTTGACTACATATTTTTTGCATATTTCCAAGCTTTTTTTTCATTCAAGAAACTAATAATTACACCCTTTTAGTAAACTAATGTACTCATTAATATAGATGATGCAAAACTTGGAGAATAGGAAAGTGTGAGAGATGAAAATTATATAAACGTACCTTTTAAATGTTTAGGTGAAACGTCAAACTGCATCCACCAGACCTTTCCCTTTTCCTTGGGCAGTTTCACTTTCCGAATTTTGGCAGCAAGGAAAATAGAACCAGCCGCAATATAATGGGGCTTGTACTGCAAGCACATTGTGGTATGCAATCTAGAGATCCCATGCAAGAAACGATGTCTTCAGAAAGACAATATACAATAAAATGTAGATCAAGGAGACTCCATCAGCAAACAACTTTAAGATATCAAGACGTAAGATAAATATAACTTACCAGTCATTCACAAAGTTCCATGCTACTTTTGTAAGTTCCTTATAAGAAATCTCCAATTTCTTGAGATCTCCAATTAACTAGTGGTTTGTAAGGGTGCTTAATATTCAGATCAAAAGCAAGTGTTGCTAATAAAAATCTCTCCCCATTTAAGATTAATTCCTTTTGCTTATCATAAACTTCCTGTAGAATAAAAAAAAGAGATAAGATACCTAGATTTCAGAGGAAAAAAAGAGAAACAGCTATGCTACCATACCTTCTGTTTTATTCTTCTAGGAGCAGAGGGATCCCATTTGTACATTAATTTATAAGCCACAACAGTAACATCACTCAGCCAACGTGATGTTTCCTCTGCTTTGCAGCCAAGGAACATGATGCCTACAGTTGCAATAGTCTGCAACCAGTGATCACCACATTTACATCACGCTTCTTTTAAGTAGAAGTAACACTTTAATATTAAAATTTGTTATGACTTTACTTCAATTTACTGTAGCAAAAGGAGATATGGAATACCGATTAGTTTTATAAACTATAAACTCTAATACTTGAACATATTGAGTTCTTTCCATAATATTTTTTTTGAGATCATACGGTTATGGTTAGGTCCCAGATTCATCATGTTACGCGGCATACTTACTTGACTGAGACTATGTATGTTCAAATTCTTTGATTGTAAGAAGAAAATGTCTACGAGACACTGCATGTATTGAAAACTAAAATGCAAGTTTACTAGTTATAGAGTATAAAAAAACATGGGAAACAAGACTTGTACCTGCCAACAATTCTTTGCATGAGATTGCCAAATTAAATATAAAATCGATGACAAAACATCATTGCAGTTACTATTGTCACCTGGGGCCTGAAAAGGGAAAGAAAATGTAATACATCATTAACCACCATCTCTAGCACATGTGTACTGATATATCGTAAGTTTAAAAATGGAAGGATGCTTAAATATATAAAGGTGACATAAATGGAACGGGTAATCAGTGCCATATAACAATTGAAATCTCCATGACTTCACAACAAACCATGGGCTTGAGTCAGTAAGTCACATTTGAAAGGGAGAATCATCATTATTAACTAATGAAACACTGCTACACTTGTTACAAAAAAAAACTATCTACAAGTTAAATAACAATTAAAAGTGGCAGCAGCTAAAAATATTTATTTGGTCATTCTAATTCTAGTTACAAGGAGGCTTGGAATTGAAAGCTAGGGACTTTTGTTAAGGAAGCAGGAACTACACATCTTCTCTAGGGACCACTTCCTACCAAGGAGGAAGAGGGAGGAGAAGGGCTAATCACTTACTTTATCAAAAGTATATTCCAAAACCAATCCTCAAGAAGCACTCGCCCAAAATGCAATGTTTATTCTAATAAGAGCGACCATATAACAGGTAAGGGTAAAAAGTAAAATCTTCTTATATCTTACGCTTCTAGATCCAATGCGTTTCCCTAAATAATTAACCAATAACGGAGCTTACACTTTAAGCTCCATGCCAAGATCTTGCAAAAAAGGAGCAGTATAACTTCCGCAAATATGATTCCTCCTCCTGCCCAATGCCATCTTTCCTTGACGGAGAATTATCTTCTAGTTCTTGTCTGCTGAAGTATCACTTGCGTGCAAAACATTGAGGCTCTTCAGGTACATGGTTAGTTGGTTACTGGCTGCATCTCTTGCAACTTTATGTCGAGAAGGATTCCCTGGCAGTTTCCTTGCCATAGTTTCCCTCACTTCAAATAGACTTTAACTCTTAAATTATCCCTCCTGCTTATTTAGAAATTTCACTAGATAGCAAGGCCACAAACTGATACTCTGCAAATAAAAATCCCAAATGTTAACTGATAGATTAATACATTACATATAGTAAAACACCCTCTTCTACAGAAACGAATGTTGTCCACTATGAAATATATTACAGAGCAGAACATGCATATGACTTCAATTAAATTGAAGACATAATGATGCAAACAAAAGAAAAATATTGCAACTTATTACCACTGATTCCTGGTTTAAATATACTGAATGAGATGCCAAGAGGCGCACAAAAATAATAAAAACAAATAAATAAATAAATCAGAAAATAACTAATCTAATTAGTTCAAAAAAAGCATTCCAATCCCAGCTGATGAGTTAATAGCAGCAGATTCATGAAAAGAGCTAAAAGCAGCCATGTTCAGCATTTCAATATACCTATGATTAATTGTGTAAAAGACCTTTTTAAGCAACTAAAAATGCATTCTGGTTGCAAAAAAATTTTGCAATGCTCTCTAAATTATTTAAGAAGGCGACGATAATGTTGTTCCCTAATGGATCTGTCCTTTCCTAATTTCATTTCCTCCAATTGCAAGTTCAAAATAATTGTCTGGGAAGCTTGTCTACTGTATGAAAATGGATTAAATATACTTGTGATATAGGGGGGAGATGGGAGGGACATGAACAAAAAAAGTAGTAGTAAAAGGGGCTAAAATCCCTTAATTGATTCTTGCATTTGATCGTTAATAAGATCAATTGCATTTACAATTATTCCAACATATAAGGAGTTCAGTTGAAAGTGTATCACACTAAATACATACACAAACTCCTTTTCATGTAGATTAGAAATGTTTTTGTTATGTGTAGCATCCAAAAAAATTCAAAACAAAAACCCTGGAGATATTTATAAACAATGAACAGAAAAAACTAACAAACACAACAATGTTATGATCCTAGTTGCAAGATATGAGATTTGTGTCCCACATGGATGGTATAAGACTTTGATGTGGGGTATCTCCAACCTTAACGTTTGTAACAATTGGTATCAGAGTCGTCCACAACCTCCCAGTTGCAATCGTGTGGCAAGGGTGGTGATCTCGGTATTGCAGTGTTCGTCCGGGACTAGACTCATCTATCGCAAAGTCAACCTACGTGAGCGTCGTAACTGCGGAGCGTGGCTTTTAAGGTGTGGCTCTCCCATAGTTTGTAACAAAACAATGATAAAAAATTTACATTTTCAATTATTCCACCATTAATTTGACCAAACCTTCTAGGTTGTATTCAAATTTACCGGCCTCGATATGATGACTTTAGATCTCCGTTTGTTCGCTAAGAAATTAAGAAAGAAACATAAAAAAGATGAAATCCCAAGTTATATAGCAAACAATTCAGCAGAATTTACATAACTTAGAAAAATAATTACCTGAAGCTCGGAGTGCATGCATGGATCCAAATACAAAATAACGAAGAAAAAGATAATACATATACAGAAGAAAAAGATAAAAGCAGAGGGAGAAAAAAACCTAGCTTAAGTAATACATACATATATATAACGTTTGTTGGGTCGTGATATTTTATCCCTTTGGGCCAAATATATTGGGCTTATTATTTTTATTCTATTGGGCCTTTATTATTGAATTATAAAAATCATTAAGCCCAATTATCATGTCATTTTCATTTCAAACTTATAAGGCCAAGATTGAATCGATGGATCAATCATTTAGACATTTTAAATATCTATAATCTTTGACCAGAATGATGAAAAAGCATGTCGGTTGACTAAAGAATCTGCCATGCATTAATGTGGATGGGATTGTAATCTATTTACGGTAGAAATAGTGATCAAAAGCGATGAACAAACTACATGCATTGGCAGAACCCATCGAGTAAAGGGAATGTGTCGGGGTAGTAGTGGGTGTACGGTAATTCGTGTAGGAGGGTATAACTTAGCAAGGAAGTCTCTACCAAGAGGTACGTTCTCATACTCTTCTTCATTTAGAATCGAGATATTCATGAGAGAATTATTATTATCTCTTGATATCAATACACTAGGTGATATAGCCTCCGCTTTTTTTATAAACCTTGTGAATTCACATATCGATTCTCACGCTCGAAGCTATCCCCAAGCGGAACCGCCGTCAAGCTTGTGGTGTTTATTGTGTTTACGTTTGCGAGGATCGGGGACGTTTTAGGTGATTGGGACGTGACGAAAGATCTTGGCGTTAACATTGGGCGCTAGAAGGAGGGCTCTTTTCAATCACAATTGTTTAAATTTGTTTGAAAGATGATGAGGAGTAGAGATGGAACACCGGAAAGGGAAGGCAATGGTGTCATTAGTTCATCAACGCCTCGTATTTCGATAAAGGATCGTTTGGGTCCTTCAAAAAGTGCTCGTGAGAACCACGGCTTCTAAGGACAATTCGGAAGAGCTTCAATCAAGATCCGTGGTGGAGCAGACGGAAGTTAGTTTTCAATCTTTGATAAGGGCGTGATCCCAATCCGGAACAGGTAGGCGGTTCATTAACTAGGACTCATCGTCAAGTGGTCAAGAGAGGACCGAGCTACCAAGTTGGCAAGGATGGCGGACGAAGCGGATAAGGCTTTGGAGGTTCTGTTAAGACAAAAGGAAGATATAGCCGAACAGATGCTTCGGGTGAATGAGTTGAGAGACGAAGCATCTAGCCATTTTCACTCCGAAGGACGAAGTAGGCATAAGGAGGTACCCCGTCGGAAGGGTAAAGAGCCGGAACATTCTATGCATGTGTCCAGGGATCATTCTCACAGTAGGAGGAGATCGAGGAGCAGAACGCCTTCGGCCTCGAACAAGGCACTGACAGTTGTTAGATCACTTCATCGTAACGATGAAAGACGAAGAAGCAGGTCGAGAGAAATTATGTCAGAAACCCGAAGGGGAGAATACCGTCACAATCGTTCTCATGATGAGGATGAAATTTTACGACCTAGTAAATCAAGAAGTCCCGTAAAGGCAGTAAGATCGGCAGGGAAGGGTCGATCCATTCCAAAACCTAGTGTCGCCCAGGAAAAGGAGATCTCATCACAACCCGAAGGTGTTGATTTTCTGGTTAGAGAGTTGAAAGAACTTCGGAAACAATTGGCTGAGGTACAACAGGTGAAAGATATTTCTGGTAAGAAGGCATCCCCTTTTACCTCTGATATTCTCAAGGAGAAAGCAGATGCTACCAAAAAGTTACCTCGCATGGAGAACTATGATGGGTCAGGAGATCCTTATGACCATAGTCAAAGCGTTTCAATCGATTAATGGATTACTATGACTTTCTCGATGTCTTGCTAAATGTCACACTTTTTGTCACTACTTTGAGAAAAGACGCGGCAGACGGTGGATGGGGACTTTACCATCTGGATTCTATCTCCTCGTGGTCCGAACTTTGTGATAAGTTCCATGCTCGTTTTGGAAGCAACCAAGAAGGGGAAGCCTACTGTGTTCTTTTTAAGACAAGTCCGTAGGTTCACCAATGAATCTTTAGGTCAATATGTAAAGAGGTTTAGGGAAGCGATCGGACGGTGTCCGATCTTAATGATCTCAAGTCATTGGATTATTCCGAATGAAATTTGGATCTGGTTAAATCGGAGAAATTGGTAAAGAAATTGATGTTTCACCATCCGAAGAGCCTCAAAGAAGCCTTTGACAAGGCGTAAGGCTATATTGTTGTGGAAGAGGCTATGAATAGTCTGAAGAATCCTTCTTTGAGCCAATCAAAGGAGGTAGAGGTTCCAAGACCGATGGTGATCGAGAGAAAAGGGGAGGATATAACCAAAGGGGAAGGTAGTTCAAGAAATACAATAACTCGTGGCGACAAAGCGCGATCGTGCACTGTTCTACCCGAAGGTTAATAAGGTTTATACCCGAGTTGAATACGAGAGAGGTCGATAATTTTGGATCGGATCCAAACCGACCTTTCTTTGAACCACCTCGTGATAATTACAAAGCGGGACATGGCAACCCTCGTAAATATTGTGCTTATCATCAAGTCATTGGTCATTGACACTAATGAATGTTGTAATCTAAAGGATTTTGTAGAAAACAAAATTAAAAGTGGCTTCATTTGATTCAATATGTGGTCGAGAAAGACCGTCAAAATCAGCAGGTTATCGATCGTACCGTTCGAACAGTTCAAGTACCGCCTGTTCAAAATGCTCCACCGCCAAGACAAGTCGTTGATGTAATAACTGGTGGGTCTGTTGGGAAATTAGTAGGGAAGAAGAGGAGGTCTTATCTTGATTCGATTATGTCAATAACCGATGCTACTGAAGGTTGTGAGCCTTTCCGAGGCTGTTATTTCATTTACTGAGATGCGGATTATCCTTGAGCCCATTGAACCGCATGAAGGAGCATTGGTGATCACAAAGACAAGTGGGCTCAGTGGATGTGAAACGAATGATGATAGACAACGGATCTTCGGTGGACATTCTTTATGCTCATGCTTATCAAAGAATGCATCTCGATGAGCACAAAATGGAGGTCTGGACAGAAGCTCCTCTATATGGTTTCTAAACGATCCTGTCAAAGTAGCCAAGACTATTGAACTTCCGTCATCTTCTAAGACTACCCCACAACAAGTGGAGATAACTTGTAAATTTTATGTTGTGCATGTGGATTCTACTTACAACGCCATTTTGGGAAGACCTACGCTGACATGACTCTTCAGTCAGAATTCCATCCCACATTTCAAAATCAAGTTCCCCCAAAGACATGGAGTAGAGAAGTGATGGGTGACTTGGATCCGGCCCAAGATGTTATCAGAATTTCGTCATTTCATCCGGAATGGGGTCGATAAACAAAGAAAGACGATGGCAATTGAAATCGAACCCTTCACCGGAGAAAGCGATTCGTAACTGGTTGGTAATCTTCATTGGGGGGGCGGAGAAATTGAGTTGGTCATCTGAAAGCCGCAGAGAAGAGCAGTGAAGATTGGTTTAGGCTTACCGAACCTCTTTCCTCTGTTTTTTTCGGGTTGAAATTCATCCATATGAATTTTTCGATGTTGATATACTTCAGGGGTAGCTTCGGTGGGTGTAGCTTCGAGTGCTTCCGAAGACTTCCCAGATAAAAAATCTTCGAGCTCCTTTACTTCTGCAGAGCTCGGCCTGATCAAAGATACTGCACAAATCAAACAATTCCATGTTACAATTATATTTTATGAAATATTTTCAAAAAATATATATATATTTGAAATAAGTTGGGACTTACGTTTATGGTCATACAACCATGCTCGCCTTCGAGAGGAGTCAGATTTCCACTCCTCCTTGGAAAATTGTCAAAAGCTCCATCATCTCCACTTCTCGTTCTTCAGAAACATCTCCGAAGTCAGCAGATATTTTTTCGTCAGTTGCCCAGTTCGGAAGAGAAGAGATTTCAGGGCCTTTGACGAAGAACCATTTTTCGTGCCATCCCCTATTGCTCGAAGGGTGTTCACCGATGAACGTCTCACAAATTTCTCTCCGCACTTCGGAGAATGTTTCACGAGGGCCTTGAACCCTTTTTCCTGGACTGCACTTATCTTGTAGGCAGAAAGAAGAAGTCCAGTGAGGCTCGACGCCTTGATTGATGTAAGGCCACGAAGGCGAGAATGTGAATGTAGGAGTTCGGCACCAGTTGCGAAAATCCTACACCCAAAAACCCCAGTAGGGTCACTATGAAGATATGAAGAGGGAATCGAACCCCCTTCTCCAGTAAAGTCAATGCGGTACTACGTCCATCCTTCAGCCGTTGATACATTTTCTCTCCGAGCGGGTACCGACAAGATGGGTGTTCTGAATGTGGAACCGAAGTTCGAACTCTCTTCGATTCGACCTCGATTATAATAGACGGAGTGTTGGCATGCGAGAATCGCTCCATACTCCTATAATAGTCGAGAGGGGTTTTCGGGTTTTCGCTTGAGATTCGCATCAAGTCCCTCATGAAGATTAGGGTTTGGGGAACCACGGTAATGGGTGTTACAAGTATGGGAGAACTCGCTCGTGGTTTTGAGAAGCCATTTGTAACGATTTGCAGAGAGAAAGAGATCGTAAATTTTAGAAGGCTTCGAATTTCAAATGAGCAGTAAAAGCGTCAAAATTGGTAAAGTTATCCTTTATCTCGATTTGTTACATGTTGTTCAAGACAAAGCATTAAATGACGTAATAATTTGGAATTTGAATGGGAAGCGTCTGGTTTGGATCCCGGTACCTAATGGTTAAAATCTTTTCGAATTGGGCCCTTAACTTCCTTTCATTTCATTTCATGGACAATAAATGGGTACGTTTTTAATTACATCTTGTCATTTATTAATTCTCAGTAAAATATCATGGATTGTTTATAGTTTTCTATTAAACATTCTGTTCAACAAAAAACTAGGGGGCAATGTTGGGTCGTGATATTTTATCCCTTTGGGCCAAATATATTGGGCTTATTATTTTTATTCTATTGGGCCTTTATTATTGAATTATAAAAATCATTAAGCCCAATTATCATGTCATTTTCATTTCAAACTTATAAGACCGGGTCGGGTCAATGGATCAATCATTTAG
The DNA here is from genome assembly GCA_020205615.1 of Panax quinquefolius. Taxonomy (NCBI): domain Eukaryota; kingdom Viridiplantae; phylum Streptophyta; class Magnoliopsida; order Apiales; family Araliaceae; genus Panax; species Panax quinquefolius. The sequence goes on along the minus strand of CM035168.1, from coordinate 134,391,128 downwards.
ACATTTTAAATATCTATAATCTTTGACCTGTAATGATGAAAAAGCATGTCGGTTGACTAAAGAATCTGCCATGCATTAATGTGGATGGGATTGTAATCTATTTGGCGGTAGTAGTAAATAGTGATCAAAAGCAGTGAACAAACTACATACGCAAATTTGGCAGAACCCACCTGTAAAGGGAATGTGTCAGGTAGTAGTGGGTGGCACGGTAATTCAGGCCAGGAGGGTATAACTTAGCAAGGAAGTCTCTACCAAGAGGTACGTTCTCATACTCTTCTTCATTTAGAATCAGATATTCACAGAGAATTATTATTATCTCTTGATATCAATACACTAGGTGATATAGCCTCCGTTTTTTATAAACCTTGTGAATTCACATACTGATTCTCACGCCTGAGCTATCCCCCGACGGAACCGCCGTCAAGCTTGTGGTGTTTATTGTGTTTACGTTGCAGGATCAGGACGTTTTAGGTGATTGGGACGTGACGAAAGATCTTGGCGTTAACAACGTTAATTTTAGAAAATTGCCTTTTGTATTTCTAAATTAGGAGTAGAGTATCCAATTTGAAAGTGCCTTGGCTTGCAAGGATTCTGACCATCCAAATATCACACCACACGCGTTCAAGTACGCGTCATTTAACACGCAAACTAAGCTGCTTCGCATCTTCTGGAGCAGAATGGCCCATTATCATTGGGCTGCTTGTGGAGTAATCCAATATTAAATCAGAATGGCCCATTTCTGTCCAACCCAACTTATAAAAGAAAGGGTAATTTACAGTTTATATTACATTTTGAAAAGTAATTACAACAATAGTGCACTCATTAAATATTTACATTTTTAATATATATAAATTTTTTTTCATTAAGAAGTGAAAATATAATATCCCTTTAATTATGGTGTGTTATTTAATGTCTTTGGTGACATGGCAATTCGGTTTAATTTTTGAAAAAACCGATAACACTTTATCTTGGTAGAGTGGGCTCGTTTTTTAATTTAAATTTTGTTATTATCTTTGTTAGTCTACGTTTTTTCATTTGGAAACCCTTATTCTGTGTTTTTGAAACTCCTTATGCTAATCCTTTCTTCTTTATGCTGTTGGCCTTAGTTCTTCCCGGCAGAGATTGCTCGTCGGCGTTTTGGGTTTCTGGGTAGTTGTGTTCGTATTATTCTTATCCTCGTGATTATTTGTAAGTTGTGTGGTTTCTCATTTCTACATTCTTAGATTTATTTTGGTTTTTATTTGGGATGGTGTCTACGAGGAAGAAAATGGAGGGAGTTGGGCATAAGATGAGTGATGAGAAGGGTAAACTGTAAGACCCCGAAAATTTTTTTAAATAAAAAGGAATTTCCTTTATTTATTATTTTGAAATAGTAAGGGTTGATTTGATTAATGTGGATAGTTAAGGGTTAAATACGCAAATATTTCAAAATAAGCAAGTGGTTATAAAATATTCATTGTTGTTTCCGGGGAATATTCGTTTGGTCGTGGAATATCTGCATCTTGTCAAGAATATTAAATACGATGGCAACTATGACCATGTGTGGGCCCCATAACGGAAAGCGATTGGATGAAGAAAACGACAAATATAAGTTGTTTTTAAATAACTTGGCGTAGTTATTCCAATTATCTTGTTGGAATACCGGTGGTTAAAACACACTAATACGCGTTGTTGAACAAGAAGACACCAGTATTGCACCAATTATTGATTCTTACGTAAGAAGGCACTACTCAATAATGGTTACAGTAATTCTTATCAAATATTTTATTGAGTTAATAATTCTTTGCGTTGATATTTTATATTGTCGTTGTTTCAATAATTGTCATTACATAGTATTTTTCATTATCGAAGCAATAATTCATATTATCTCGAATAATATTATTAGATAACATTATTGGCAATGTCTAGAAAGTTCGCTTCAAGGAGAGGATTGGTCATCTAATTGCGCGCCAAGAAGAAGAAATTCTTATTGGAAAGCCCCCTCTTTCCAGGAACGCACTGTTTGTCAATATTGTGATTCGTAATATTATTTGTGAATAATTAATTATTGATTTATACGATGAGGAAAATATTGATTTTATGTGGATATAGATGGAGAAAATTTTAAAATGACAATTGTTGAAAATTAATATTTTATCTTTTACGATAAAATAATTCATTTAAATATATTATTTTAATAATATATTAGCGGTGATATTTTTTACAATGAATGTGGGATATATGAGTATATGAGGAGGAAGAGTATTTTGTGGCATTAAATGTTTAACACATGTTTTGTGTGTTGGTGGACACAATTATTAATCCGAAATTTGATTATAACTTGTAAAATCACCCGTTTGTGGATTTTGGTCAATTTCTATTTGGAATTTGGAAAAACTTTCTTCTGCAAAGTTGTAGAGAATTGAATTTCCTATAAAAACTCAAGAGATTCGAATTTTCTGATGAAAGGGCTATTTATTATGAATTATTGAAGTTCAAGCTCAAATAATTGATTTTGGGAGTTTAAATTATTTTTGTTAAGAAAAACATTTTTGTATTTTTTGGACATCATTAACATGTGTGGCTGGTGTTTTGACCAAAAAGGTGGGCTAAGGAAAATTTGTATAATTATATTAATATTATATTAAATTTTACGCTTTGGTGTTCTAAGCAATTTCTATAAATAGGTGTCTTAGGTTAGAATTGAAAATCACACCGTAAACCCAAGTTTTCTCTATTTCTCTCTCGATATTTTGAGCGTATTCTTGTGAGTATTTTGAGTATACTTTGAGTATTGATATACGGTGCAAGTTCATTCAAATTATTATTCCAAATCTTCGCTTCTTTTGAGGTAAGGGATATTATTTTTTTTTTTCATAATGATATTATTTCTTCAATATCATTATCTTTCGAAATGTTGATCCGAAGTTTTTATCAAATTTGGAACTTTTTCATGTCGGGTTACTTATTCATGAGTTCTTATTCACGAGTTATTATTCATGAGTTCTTATTCACGAGATTCTTATTCACGAAGTACTATTCATGTAAGCGTGAAGATGTTTTTGTGGAATTTCTATCTTTTGGTGTCTGAGTTACTATTCACGATATCTAAGACTATTCACGATATCTGACTATTCACGATATCTCAAGACTATTCAATAGAAAAATAAAATTTTTCCTTTTGTCCAAAATATCTATTCGGATACTAACTCGATTGTATCCATGTTTTGATCATTCTTGAATTTTACACCACTATGATTATTTTGAGGTATTTTGGACATGGATAAAACCAAGTACGAATCCTTAATCCTTAATCCTTGTCATTTTGTTTCTTTGGATTCGCTTTTTAAAAAATATTTTACATCATCCTCGCCTTAAATGATGATATTATGGAATATCTTTGGCAGTAGTAAAAAAAGATGAATGATTTCTTAAGAATATCTTTGGCGTCAGAAGTGCAAAGATGAATGATTTTGAAGAATATCTTTGGCCTGTAGTGCAAAGATGAACAGTGTTTAAATGAACATGACTAATCGATGAATATCTTTTGGCTCGTAGCAAAAGATGAATATTTGATTCCAGATGTATATTGATTGATGTTACAGGATAAAAGATAGGCGATGAACTTTTAAATTCATACATAGAAGATAGTAGTTTGCATTCTCTACTTAACTCTTCTAATGAATTATTATTTCACTGCGAATATTGATTTAAAATTTGTTGTCTATTGTATTCTATTATATTTTTCCTCATTGAAGACTAACGATAATTTGTTGTATATTATCTTAGTCATAATATTCTTTATCGAGCTAGTTGAGCTCACCCTTTTCCTTTTTGTTCCATTTTTCTCGTGGAGGCGAGATTATAGCGAAAGTACGCAGCTCTGGTATGGAATGAAGGTTTTAGAAAGGATTGTTTAGTAGTCCTCACCATTTTTGTAAATTAATGTATCAATAAATGTGATGAGGATTTATTTGAGTATAGATATTATGCAGAAGATAATATTTGTATTCAAACTCACAGCTTTTCTTGTTGTAATAATAAAGTTGTAGTTGTTTACGCACCATGTATTGACAAACTTCGAATAGGTGATGTATATCTATTTTGGGCGTCACGGTTGGTATCGAGCTTTAGGATATGATCTCCTGGCGGAGATCGGGAATAGAACTAGGAGGAGAGAGGCGAGTAAATCCTTCGCTAAAGTGTGTCTACCTAAGCTTATTTGTTAGTTGGTCAAGTATATAGGGATATTATGTGATATATTGATTTCTTAATTAACCCTTGTTTTATGACAAGATTTGAGAATGTCGATCGAGAATATTAATGATGGAGTAAATGAGACCGTGGAGATGCTGTCTTTACCAACGAGGAGAAGCGCAACAGTCGGCAATGTACCTCCTGTGAACAACGCTGTTGTTGAGATGATGAAACGAGGGATGTTTAGAAGTTTTTGCAGTTCATGCAAAAATCGGGCGAGGAAACTCGTGTTCAAAATACTGAGGAGGAAATGATAGCAATTCACAAGTTATCACAACCAAACAGTTTAAAGAGTTGGGACCACCGAATTTAAGGGAAAGCGATCCGATCATGGCCAAGAAGCATGGGTCAAACAAATTACCAAGATATTCGATGTCTTGGGATGATGCGGAGGAACAGAAGGTTCCATTCGCCACCTTTATGTTCCGTGGCGAAGGCGGACTCATCGGTGGGAGTTCATGAAGCGCACCCATCCACCGCACTCAAAGATGTCTGGGAGACGCTTTGAAGCTATTTAATGACAAATACTTTCACGAAAGTGTTCGTCGTATGAAGGAAGTGGAGTTCATCGATTGGAACAAAAACAACACGACGTTGTCTCAAGACGAGGCAAAGTTTGCAGAGTTATCCGTGTTTGCACCTCATTTGGTGGAGAATGAGGAACGATGACGCGGATGTTTCTTAGAGGTTTGAAACCGGCGATACGCCAAGATCTCATTTCTCATAATTTTCTCTTTATTCAGATGTTGTAAGCAGGGCTCAATTATTAGAAGCGAGATAACGAAAGTACGGTCAACTCGAGGGACCACAACAGGATCGATCGAGATAGCGATCAATGTAATAATGATAACTGCGGAGAAAGAAACGAGACGGACAGAAATGGTAACCACTACGGTGGTAATCATGGCCGTGAAAATAGAAGAAGCGAGTCGGGGAGATTTTAAAAGAGGAGATTTAATAAATGACCATGTGAAGATGATAAAGTCTGGCAAGAATCGGGTTCTAAGGGAGGAGAACGACCACGGTTATATGCTACAAATGCGGAAAAGAGGGACATATCACCAAACCGCCTACAACAGTTCAAGGTATGCTATAATTGTGGAAAGGAAGGACATATCGCCGAGATCAGACAAGATGGCGAAACCTAGTTCAATGGGGACGGTGACTCAAAAGATCATCCCGTAAAAGTCAAAGTCAACGATTCCGGAAGAAAGCGTTTGTTGTGATCGGTCATAATGCGAGAACCCAAACGAGGTGATCACGGGTAAGTTATTTATAAATTCTTGCGAAGTTTATACCTTACTTGATACTAGGTGCTACCCATTCATTTATCTCTCCTGCATGTGCTCAACGCTTAAACTTGACTCCGGAGAAATTAGACTTTGACCTATCTGTGGAAACTCCGTTAGGAGAAACTTTCATCACATCCATCGCTTATAAATCTTGTTTGATTCAAGTTGGCACCATTACCTTACTGTTGACCTTATCTCTTTAAAGATACTTGCTTTTGATGTGATTTTAGGGATTGATTGGTTAACTACTCATCATGCCAAAATTGATTGTTTTCGTAGGTTGTTAGTTTTCATATTCTAACCAACCCGTGTTATATTTAATTCAAGCAACTAAACCATTAAAATCGATCATCATCATATCTAATCATAAAGCTATTCGCTTATTAAAAAACGGATGTCAAGCTTTCTTAGCCCATGTTATGGATTTGAATAAAGACACGCCAAATTTGAATGATATTCCCTGTTGTTATTGACTTTTCCGACGATTTTCGAAGAACTTCCCTACCACCCCGTAACGTGAAGTTGAATTCTTTATTGATCTTGAACCCGCATACAAAGCCCATTTCTAAAACCCCATATCGAATGGCTCTATTGAACTTCAGAGTTAAAGGTCCAACTACGTGAATTGTTGGACATCGGTTTCATTCATTCGCCCCAAGACATCTCCTTGGGGTGCTCTCTGTTTTATTCAGAAAGAAGAAAGACGGGAGTATGCGATTTTGTATTGACTATCGAGAATTGAACCATGTCACCATCAAGAATAGGTATCCTCACCTCGTATTGATGACTTGTTTGACCGATTGCAAGGGGCACAATTCTTTTCAAAATTGATCTTCGATTCGGATATCATCATTTGAAGATTAAAAGCGAGGATATTCCAAAGACCGCCTTGTAACTTGGTATGGGCATTATGAATTCTTAGTCATGTCTTTTCGGACTAACTAATGCTCCTGCGGCTTTCATGGATATGATGAACCGAGTATTCAAGGAATATTTGGATCAATTCGTTGTTGTCTTTATTGATGACATTCTCATATATTCCAAAAGTGAAGATCATGAGCACCATTTCAAGTCGGTACTCCAAAGGCTTCGTGAAAACCAACTATATGCCAAATTGAAGAAATGTGAGTTCTGGCTTGAGGAAGTAGCATTCCTTGGGCACGTGGTGTCGAAACATGGAGTATCTGTTGATCCAGCGAAGATTGAAGCAATACAAAGTTGGGAGCAACCAAGTCGGTATGATCAAGACGTAGTTTTTTGGGCTTAGCTGGTTATTATCAGAGATTCGTGGAAGGGTTTTCTCGAATCGCTACTTCATTAACCCAGCTAACTCGGAAGGATACAAAATTCGTTTGGAGTGAAGAATGCGAGAAGAGTTTCCAAGAGCTTAAGAGGAGACTTATTTTAAGACTTGTTAACAATACCATCCGGTTCGGATGGATTTGTTATCTCAAATGATGCTTCGTGCAAAGGGTTAGGATGTGTTCTCATGCAACGGGAAAGTCATAGCCTATGCCTCATGACAACTTAAAGAGTATGAGAGGAATTATCCTACTCATGATCTAGAGTTAGCGGCCCGCTTTGCTGCTTAAAGATATGGAGGCACTATCTATATGGGGAGAAAGTGGAGATATATTCTGCACCATAAAAGCCTTAAATATTTCTTCACTCAAAAGAACTCAACACGCTGGCGGCAATGACGTTGGCTCGAACTATTGAAAGACTACGACCACACTATTCAATACCATCCGGTAAGCGAACGTGGTAAATGACGCATTGAGTAGAAGATCATATGCGGAACGAAAAGTGCGATGATGTCAAGTATACGACAGAGCCAACTTTAATAGAAAAAGTTAAGGTTGCTTCAAGCCACCGACCCGGAAATGATGCGTATGAAGAAGAAAGTACAAGAAGGAGCTATTCCTAAGCGAGAATTGATGAAGAAGGAATACTTGAGTCCACTCTAGACTTTGTGGTCCTAACGACTCGATTTGAAGTACAAGATTATGATGGAGGCACACAATACGCCATTTGCAATCCATCTCGGAAGTACTAAAATGTATCGTGATCTTCGACATACATTTTGGTGGAACAATATGAAGAGAGATTGCAAAGTTTATCTCGATGTGTTTAACTTGCTTAACGTGTAAAGTAAAGAGCATCTTGTACCTAAGGGTCCGTTGCAACCACTTGAGATTAGGAATGGAAGTGGGAACACATTACTATGGATTTCGTTCACGGGTCTTCCTACGGTTTCTCAAGGCATCAATGCTATTTGGGTTATTGTTGATAGATTAACCAAGTCCGCTTTCATTTCTTGCCGATACGGAGACTTATTCCTTGAACGTCTTGCTAGTATGACGTGAATGAGATTGTGAGGTTGCATGGCATGCCTGTATCCATAGTTTCGGATCGTGACCCAAGATTCACTTCAAGATTTTGGGTTAGCTTTGCAAAAAGCTATGGGCACGGATTTGCGATTTAGTTCGCATACCATCCCCAAACGGACGGACAATCGAGAGAGGACTATTCAAACTCTTGAAGATCTATTAAGACTCGTGTCCTAGACTTCAAGGGTAGTTGGGATAAGTATTTACCATTGGTGGAATTCTCCTACAACAACAGCTTATCGTGCAAGTATAGGTGTGGCTCCATTTGAAGCATTATATGGGACGAAAAAATGTCGTTCTCTAATATGTTGGGATGAGGTGGGTGAAGCAACATTGTTGGGACCCGAAAGTTAGACGTATGACTACCGAAAAGATCCAAATGATTCGACAACGATATACAAACGGCACAAGATCGACAAAAGAGTTATGCGGATCTTCATCGAAAGGACGTGGAATTTAATGTAGGGGATCATGTATTGTTCATGAGTTGCTTCCATGGAAGGAGTTACAAGATTTGGGAAGAGAGGAAAGCTCAATCCACGATTTATTGGTCCATTTCAAATTCTTGACCGAGTAGGAAATGTAGCCTATAGACTTGCATTACCTCCGAATATGTCTCGTGTTCATAATGTGTTTCACATATCTGTACTTCGTAAATATGTGAAAGACCCGAACCACGTTATTGAGTTAGAACCGGATGAGATAGCCAAGACTTAACGCGTATGAGGAGGTACTGTCAAGATCTTGGATAGGAAGGAGCATGTCCCTACGCAAGAAAGGTCATACCACAAGTTAAAGTTTTGTGGAGGAATCATGCTATAGAGGAAATGACCTGGGAGTTGGAAACGGAAATGAAAGCGAGGTATCCTCACCTTTTCGAAACACCAGGTACGTACGTCAATTTCGAGGACGAAATTTCATAAGGAGGGGAGGTTGTAAGACCCCGAAAATTTTTTAAATAAAAAGGAATTTCCTTTATTTATTATTTTGAAATAGTAAGGGTTGATTTGATTAATGTGGATAGTTAAGGGTTAAATACGCAAATATTTCAAAATAAGCAAGTGGTTATAAAATATTCATTGTTGTCGGGGAATATTCGTTTGGTCGTGGAATATTCAGATCTTTGTCGGGGAATATTAACGACGGCCATGCAGTGACCATGTGTGGGCCCCATAACTTGAAAAAGCGATTGGATGAAGAAAACGACAAATATAAGTTGTTTTTAAATAATAACAGTAGTTGTTACTGTTAATTATCTTGTTGGAATACCCGTGTGGTTAAAACACACTAATACGGCGTTGTTGAACAAGAAGACACTGTATTGCACCAATTATTGATTCTTACGTAAGAAGGCACTACTCAATAATGGTTACGATGAATTATCGCTCAAGATTTTATTGAGTTAATAATTGCTGCGTTGATATTTTATATTGCTGTTGTTTCAATAATTGTCATTACATAGTATTTTTCATTATCGAAGCAATAATTCATATTATCTGAATAATATTATTAGATAACATTATTGGCAATGTCTAGAAAGTTCATCTAAGGAGAGGTTTGGTCATCTAATTGGCGCCAAAGAAAAGAAATTCTTATTGGAAAGCCCCCTCTTTCCTGGGAACTGCCTGGTTGTCAATATTGTGATTCTGTAATATTATTTGTGAATAATTAATTATTGATTTATACGATGAGGAAAATATTGATTTTATGTGGATATAGATGGAGAAAATTTTTAAAATGACAATTGTTGAAAATTAATATTTTATCTTTTTCTGATAAAATAATTCATTTAAATATATTATTTTAATAATATATTAACGGTGATATTTTTACAATGAATGTGGGATATATGAGTATATGAGGAGGAAGAGTATTTTTGTGGCATTAAATGTTTAACACATGTTTTGTGTGTTGGTGGACACAATTATTGATCGAAATTTGATTATAAACTTGTAAAATCATTCTGCGTTTGTGGATTTCGGTCAATTTCTATTTGGAATTTGGAAAAACTTTCTTCTGCAAAGTTGTAGAGAATTGAATTTCCTATAAAAACTCATGAGATTCGAATTTTCTGATAAAAGGGCTATTTATTATGAATTATTGAAGTTCAAGCTTCAAATAATTGATTTTGGGAGTTTAAATTATTTTTGTTAAGAAAAACGTTTTTTGTATTTTTTTGGACATCATTAACATGTGTGGCTGGTGTTTTGACCAAAAGGTGGGCTAAGGAAAATTTGTATAATTATATTAATATTATATTAAATTTTCGCTTTGGTGTTCTAAGCAATTTTCTATAAATAGGGTGCTTAGGTTAGAATTGAAAATCACACCGTAAACTCAAGTTTTCTCTATTTCTCTCTCGATATTTTGAGCGTATTCTTGTGAGTATTTTGAGTATACTTTGAGTATTGATATACGGTGTAAAGTTCATTCAGCGTTATTCCAAATGAAATCTTCGCTCTTTTGAGGTAAGTGGATATTATTTTTTTTTTTCATAATGATATTATTTCTTCAATATCATTATTTGAAATGTTGATCTGAAGTTTTTATCAAATTTGGAACTTTTTCATGTCTGGGTTACTATTCATGAGTTCTTATTCACGAGTTCTTATTCATGAGTTCTTATTCACGAGTTCTTATTCACGAGTACTTATTATGTAAGCGTGAAGATGTTTTTGTGGAATTTCTATCTTTTGGTGTTTGAGTTACTTATTCACGATATCAAGACTATTCACGATATCCAACCACTATTCACGATATACTAAGACTATTCATAGAAAAATAAAATTTTTCCTTTTTGTCCAAAATATCTATTCTGGATACTAACTCTGATTGTATCCATGTTTTGATCATTCTTGAATTTTACACCACTATGATTATTTTTGAGGTATTTTTGGACATGGATAAAACCAAGTACGAATCCTTAATCCTTAATCCTTGTCATTTTGTTTCACTGGATTCGTTTCTTTAAAAAAATATTTTACATCATCCTCGATCTTAAATGATGATATTATGGAATATCTTTGGCTGTAGTGCAAAAGATGAATGATTTCTTAAGAATATCTTTTGGCCTGTAGTGCAAAGATGAATAATTTCGAAGAATATCTTTTGGCTGTAGTGCAAAAGATGAGCAGTGTTTAAATGAACATGACTAATGATGAATATCTTTGGCCCTGTAGTGCAAAGATGAATATTTGATTCAGATGTATATATTGATTGATGTTCTGGGGATAAAAGATAGACGATGAACTTTTAAATTCATACATAGAAGATAGTAGTTTGCATTCTCTACTTAACTCTTCTAATGAATTATTATTTCATCATGAATATTGATTTAAAATTTGTTGTCTATCAGATTCTATTATATTTTTCCTGTTGAAGACTAACGATAATTTGTTGTATATTATCTTAGTCATAATATTCTTTCTTGAGCTAGTTGAGCTCACCCTTTTCCTTTTTGTTCCATTTTTCTCGGGAGGCGAGATTATAGCGAGTATTTAGTGGGGTATGGAATGAAGGTTTTAGAAAGGATTGTTTAGTAGTCCTCACCATTTTTGTAAATTAATGTATCAATAAATGTGATGAGGATTTATTTGAGTATAGATATTGTCTGAAGATAATATTTGTATTCAAACTCACGCTTTCTTGTTGTAATAATAAAGTTGTAGTTGTTTACGTACCATGTATTGACAACTCGAGAATAGGTGATGTATATCTATATTTTGGGGCGTCACATAAGCGGGTTAGGGATGATGATTGTAGAAAGGATATGAAGAAATTTGTAGGGGAGTGATAAAATGGCAAAGTCTTCAAAACTGGGAAGTTGTTAATGTTGAAATCGGAGGTTGAAGATAAGAATATGGGTAGACATACCAATAAGAAGGCTAAATCATTGGTATGCTTGATTACGATTTTGAAGTTTCTTTAAAAAAGAGGGAAAGAAGATGCAATCGAGGTTCACAAACGAAAAAATTGTTTCGTGCAAAAAAATTGAAGGTTTTTTTTTTTTTTTTAAATAATTTATTTTTTTTGTTGTTTTTGTTTACATTTATTTTTGTTTTTGTTTAAGGTGATGTTTCAACCTTTCTGTTGTTTCCGATTGTGTTTAGTTTGAAGATTAGTATCTAAATTTCATTGTTGTTATTATGCGTGTTGTTTATGTTTTGATGGTAACTTGTTAATTGAGTTTTGGTTTCTAACATATGTATGTTTGGAAAATGAAGATTTCATAGTTATTCAAATGTATTATATTACATTAGAGTTCTAGTTGCTTTAATGATTTTTTTAAATTGAATTTGTTTACATTATTCTTTGTCATTCATATTTGTGAGTCGATTAATTGTGTATTATGTCTTGGTAAGTAGTTTACATTATTGTGATTATGTATGTTGACAATCTTTTGATGATTACTTGCTAATTGAGTTTTGGTTACCAACATTTATCATTATGGAAACCGATTATTTCATAATGATAAAATGATTTTTTTATTATAAAGAGTTGGAGATTGATGCATGTTTTTAATGTTTGTGGAAAAATGGTTATGTTGTTTGTCGTGTGGATGTGTTGTTAGTATTATTTTCTAAATCATTCATTTATAATTGTTATATATTAAATAATTTGATGATTAATTGGTTTTTGGTCTCTTACCGATATTATTTGGTTATCAAGTATTAGTATTTTTTGTGTATTCTTGATTTAATAGTTTTGGTTTTAAAGTTTACAGATGTTATATTTTGTTTTCCCAAATTTGTTTGTAATGTATATTTTTTTGCATTTTCAGATTTGGGAGTTTTTCTATGAGGAGCATCAACGGAACTTTTCTGCAAAAGTTATATATTGGTGTGAAATGAATGTTCCAAATATTATTAAAATAAATTATCTCGTAGCTTTCGATTGGATAAGTTTAAGTTGACTGCTTTTGGTAAATTTTTTAGATTTTGGGCGACCCGGATGTTTTCCCAAATATTACATCATGCTTTGATTAGGGAAGTTTATCGGAGGATAGTGGGGAAATGTGGTTTGTATTTGGCGAGTAAAAGGGTTAGATTTGGATTGCTCGAATTTTGTTTAATTTGGGTCTAAATTGGCGAGGAGATGAAGACATTGGTAGTTTGAGGGATTGAAAACTTTTGGTTAAGAAATTTTTTCAAAATGAGGTTCTAACTCGTTCTACTATAGGGAGGATTTATAGGAGTGCTTGTTTTGATGATGATGATGAGGCAATTAGGATGTCTATCATTTTCTTGGTTTTTAATTTCATACTAGCTCTCATGCTTTCGATAATTATGTTGATGAAGTTTTGTTTAACTTTTTGTCATATGGTGATGTTGCAAGTTATCCATGGGGAAAAGTTGCTTTTGAACAAACAAAGAATTCTCTATCCCTTGCTGTAAAGGGACATGTAAAGAAGGATAAGTTCGGTGGGGTGATATACAATTTTTATAGTGATAGTTATTGTAAATCTTACAAGCTTAGTGGTTTACCTTATGTGTTTCAAGTTTTCTTGTTTGAAACAATTCCCACATTGAAAGTCAGGGGTTTCTGTATTGATGATAATGATTCAGAATTCAGATTATTCAGATGGAGAGAGATAGGAAAGGCTCCGAAGAATGAGAAGTTGAACGACCTGGTTTTTGGTTCTGGTCAGGTATGCTGGTTACCATTTTCATTAAATGCAGTTTCCTTTTCATAAGTTATTGGTTTTTTTCTTCTTTTTTTTTTGTGTACTGACTTTTTTCTTTTTATTTTCAATGTTTCTGATATGGTATATTTGGTGCTTTTTAATTTGTTTCAGTTGACTATCCAAAACATTGTTCCTACGGAGGTTGAGAAGTTTCGGTTGGATTTAGGAGTTTTTTTATTTTTCAGTGGAAATGACAGTGGAGCCAAAAGGTCTGATATTAAAGTTGAATCATTAAGGAAGGTTAGAGACCCTATGTTTTCTATTTCGATCTTGAAAAAATTATTGATGAGAATGTGAAGCCATTGGAAGGAAGTTGATGGAAGTGAAGAAAGAAATCGAGAATTTGGGTGTTGAGGTTAAAGATCATTCGTGGTGTTTCATGTTCAAATTTGCATGGACATTAAAAAGATGTTTAGAAAGCGTTTTATGGAAAGTCTAGTTTTCTTAAAGCGGAGAAGTGTAAATGTTAATGATGATGGTGATGGTGATGACGATGATAATGATGATGATTAAATACGATGATGATGATGATTTTGATGATGATGGTGATGATGTTGAGATGGATGAGAATGTTGATGCTTATGATGTTGAGATGGATGAGAATGTTGATGGTGGCAATGTTAATGTAGTAGTTGATGATGTTTTGAAGGTTGAGGTGATGTTCTAATGAAGGTGGTGACAATTTAAAGCAGTTTCATGGAAGTAATATTGCGAATGTTGGTGAGGTTGGTCCGAATAAGTTTGAAGAAATCGATGCAAAGGTTTACAAATATGTTAGATTTTCCATTTTATTTTATGTTTATTAAGTAAATGCTTTGATTTGTTTGGCCTTATTTTTTTACTGAGTTCAAGATAAGAATGGCAATTTAAATTCGATGGTAAAGAGATTGTTGTTTTTACCCTGTAGCGGGTCCTAATTAATGTGGAGAATGAAAAGGTAACAAATTTTTTTTACAATTTTTTTTATGTTATATTCCTATGTCTTATATTGATGAGATGTTTTTTTTTTTGGTAGGTTGAAAAGATTAATGATATTCCAAGTTTTGATATTTTAAGTCAGTGCAGTGGTCAAGAAATTGTTGCTTTCAACTGAAACGAGGTTAGTGAATTTTCAATATTAGTTACATTTACATGTTGTATTAGTAACTTAGTTACGGTGTGTCTTAAAATCCAATATAGGGTATTAAAATCCAATACAGGGCAGTAATTTAATTATGGTGTGTTTATGTTAATATTGATTCTTTTTAGAATTTTTTATTTGATATTGAAATAGTATTTTGTATCATGTCTTAAAATCCATATATAGGCGGTAAAAGTGAAACTACGCATACGCCGATGCTTGATGATATGGTTTTGACAACTCAAGATTTAATCCATTGTGTTGAAGTTGAAAATCTGCAACTAACCCACTTGGTAGGCACCGTAAAATGCACGTGTGCGAGGAGTCTTTGTGTTGAAGAGTCCTTATACGTCGAAGTTTGGTTCTCACTGACTCAACTTTCTTATTTGTTGTTGATGATAAAACATTACGCAGAGGGTCGTATGCATTTTCGAGACATTTTATGGGAATGCCTTTGAAATCAAGAAGATGTCATGTTTGACCAGTGGTTTAAAATTGGTTTAAATAATAGAAAAAGGTATGTTTATTGGAGTTTAATATATTTATATTATTTTTTTTCTAGGAGATAAAATCATTCATTTTATATTTGATATATGTGTTTGTTTTGAAGAATTGAAAAATTTGTTGGGAACAATGACAAAATAGAGCCTCCCTTCAGATTTGGGTCTATTACAATATCTTCCAAAATGTGGTTTTACAAGCTGAAGACTCCTGGACAATGGCTTGATGATGATGTGAGTTTTTTTATTGTTTTTTAATTAATGCATGTTAGTTTCGGATATCTTATCTTATAAGTTTGGTTACTATATGTTTCGCTTTTGGATACAACTTATATTAAAAGTTTTTTTTTTTTTGTTAATATCTCGATTGTTATTATGGTTTCATTTCGGTTCAAAGACATCAACGTCTGTTTGTCTTATATGCGTAAATTGGCTAGATACTCAAACAATATCCAATTAAGGGTTACAACAATGATTGTTGGTTTCATGTGAAGTTAACCAACTTATATGGGGAATATTGTAATAACAATGGTGATAAAACTTTGTTGTTGGGCAACATTGATGTGGTGAAAGTACATTCAAGGGTTTTATATGGAGGTCAACAAACCGTGGGTTGATGTTGATTTTTCATGTTTCCCATTCATATGACAGTTCTCGAACATTGGTTTTATTGGTTTTGATGTCCATCGTAGGGTGTTAGTAGTTTATAATTCTCTTGTTGATAAGGGAACATCATGCGAACAAATATAATGGATGTGTGCGAGCCTTATATTTTCATTCTTCCGATTATATTATGCGGTTGTGGTTTTGGAAGAATAGATGTGATATTGATTTCAATAGTGAACCATATCGCACAAAAGGAGAAAATGATATGATTGATCTTGAATTTCTTTGAGGGTCTACCCGAGCAAATTGATGGGGTAAGTTTACATTTTCTATATTTTTTAGTTTTCCATATATTATGATGTCTCAGATTGATTTCCATTATATCTTTTTATTTTCGATTGATTGTGGTATGTTCACTATTTCTTTTGTGGAACATATTCTCCACAAGAGACATTACCTAGACCGCCAAATCCATTCCCAATAACTCAATACCGCAAGAAACTGTGTGTCAATTTGTTTATCCATGCGAGGAACAAGCAAGTAGCGGATATGAGTGCGAATCCCGAACACCCAAAGTAATTGGTAGTGATGTCTAGTTTGGTTTTGCATCATTTTCATTTATGTTTTGACATTAGATACCATTTGATATGGTTATTGAATGTGAAATGATATTATAAATATTTTGATGATGGAATGATGTATTAATTTTCTTGTTACGTATATGATATTGTTTTGTTGGTTCGGTTTTTATATTTTTTGTTTTATTTTTTATTTTTAAACAATATTGGTATTATTTTTTTCTCGTTCAAGAGGTTTACATCTTTGTATATATACGGGTAATAATTTTATCGTTGGTTGGTAAACATTCAATCTTAACAAATTTTATGTATAAGCATTTTATACCTCAGACGTATTTGTTTGTTATGATTTAGTTGGTTGCCAAATTTGAATGTATAGGTAACATTTTTTATTGTTGTTGGTAACTAATTAATTAATACTAACAAGAAATTATAAAGCGATTAACGATTTGTATCATGAATTTGTTCTTTATGTTTGGGTTTGTTGGAAACAGTAATACCAAAGTTACCAACTATTGTTTGTTATTGTCATAAAGAAGATTTACAACTTAATTATCCAATTATCACATGCCATTAAGAAGAAATACAACTTAATTAACCAATTATGAAATTAATCATCTTTAAATACTGTGCAATTGAAATTTGTTTTTATTACACAAGCAAAATGATTAAAATGATTACAATATGTCTGATTACAGAAGGTATGTATATATCAAATTTTTCGTGGTCTTGAAATTGGTGGTTTATTGCATGTTTTTCTATTGTGTCCTTTTTCTTGGCATCTGCTGCACTTATTTTGAAATGTAATTTCAGATATATGCTTGTATCTACCTTTCTTTGGTCTTCCGGCTGGTCTTCTTGTATTTGGTGGTTTGACACATATGCTCTTAATAGCTTCTGGAACATCCCAAGTCTCTCTGTCATCTAATGGCATGATGGAAGTTGAATACGTGTCGACCAAAGTTTTATTTGAATAATATTCTGAGCAAAAATCATAACAGCTCAAATTCCTCTTTCCAATAACAGCAGCAGCGTGTGCGCAAGGCATCTCATGGTACTGAAATTTTCGGCATGTGCATGTCTTTTGTTCCATGTCCACGATAAATTGTTTGACGTTATCATAAACAGTGAAAATCACTAGGTTTGATGTCTCAACCTACAATAGCATTTAATTGTGTAGTCAGTATGTATAATAATATTTTTGTATATATAATTTGAAATAATGAAAGTCATATGTAATGTTGGTATCTTTATCAAACTTTAATGCTGGAAAACAAAACTGCATAACTTTGTTTAATTTGATTTCAGATGCAATTTTGTCGTAATTAGATTGCAATTTTCTCTCAGCTGTTGTGGAAAGGGTTGTGAAAGAAGACATTGCCGATTGTTTGTTTGTGAAATACCATCTTTGAACCATACAACGTAGGCATTCAATCATTGATGCAATTGGAAGATTTCTGATTTCCTTTATTGCATTATTAATAGATTCAAGCGGTGTTCAAGTCATTGTTGAGTATCTCGCCATGATCCATGGAGCCTTGTACACTTGTCTAGATGAACTTCTTCTTCCAAATATTTTCTTATTCGAGCATCAATTGCATCAAGTTGATTCATGTGTATGTTGAATTCTTCAACGGTGTAAGCTCTGCATGCCGCGTTGTATGCTTGTTTGACTTCTTCTCCTTTCTTTTGAACCTGTTTTTTATGTTTTTCAAAATATGGTATGTGCATGAACCGTGCATGACATCAGGGAACACACTGTTAAGTCCCTTTATAATTGCTTCATGTCTATCTGAAACAATGCATTGTCCTTCTCTAACTCCACAAGCATCTCTTAAATTAATGAAAAACCATGTCCAGGATAATTCATTTTCACTGTCCACAACTCCAAAAGCAATTGGTATAATGTTTCTGTTTGCATCTTGAGTGCTTGCTATGAGAAGTGTACCCCCGTAGGTTGATTGTATGAAGGTGCCATCAATTACAATGATGGGAAAACAATGGCGCCATGCTTCAATGGATGCTCTTATTGCAAAGAAGAGATATTTGAATCGACCATTATTATCCAACTGCAAGGCTGTAATTGAACCTGAAATGAATTTCCAGTTTGGTCAATGTAAATATATGTACTACATATTGCCCATATTTGTAGTTGATAATGCTCTAAGTGTAGTACTAATGGCTTGCAAGTAATCATAAATTAATAATTTTTATAGTGTTCAGATGGTGTCTAAAATGCTTTTTAAATAGTTATATTTATTGTATACACTGCTCGCATGAAAAAATTATTTTTTTTTTTTAATTATTATATTTATTAGCCAAACTTTAATTAATAGGTAACCAAATCATTTAATATTGGTAATTGAAATTTTAAAAACATAAAAAAATGGTTTCTAATTGATACCTGGATTTGTTTTTGTAGCATGTGCAACCACGAAGGAATCATAGTGTAGTCGTGTGGATTCCCTCTTACTTTTTCCATTGCTTTTTCCTTCGCTCTCCATGCTTTTTGGTAGGAGATGGACACATTATACTCCGTCATCATATCTTCCACAATATCGGTTGGTGTGTAAATTTTCTTGAAGTTAGTTAGTCTATGCATTATGCATTCACTAACCATTTCACTATTTGCTTGTCTATGATCTCCAAGTAGTATGTTGGATGAACAAGTGTGTATATCATTAAACTCTCTCACCTTGAACATATTTGTTTTCCGTAATTTTGATGCTCTTAGTTTCCATTTGCAACTTTCATTGTCGATGCATACCAGAACAAAGTCCCTTCCATCGGGTTCTTTCTACCTCAGGTTACTGTTTTATACGATTGAATGTAGCCTTATTGCTTGTGTTAATATTCTTTTGTCTTTGTAAGTTTGATGAATTCTTACCTCAAACTTATTCGGATCCGATATGACCTCATCAATTGTTCTTTCTTTCTTGGTTGTCTGCGTCATGTTCTTTACCAGCAACTTCAATGGCCGGATGCTTTCAACAAAATTTGATCCAAATTGGTCTCCTTGTGTTTCCAAAATTTCAAGATCAAGATTCCTTTGTGCCAATCTCATGGCGTTTCATCTTGCATTATATTTTCTTCTTCAATTATGACGTTTTGTAAGTCCTGTAGTTCCTCCAATGTGGTATTCGGAATCTATAATCGGAGGATACTTGCCATGTTCAACTGATTTTTTACTGATTTCCATATAGAATTTGAAAGTTGATTCATTTGTCACCTTGATTGGAGGGATGTTGCTGCTAATATGAAATTTGATTGACAACTCTGTTTTGTAGCATTCTAGGCTTAATGCATTGCATATCAAGTTGTGCATTTCTGTGAATGAACATGTTGAAGGGACTAGTAGGCCGGTGACTTCGAAATTTTGATATTGGTTACTGTCACTCCACGTACCGTTGAAGTAAATTACAACTGGAATCATATCCATGTTACGGCAACTGAAACAGTAAAATTATTACAATTATGTAAATAGTCAGTATATGAACATATAGTAATCAAATTGTCACTTTTTTAGTACTAATAAATTTTCCCTACATTATTTGCATTTTCAAATTTAAGAATGCTTAGATAGTCAATCAGAATCAAAATATTTTTAAATTTTGATGATTATGAATGTTTGAATTGAAATTTTTATTTATTATTTTTGCAGTAAACCGAATCAACAATTTTCAAAGAATCAAAATAGACATTATAAGTATTCATGAATGTGAATTAAAATAGACATTCTAAGAATCAAAATAGACATTCAAGAATCAAAATAGACATTCTTAGTTTCCTCAAGCTATGAATGTGAATTACATTTTCCTTTTCATAATTGAAATTAATTTTACTCCTTTATTGGTTGCCAAATCATCAATTTTATTAGTTGTATACTACTACTTTATTAGTTTCCAAATCAACTTTACATAGTTACCAAAATATATATTATTAGTATCAATATTTTTGGAAAAATTTGTTTTCAACTCATCGTAATTAAATTTTTAAAAGTTATGAAATTGGTATCAACTTTTACTTTTTCCATAATCAATTTTCTGATTATGAATGTATATTAGTAGGTAGTTAGTATATGTAAATCACATAGTAATCAATTATAACTTTTTAGAAATACTTATTTTTTACACAATGTTTGCATTGTCAACTTTAAAGAATGAATAGACATACATATGTAACAAAATTATTATATGAATGATGCCAGATTATGAATGTTTAAATTTTTTAAATTATTATTAGTTGAGTGAATCAACAATAATCAGTTTCCAAAACAGATATAAGTAGTATCTATGCATATGTAATTGACTGTTTTCATTCATTTTATAAAGAAAACACAAATTATGGTTCAGGGGAGGTTAAATACAAACTTATGTATACTTAAAATTTGAACCACGATTGAACATTTAATTTACCTTTAGTAAGCGAAATTAATAATATTTTTTTATTGGTTTCCAAATCAACATGTTATAGTAACCAAAATATTTTATGAATTATTCCAGATTATGCATGCTTATATTTAAAAAAAAAATAGTATTATTTAAAAAGTAATAAAATTATTCTTATTTTCCATGTATAACTTAACAATTTTAAGTAACCAAAATAGAAATATTTAGTATATATACATATGTAACAGTATGTCTTAAGTCAATTTATAAACAAAACTAAAATAATGTTTTTGCAGAGGATAAGTTATAAATAATGAACATTTACATTCGAAACTAAATTGTATTTAATTATGCATGCGTTTAAAGTAACCAAATATATATTTTAATGTTGCCAATATATTAAATGAATTCTTCAATCAATGAATGAAAAATACATTTTCCTTTCCAAACTGATATTAATAATATTACTTTATGGGTTTCCAAATCAATATTTTATAGTTTCCAAAATATATAATAATAGTATCAATATTTTCTGCAAAATTTTATGTTCATTCATTTTATTAAATTTTGAAAAGATATGATTTTGTATGGTTAATCTGCGAAATATTGTTTACTTTACTCAAAGTAACCAAACCTTGATATGAATATCCCCAAACTTCAATTTTGTAACGAATACGTACCTTTGAATGAAGATGCAGATTTAGTTTGATTTCTCAGAATATAATTTTTCCTTCTGTTCCGAAAATATCTTGAAATCTCTTATTATAATGTGATGTTCGGATGCTATGTTTCTACTTTCTGTTGCTTTCGATTTCGATTTCCTCTATATTTCTCACAAACCTTCTTCTCGCAAGCTTCTTCAATGGATGCTCTGTTTTTGTTTTTTTTTCCGTCGGAATTTTGGGTAATTTGGTGACGTGATTTGGTGAGTATCTGGTTTAGTTGGTAACTGACAAAATAGGTGGAGTAGTTTTCTCCTTGAAATTAGGGATTTCTTTTTTTGTTGGTTTGGATATACTGATGTGTATTGCATTATTTTTGGCATTATTATTCATTATTTCACTGTTATTAAAATTATTTAGTTGATGCACTATTGTTGTAATTACTTTATATTTGTTGTATACTTATGTAAAGAACCCTAAAAGAAACTCTCAAGTACGTAATGAAAGTCATATATATTTTAACATATTTCACTGTATTTAAAGTCATGTGTTGTGTTGAAAATTGCTTTAATTTTTGTCTATTTTTAAAAAAATTATATATTCCCATGTTTCGAGTTTCAATTTGATGATGAAGCATGTATTATATTGACTCTAGTATTTTCTATATATCGATGAGAATTATTTCATGTTCTTATTGCATGGATTTGTCAAAAAAATAATTTAATTGTATTTTCTTGTATAAAGCCAAATAATTTGAACATGTATATATAATATAAAATAAATAAAATTCATTACACGTTGGCAAACTACAAAAATGATTAATTCTATTAATTTAATTTAATTTATTCAAATAAAAAATAGCTAGCTCCATTAATTAACTTAAATAAAATAACTAACTAAATTAATTAATTTAAAATACATGATTTTGCCATTACACGTAAACATTTCTGAATTGTGTATCTAATTAGCAAATTTGCAATCACCTATCCATCATCATAAACAAAATCAACTTGCATAAAGAGAATCCAAGCTTCCATATATAAGAGTGGAAAAACAAGAGAATTAACACCAAATTAAGAGAAAATAAAATTCCACAAAAGGAAAAAAAAAATAAAGAAAAGAAAAAGAAACTCCACAAAAAAAAATATATGAATCACATAAACGGCTAATGATAACTAAATTAAATATATAGGGGGGAGTCTCACCAAAAGATAAAAGAAACCCTCACCCAGATATCTAAGTATTGAGTCTTTGAATGTTAAGATTTTTGTCGAGAGAGAAAAGAGTTTGGCTAGTCTTCAATTACTTACTAGAATAGTATCACTGCTGGGTCGGCATACTCATGGGTTAATTTGGGTTTGTTTTATTTAAAACCAAATAAGTTTTGATTGTGTAATCGGTTTGTTCGGGAGCATTTTATCGACTTTTATGTGGGTCAAAGGCCTGACACTGGAAGGGGTTTATGAGCCCATGGGGCGAAGCCCATGGAGAAGCTGAAGGTATTTGGGTTCGGCATCCGAGTCCTTTGGGCCAAGGCTCAGACCCGGTGGTAAGTTCGGTTGGGTTGGACCTGTGCAGTGGGTCATCATGCGCACAGAGTTTAGAATCCTAACCGTATTTTGAATACGGCAACTCCAAAGATAGCGTTTGGACTGAATTTCACTTCCACCTTTTAAGGAGATTGTATTGGACCAAAATTATGGTAGCTACCATAATTAAGAGTCATAAACCGACTCGGAGAAAGATTCTAGGGTGATGAGAGTACTATAAATACAAGGTTGGGGTTACAATTAATAAGTAATACTTTCTTTGAGCACTAAACACTTAGCCTCCATTGTTAAACCTTGTGAAGCTGGTGCAGATTTATTCTCACATCGAAATTTATCCTCAAATGCAAGACACCGTCAAGCTTGTGATCTGTTATTGTGCAGGTTCAAGTGCGTGAATTCTGTGATTGGACGCGCCTTAGGAAACTTCAAGTTAACATTAAGGCTAAAAAGGGGGCTTGACTTCGACTGCCAAATAAGTATCACGAAAATAAGGAGGGCTTGTCACGAAAATAAGTGTGAAATTTTCATATATTAGTATATATAAATATTCATAAATTATAAAGGTAAGTGCAAAATGTAATAATAATAATAATAATAATAATAATAATCTTTTACAAATTCTACTATAACGTAATTGGGTAAATTAGACTAATTAGCGTCTAGTTTTAATTCAAATAGACTATGTGGTTGGTAATTACTAATTACTAAATATATTTGTAATTTCTTTACTAATTATAAAGAGAGGGGATAGTTATTTCTTGAGACTATGTCACAACATATCAATAATTACCTTATTTTTTTCTCTCATTAATCTCTATCCTTATTTTCTTTTTTCTCATTCATATTTTTTAAATTTTATTTAAATATTTTAATTTTTTTTAATTACACACTGTGTACCAGACAGCCAGTATTAAATAAGAATAATATTAGAGACAAACTATTCTACAAATATTTTACAAACTGCTAATGTGACATACTTCACTTTAGCATTTAATTTGTGTGGGGCCGAAGACTACATTGAAACAATTTGTTGATTAATATGTTGAGGTGGAGTATGTCACATTAACAATTTGTAAAATAATTTTTATCGAGAAGATTCTAGAAGATTTTTTTTTAATTTTCTAATCAACATTTCATGTTAATTGATATTTGGAATAGAAAAACATTTCATGACACAGCTCTCTTTTAATGTTATTTAATGAAATTAATATATACTAATATATTAAATTTTGCAATAGGGTACTAGTTAATTTTTTGAGTTTACAGATGTTCTTTATTAATCAATACATTATGATACTTATAATTATTAAATTGTCAATATACGTGAAATTAACATTTTAGTGAAATATACGTGAAATGATAAATGTACTTTTATATTTTTAAAGTTAAACTCAATTTAAACCGATAAATGTACCTCTAAGTCTCTATATTTATATTTCGTGCTTGATCAAAAGTATAAATTTAGAGTGCTTCTACAATTATCGGAAAATTGGACATTTTAATTTTTATTATTTTATTTTTATTTTTATTATGATTTCAAAAAATGTATAGTATTTATTATTAATGAAATTTTTACAAAATATAGTGTTGTAGGTGTAATTTAGATACATATACAATAACAGGGTTTATAAATTACACCTACAACACTATATTTTGTAAAAATTCTTGTTAGAATAAATACTATACATTTTTTGGGAGTCACAAGTAAAAAAAATAAAAAAAAATAAATTAAAAATGTACAATTTTCTTATCCAAATTTTCAATCTGCCAAGACTTATTCATAAATTTATAGTACCAAGGAACACTCAACCTCTGTTAAGTGCATTCTTAGAATCTAGCTCTACCTCCAAATCTAAATTTTACCAACAGACTATATTTATCATCATACTTACTCTTGGGTTGCGTATTTTCATATAATGAATTGTCTTAATTGGGCTCGACATAAGTCTGATAGAATTGGGTCATTATTTTGTCAACTAAGGCATCATGCAATTAACATATCCAACATTAACTCCTTTTTCAATAGGATATCTCTATACAATTTCAATTAGAAATTGTAACTCTATTGGGATGGTGTAGCAAAATTATAAATGCACATTTTTAACATTTTTAACCTACTAAATATTAGCTCATCCATTATTAACCTATCTTGAAGCCAGTTCTTACTCGAATGTATTCCCCTGATGGCCCAAGAGTATTTTATGGTGCGTTTAAGCTAGTGATTAAACGTCTGGACAAATTCAAACGTTAACATTGGAGCTAGAATAAGGGTCTTCTAGTATTTAATGGAGTTCTTTTTCAATTTCCTTTCAAGAGTTTGTATGTTTTCCCCTCTAGAATTCCTTTCACAACCACTGTCACGGGAAAAAGAAGACAGACTTAAATTGTGGATTGAACTAGTCATTTGTAGATAATGAAAAGTGAAAACAATAAGATTCGAAGGATCATACTGAGAATAAGAGGAGATTTGAAGATGAATCGACGCTAAATCTGCTACTAATAGAAAATTAGAGTTTTATTACGTCTTTTCAAAGATCTAATCACAGAATGCCAAAAAAGTGTATTAGCTCCCACTTCTTCTCTATTTATACTGCGATTTGGTGTTCCTTCAACAATTATCTAACGATTGAGGTAGTAATGGGACACATATCGCAAAACGTACACGTGTGTGTCATGGTTATCTCCTCCCCCAAGGTGGTTGCACACGCCTACATAAAGTCTCTTGTCTTAAATAACACCTTTTGAGTTGAACCCAGTGTTAAACTCTATGTGTTTACTTCTTAGCAACCCATGTCAGACTAGGTAAATTCCTCTTAATCCCATATTTGAGTAGATCGTTTATTTAAAGTCAAAAATAACATCACTTCCACAATGAGGATGACCCATTCAATAATAAGTTATATATATATACACTATTACACTTTACAAATATAAAATCATAATTAAAATTAAAAATAAAATAATAATAATAATAATAATAATTAATATTTATCTTAATTTGATTTAATTTTGTATATATTATAAGAGAATGTATTGAGTATCCAATTAAATTTGTATCAATCGCGTATGTATTGAATCAGAATTCGAGTAATTTGAATCTTAAACGAGTCAAATATAACTTTTCTCAAATTCTACTCATATTTTTATTCGAACTATTTTTTATGCTCAGATTTAGAACATATTATTAACAAATTCGAGTCTCACTCGTATTTTTTCGAGTCGAAGTTGAACTGTTTAGTTCGTTTATAGCCTTACTTTCTAGTGGTTCTTTCTGTGTAGGTCCAAGCCCAAGCTGCTGATTGAACGTGAGGAAAAATTCAAGTGTTAACACTTACCATGAACAACCCTTTATTATTAAATAAAACTTTTATGTTATGTTTGGATTGTAGTTGGAATAGAATGACTCATTCTCATGAAATGAAAAAAAATTATGTTTGGTTGTTTCATGGAATGGAATTAGTTTTTTCCATACCTGTCAAATAATTAAATTTTATGTAAACCCTCAAATTTTACGAATATAGATTTAATTTTCTCGAAATATTTTTTTGAATATTATGGTGTGGATTTGAGATAATGTTATAGTTGTGGGTAATATTTATAAATTTTGAAAAGTATGCAAGTTGTTGTATAATATTCATTTGGTCGGAAAATATTCTTTTTGTCGGAGAATATCCGTACGACGACATAATCATTGGTGGACCCCACAACGAAATTATTGTCGGATTAAAAAAATGACAAAAATATTTTTATGAAAATAACGACGGAAGTTTTATCGTTAAAACTGTTGAACAACTCAGTAGTAAAAGTACAATAATACGCGTGGTTGTATAGTAGCACACGGTATTGATTATTGATGCTTACGTGAGAAGTCACTCAGTTTTGTTCAATTATTATTTCAGTAATTGTTGCATAGTATCTCACGTTATTTGATTCAATTATTCATTGATATTTTATATATTATTAAATCAATAATTGAGATGACAAAGTTATTAATATTATTATTTGCAATATTAACGATGTGCAGAAGTTTCCGCCAACGAGAGGTTTGATTACCTAATTGCGTGCTAATAGGGAGAAATCATTATTGAAAAGCCTCTTTCTTTAGGAGCGACGCGGTAGATTAACATTGTGAATTATAATAAAGATGATAAATATTATTAAATATATTGAGGTGTCTTTTTATGAAGTCGTGGAAGTTTATATATATATATATATATATATATATATATATATATATATATATATATATATATATAAATTTTGTCTTATTAGTATTATTAATGTAATAAAAGCAGAAAAAACTTTTTATATAAAAATGTAATATTTTTATAAAATTATTTATTTTATTAGACAATAATTAGAATATATTATATTTTATTGTGCATAGTGTTTTCAGATAGTAAAATCTTTTTATATAAAACATAATACTTTTATAAAGTTATTTATTTTATTAGACAATAATTAGAATATATTATATTTTATTACGCATAATGTCTGCATAGTGTTTGCATAGTAAAATCTTTTTATATAAAAAAGAATACTTTTATAAAGTTATTTGTTTTATTAGATTATAAATAGAATATATTATATTTTATTTAAAAGATTTTGTTTTATTAGAATAATTTATTAATCTTGCATAGTAAATCAATATGAACCGTCTGGTTTAAAAGTAAATCAATCAGAATGTTTCATGAATTGAATTCTTATTAGGTCCATTCTCCTATAAATAGAAGTTCATTCCTTCATTATTTTTACTTAACAATTAAAACTGAAACTACAGATAGATAAACTATAGTAGAAAAAGAAGAAAAGTATTCTCGCTAACTGCTACCTCACTTTTTTAATAAACCGGTTCTTAAGGTAAGGGGTATTATTTCTTTTCAGATTACGTAAGAGAACTTCATTATTCCATTCGTTATTATTATGTTGGAATAACGCTGCCATAATCAATCTGCATACATGGTGAAATTCTTCTCGTTATTCCATTCTTTATTATTCTTGGAACATCGTATGCAAGCGTTACGCACGACCTATTCCATTATTTATTATTACATTAGAATATTACGTAGCTTGGTCAGTATTATTACACGATGTGGTAACACGAATTTTATGAAATAAAAGTATTCAATTTTTCTATTTTAATAAATAGTTAAATTGATAAAAAATTAAAATTAAGGGTGATAATTTTATAATCAATCGTTAATTTGATAATTGTAGATCACATCTCAATCTAATCAGAGTTTAACTAACTTCTTAATATATATGCATGCCTTAAGAATCAATGTGAACCAACATATTTAGAAAATAAAATATTAAAGTGCATGTGGTGCTGCATGCCTCCCCCAAAAAGATCTAACTTTGTTCTGCATTGTTTTTTTATTAAAATTTCTATAATATGCATGCATGATTACTAGTTTATTCGATATATATATATATAAGCTGTGGTTAAAATGTTATCAGCAGTTTTTTTGGGAAAACCGTGTTCGCATAGTCAAATTTGGAAAGGGCGGACAGCTCGGGTCATTGCATATGGATGTCAGCAAAATAAATAGTCAATTTCATTTGCATGTGAATGTTTTATAAATTATATAGCAAAACCGGTGTAAAATATATATATATATATATATATATATATATATATATATATATAATTTATAGCAAAACCGGTGTAAATTATATATATATATATATATATATATATATATATATATATATGCTAAACTAGTTTAGCTGTAGCCTTATTTCTAGTAAGTTGGTATAGTTTTGAAGGTTATTTACTTATTACAGTAAGATATATTTAAGGTCACCTTATTTGGGATTGTAATAAGAAATCATGTGGCCTGTGTTAGCATATGGGTGGAGTATATTTGAAGAATAAGGGGTCACGGGGTGTATTATTATTATATATATATATATATATATATATATATATATATATAAATTTTATTTTATTATTATTATTAATGTAATAAAAGCGGAAAAGTTTTTATATAAAATGCAGAATACTTTTATAAAGTTATTTATTTTATTAGATAATAATTAGAATATATTATATTCTATTATGCATAGTGTTTGCGATAAGTAAAATCATTTTATATAAAAGCAGAATACTTTTATAAAGTTATTCGTTTTATTAGATTATAAATAGAATATATTATATTTTATTATAAACCAATCTGGAATCGTCAGTTTAAAAGTAAATCAATCTGGATAGTTCATGGATTAGTTCATTATTCGATCCATTCTTCTATAAATAAAGTTTCATTCCTTCATTATTTTTACTTAATTCAATGAAACTCTATAGAGAAAGCGTAGAGAATTCTTCTTCTATAATCTTGGCGTATTTTCTTTAGCGTTTAAGAAAGCTTTTGGCGTAGTGCAAGTTTCTTCAAGTATATTTCAACCTTTCATTTGAGTACTTTTTCTTTATAATGTAAGGGATATTATTTGTTGTACTAGTAAGGGGTATTATTTCTTTTATATTCATAAAGAGAACTTCTGTTATTTCATTCTTTATTATTTTGTTGAAATAACCTGTATACGCGGACTACCCTATACTTGGTGAAATTCTTTTATTTCATTCCTTATTATTCTGTTGGAATAACGTTATTACATCAAGCAATCCGCATGCATGGTGATTTCTGTTGTTATTTCATTCTTTATTATTCTATTGGAACATCCCCGATTGTGAATTTCGCTTTGAATTTGATTTCGTTATTTATTATTCTCGTTAGAATAACCTCGCCTACATGTGAATACCGCATGCATGGTGATTTCGTTGTTATTCCATTCTTTATTATTCATTGGAACATCACATCGGTGCGAATTTACTTCGACGACGATTCCGTTCTTTATTATTCTGTCTAGAATATCCCGTCATGCATTCTGTGGGACTGGTTCTATTATTTATTATTTCGTTGGGAATAACCATGCTGCTTGCATCTATCGCATTGCGCATGGTGAATCCTTTTGTTATTCCATTCTTTATTATTCTGTTAAAATAACTTGTCTATGTGGATTACCACATGCATGGTGAATGATCCTTTATATTCATTCCTTATTAAATTGTGGAAATGATCTGGTTACGTTGATTATGATGAGAGTCATAATAAAAGCATTGGACTGATGAAAATAATGGGTATATGAAGTATTAGAAAGTGTTATGATGAGTTATGTTGGTTATTATATGAAAACATGAAAGTTTCTTAGAAATCACAAAGGGTTGAAAAATCAGATTTTGGTAAAAATGGAACATGAAATTCAATTGACCATATCTCCTATTATATTTTGATTTTTTGAGTGTGGTCAAGTTCTAGAGTTAGATCTATGAGTTTTCTAACTTATCCAAGTGGAAACACTGAAAAAGGTGTTGTAGATTTTCGTGTGAACTGATTTTAGCAAAACACGAAAAAGTGAAAAATAGGAAAACAACTACTGCCAGAAATTTTAAAAGGGTATTTTCGGCCATTTAATTTGTGAGAAAAATTCTGGCCTTTTGGGACATAAAAGTATATGGTATAAAGTACCTCCTGTCCAAAAATGAGCTCATTCTGACTTAAAATGAGCAAGTTATGACCATTTTAATATTTAGGTTTTTTCGACGAAAAAGGCTATAACCGGAGTTCTATAACTCCGATGACCATGAAATTAAATCTGGAAGCTCACGTTAACATGTGTAAGATCCTGCCAAGATTTGGGAATTTCTAGAGTTAAACTTGAGGTAGCTAATTTCTTAAAGAATTAATTAGAAATTAATTTTTGAAAAATAGTAAATGAATTTTAAAAATTCCGAGAAAAATATATGTTCATTATGGGACTATATTCTGCTAAATCCCAGAAAACAAATATTTTTGGGACTGATTTGGTATTTTTCATAAAAATGGTTTAGTTACGAACATATGAGTTAAATATGTTATGTGAAGTAACAAAGTTGGAAAATAGAATTTTATGGCTTGGAAATCTTATATAAGGTATATGCAGATTTTTGATGAGGGATTTAATCATTGGTGATGAAATCTTATGAGTATGATATTTTTGAATGATTAAATGCATTATTTGGTAAAGTGTAAACAATTGAAATAAATTGTTTATAAGTTTAAGTGATTAAAATATTGTTATGATATTAATAATATTAGATTATGAGTGGTTGATAATATTTGGATAAATTTAAAGTCTTTAATATTTATCCTTGTTTTCGTTGATTAATACTTATATATTGTCATCATCATCCTCGTATATATTATGTTGAAAGTCATTTTTTGTGGCACAAGTGCGTAGATGGACTTGGTATGATTATGACACTGGGATTATTCGGTATAATCATAATACCGTAATGTTACAAATGATATGGAAAAAGTCCTCATTGGCCGTAGTGCATTGATGGATAGTTTTTGGTATGATTATGGCTATGGATTCTCTTCAGCCAAGGGTGCAAAGATGAATTATTTTATGGCATGATCAGGACCGTTGATGAAAACACAATTATCTTTGGCCCGTAGTGCATGGATAATTCGTGGTCGTGATACTAAAAGAATATCCTTGGCCTATAGTGCAGGGATGAATTGATGATGTGGATTAATTATTGAGTTGAGTCTCAGCAATGAAATATTAATTCATGGATGTGATAATAATGAATATCCTTGGTCGTAGTGCATGGATAATTCATGGATGTGATATTAATGAATATCTTTGGCCATAGTGCAGGGGTGATATGTGGATTATTTATTAAGCTGAGTCTCAGCGATAAAAGATTGATAATAAACTTTTAAATTCGTAGAAGATAGTAGATATCATGCTCTACTTGATTCTTCTAAAATACAATTGTATGTCTTTGGCCTGTAGTGCAAAGATGAATTGTTAATGAATATCTTTGGTCGTAGTGCGAAGATGAATTTATTAGTATGATTATGAGCAAGGATTGTGATTTGGTATAACCATGATTTTTGATGTTTCAGGTGAAGATAGGTGATGAAAATTATCTTCGTCCTGGGTGCGAAAAGGAATTCAGAATCACAATTATGATTATGAGTTATTCATATGATTGTGGACAGAAATTGTTGATTGATGTTACAGGGATAAAACATTATTGGTGGACTTTTAACATGGAGAAGATAATAGACCTGATTGTCTATTTGACTTTTTTAATGGATTGTTTGTTCCGCTTCAACTATGGTTGAAAAGTTTTATCATCTACCATATGTTCTAAATCTCTGATTTATTATTGACATAAGCTATTGATAATTTAATTATCTTGAGTAATGATATTCTTTACTGGGATAGTTGTGCTCGCCCTTTTGCTTCACAATTCCTTTCAGGTAATAAGAGTATTGCTGAGTCGAGCGGGGATAACAGGGGAATAGAACGATGGTCTATAGCTGTTGAGGTTTTCCCTAAATAGTATGTAAATAATTTTATTGAGAACTTTAGATAAGTGTGTCGTATTGTATACATCATTTGATATTTAATTTTGGTGAACCGAATAGGGTGAGGCGAACCCAACTTTGGAAAGGTGTTTTGTCACTATTATACAAGATGTCTAATGACATACAACCTCGTGTTATCATAAGACAGGGTTATGCACATCCACTTGTTGAGTATATCTACGAGCACTACCTATATGATCTTGGAGTTTATTTGAAATATAATTTTCACTTGGAGACAGTGGAGATAGTTATATGTCAAGAGAAGACTCACCATTGGAAGGAACATGATAGTAATCTTCTCGTTTTTCTTTGGGGTCTATTGGGTCAACCAAGGATAATTCTCTGGACATATGATATCTATCATAACCTAAACGCATGGCCTCCCATGTACGAAGGTTTTCTTGAGCACTTCTCAAAGATTTTAATTCCTAAAATAGTTTTTGACTGTACTTTTATGTAACATACCATTGTAAGGTTGTGGTCGAGGCACCATGAGAGTTACATATATTTGTATTAAAATTTACAGTTTAACTGTGGTCGTACTCTGCACGACAATTCAACAGTTGTATAAATGAAGTTGTAAATGATTTTTATAGTGTATTTTCTGGCGACTCAAGATGGGTGATGTATACCTATTTTGGGGGCGTCACACCTGACCTGGTTCCATTAATTATTATTCTGTTGGAATAACCTGTCTGCGCGGTCTATCACATGCATGGTGATTTCTGTTGTTATTCCATTCTTTATTATTCATTGGAATATATCTGTTGGTGCAATTTACTTTGACACGTTCCGTTATTTAATATTACATTGGAATAACTTTTATGCATGCGGTCTATCGCATGCCTAGTGATTTCTTTTGTTATTCCATTCTTTATTATACTCAGTTGGTTAAAGTTTTGGCTTTTATATTCTTTGAAATTAGTGGAATATCTTTGATATTTGTGCTTCATCCAGTATATTTTTATGGAAATATTCTTCTGAGCATTCTTGAATTTTACTCTACAAAGAAGTGTCATGTTGACAATTTGGACGTTATTAGTTCCTGGATAAATTAATTCTTAAACTTGTTTTATTGAATTCTTATATCATTGTCATCATCCTCATGTTTATATTATGTTGAAAGTCATCTGTGGCCTGTAGTGCATAGATGGACTTGGTATGATTATGACTAGGGATTAATCGGTATAATCATGACCGTAATGTTACAAATAATGTGGTAAAAGGTCCTCATTGGCCCGTAGTGCATTGATGGACAGTTGTTGGCATGATCATGACCATTGATGAATACGAATATCCTTGGCCCGTAGTGCATGGATGATTTATGGTTGTGATACTAATGAATATCCTTGGCCGTAGTTGTGACGCCCCCAAAATTAGGTATACATCACCCATCTTGGGTAGTCAGATACATGGTACAGAATTTAAATACAACTTACTAATATAAGCGTCAGGTAATAATACGATATGTAGTCGTGAGTTTGAATACAAATATTGTCTACTAGATATTATACAAACTCAAAAGGAGTCCTCATTACAATTATTATCACACTATTTCACGTAATAGTGAGGACTACTAATGCTATCCTCCGGACCATTACTCCGTTCCCCGACTCGTCTCGCCTATATTCTCATTTCTCAAGAGAAACGTTGAAAGAAAGGGTGAGCTCAACTAGCCCAAAGAAAAAATATTATGATTAAGATAATGCAAAATAAATTATCATTAGCCTACAACAAAGTTGTTAAACCGATAAAATATAATGAACATCAAGTTTAACATTACGGCCATGATTACATCGAATAGTCTCTGGTCATAATCATACCAAGTCCATCTACGCACCACAAAAAGCCACGATGACTTTCATCACATCATTTGTAACATTACGGGCCATGATTACAATCAATAGTCTCTAGTCATAATCATACCAAGTCCATCTATGCACCATAACAGCCATGATGACTTTCAACATAATATAAACATGAGGATGATGACAATGATATAAGAATTCAATAAAACAAGTTCAAGAATTATTTTATCCAGAATTATTAATGTCCAAATTGTCAACACGATCTTGTTTTTGTAGAGTAAAATTCAAGAATGATCGTAAGAATATTTCCATGAAAAGGCATGGATGAAACGCAAATATCAAGGATATTCTACTAATTTCATGGAGTATAGAAGTCAAAATTTTAACCAACCGGGTATAATAAAGAATGGAATAACAAAAGAAATCACCACGCACGCGATAGAATCAAGACAGCAAAAGTTATTCCAATGTAATAATAACGGAACCAGGTCAAAGTGAAATTCACACCGATAGGATGTTCCAATGTAATAATAAATGCGAATAATAAATGATGGAACCAGTCCTGGTGTATAGATGTATGTGATATTCAACGTAATAATAAAGGCGGAATAATAAAAATGGAACCAGTGCGGTGTGTAAACACATGCACAAGATATTAATGCAGAATATTAAAGAATGAAATAATAGAAGAATGTCACAAAGTATAGGGTAAAATCACAGATATCTGAGTTATTCCAATGTAATAAATAAGAATGGAATAACATAAGGATTTCACCAAGTATAGGTATGCCATGTATACAAAGTTATGTATAGGGTATGCCACTTTTACAAAGTTATTCCAACAAAATAATAAAGAATGGAATAACAGAAGTTCTCTTCATGAATAAGAAAGAATAACACCCCTTACGAGTACAACAAATAATATTCTCTACCTTAGAAGAACTGAATATTGGAAAAGTGAAGTAGCAGAATACTTTTCTTCTTTCTCTCTGTAGTTTCTCTCTCTAGAGTTTCAATGAATTCGTAAGAAATAATGAAGGAATGAGCTTTCTATTTACAGAAAAACTGAGGGTGGCTCTTGGTCTTAACGAAGGGTCAAAATGACTCTTGATAATATGAAGAGACAACTACTATTCATGAAGGGGTAATTAACCTTTGGAACAATCAAGAAGCGTTAACTCTTGGTAATATTCAAGTGGACAACTACTATTATTTGCGAAGGGTAATTACTATCGATTGTAAGGTAATTACTATCGACGAAGGTAAATACTATTGAAGAAGGTAATTACTATCGATTTAAGGTAAATACTATATCGACGAAGGTAATTACTATTCACAAAGGTAATTACTATTTACAAAGGTAATTCTTATCGACGAAGGTAAATACTATCGACGAAGGTAATTATTATTCACAAAGGTAATTACTATTTACAAAGGTAATTACTATTGACGAAGAGACTCTTAGATGATGACATATATGCCCCCCATAAAATAATCAAACTTACCACAAACGCCTCATATAATGGACTCTTTATATACATCAAGGATTGAATAAATATTACCACAAATCATTTTATTTTTAATCAACACATATTTAATCTTTCAACAATTATTAATCATTTATAACTTGTCGTCTCAATTAATAATATAACATATTATACGGATGATTTGTGATAATAATTGAATCGATAATATAAGAGATATGATGCAGCAATTCTTGTAGAAATAATTGAGTATAGCTAAGTGACTTCTCACGTAAGCATCGATAATCAATCTGGTATTCTACTATGCAACCCACGTATTCTTGTACTTTTACCATCGGGTAGTTCAATAGTTTTTTTGGTAACACCTCATAGTTATTTTTGTAAGAAGATAATTTTGTCGTTTTCTAACTACGACAATACTTAGTTATGGGGTCCACCAATGATTGAGTAGTTATACGAATATTCTCTAACAAAAGAATATTTCCCACCAAACGAATATTTTATAACAACTTGCTTACTTTGCAAAATTTATAAATATTACCCACAACTATAACATTATATCAAATTTATTCCATAATATTCAAAAATAATATTTATAGAAAATTCATCTTTATTTATAAAAGTTTGGGTCTTACAACCCATGCGGGGATGATGTGGATTATTTATTTGTTGAGTCTCAGTAAAATCCCAAATTTTACGAATAAAGATTTAATTTTCTCGAAAATTTTTTTGAAAATTATGGTGTTAATTTGAGATAATATTATAGTGGGTAGTATTTATAAATTTTGCAAAGTATGCAAGTTGTTGTATTATATTCGATTGGTCTGGGAATGT
The DNA here is from genome assembly GCA_020205615.1 of Panax quinquefolius. Classification (NCBI taxonomy): domain Eukaryota; kingdom Viridiplantae; phylum Streptophyta; class Magnoliopsida; order Apiales; family Araliaceae; genus Panax; species Panax quinquefolius. The sequence goes on along the minus strand of CM035168.1, from coordinate 134,354,575 downwards.
GTCGGGAATATTCGTGATGACTCAAGATAATCATGGTGGACCTCAAGAACGGAATTATCATTTTGAATGAGAAAACGACAAAAATATTTTTTATGAAAATAACGACGGAAGTTTTACCGCTAATATCGTTGAACTACTCGTTAGTAAAAGTAATAAAGAATACGCTATGGTTACATAGTAAGACACCAGATTGATTATTGATGCTTACGTGAGAAATCACCCGCTTATACTCAATTATCGCTATAAGAATCACGCATCATATCTCTCATATTATCGATTCGATTATTGTTAAGATTATCCGCATTATATGTTATATTATTAAATTAATAATTGAGACGACAAAGTTATTCATATTATTAAATTGCAATATTTACAATGTCTAGAAGTTTGTCAAGGAGAGGTTTGGTCACCTAACCAATTGCGCGCCAATAGGAGAAATCCTTATTGAAAGCCCTCTCTTCCCGGGAACAACTTTGGTTGCTAAATATGTGGAGTTATAATATTAATGATGAATAAGTTCGTGTTGATTAAAGATGAATTTGATAATTTCATTGTGTTGGGATTATTTGTGTTAGTAGAAATCGATATCTAATCTGATGATAATTGATGTCTAGAGGTTATATTGTTCAATCGGGTATTCGGGACACTTTTCGTGTCGGAGTACTATTCATGAGTTACTATTCACGAGTTACTATTCACGAGTTACTATTCATGAGTTACTATTCATAAGTTACTATTCACCCGAATAATATATTTCTTTTGGTCCAAATTATTTTTGGGTACAATATTATTCCATGAGGAGTCAGGCTAATTTTTCGAATCACCGTTGGTTGAATTAATATTAATAAATCAATATGGATCGTTGGTTTAAAGTTTTAATAGTGAATCAATATGGATCATTTGGTTTAAAGTTTTAATAGTGAATCAAGTATGGATCATTTGGTTTAAAGTTTTAATAGTGAATCAAGATAGGACTCGTTGCTTTAAGTTTTAATCAACCGTCCGCTTTAAAAAGTAAATCAATCTGGGATAGATTCAGAATTAGTTACTATTCAATCCATTCTTCTATAAATAAAAACTCATTCCTTCATTATTTCTTACTTAATTCATTGAAACTCTAGAGAGAAATTATAGAGAAAGAAGAAGAGTTTTTCGCTACTTCACTACTTCTACATCCAGCTTTCTTTTTACTGTGAAGGGTGTTATTCTTTTGTATTCATGAAGAGAATTTACATTATTCCATTCTTTATTATTATTCATTGAATAACTCAGATATGCTGAATCACCTATACTTGGTGAAATCCTTCTGTTGTTTAATTCTTTATTATTCTGTTGGAATAACCTGTATACGCGGAATCCCTTATACTTGGTGAAATCCTTCTGTTGTTTTATTCTTTATTATTCTGTTGGAATAACTTGTATACGCGGAATCCCCTATACTTGGTGAAATCCTTCTGTTGTTCCATTATTTATTATTCTGTTGGAATAACCTGTATACGCGGTTTACCCTATACTTGGTGGAATAACATGTATACGCGGTGTTTACCCTATACTTGGTGATCTTCTTGTTAGGTTTGTAATATTTATGGGCGCAATCAAATTGCAAAAATTAGCGGAAACGTGGAAAATCAGAGTTTAAAAAAAAATTTACAAACCATATACCCGGATCACCCTTTATGCATAATTATTAATTAAACGAAAAGATAAAAAATAAAATCATACCCTTGAAGATCGAGCTTCCTCAGGTACAAGTTCACCTCCAAATCCTTTCGCTCAACTTGAATCCACCGGTTTTGTTCCTTCCTTCGATCAACGTTAGCCACCCATATGTTTGGCCTCTAGAGGTGATCCACCAAGGAATTATAATGATTCAAGAAAAAAAGGGTATTTGGCTCAAACCCTAGTTTTCTATCTCTATAAAAAAGGGTACTCCCAACAAATTGGAATTATGTCGTTGTAAAAGTCAACAACCCCCACCACCCATAATAAGACTCCTCTTATTTATTGATGTGGGCAACCCTCCTTAACAATTAAGAAATTGGGTTTTATTTAATTAATTAAATTCTTTTAATTAATTAGGCTCCCTAATCTTATTAAGGATAATTAATTAAACTCTTTTAATTAATTTAACCTCCTAATCTTATTAGGAATAAATGAGAGTACTTATATTAAATTAATTTCTAAACTCTTTTAGAAATTAAAATAATAATAATTGTAATAATATTAATAAGACTCCTCTTATTAATTTATATTTAATATTTCTAAAATATTAAATAATAAATATTAAGTTATTTAATTTATTCTATCACCATAGATTAAATTAAATATACATAACATATTATTATTACTGATTATGCCATTAACTTCTTAAATAATTATTCTTCCTTTTATGGTGTGACCCTTTAGGTTCTCCATAATAAACCTATTGTGAATAAATCAATTAGAACAATTCTAATCTTATTTAAATAAATAAATTAAACAATTAATTTATTTAAATAATATTTATTCTACAATAGGATGTTTCCAACAGCGATCAACGACTTTCCAGATAATATAGATTTCAACATTAATCATTAAAGAACCTTTGAGTAAATAGTTACCGTGACAATTCAATCCTTCCACCATACAATGTCCCAATTAAATATAAGACATGGAATTACTCATCAAGTCTTATTTTATTTAATTATATGTATTTCGACTCTTAAATGCACAACTCCAAATAATGCAAATTAGAAACTCCTTTCTAATTTCATTCGCCTTAGCCAAGGACTCTTTGGGTTGTCATTTATCGAATCACATAGGACATTCTCTTCTTTTATTAGAAGTGGTAGATTCTTTATCGATCATACATTATCTCCATGTATAACTTATTAGACCCAAGCATACCCTTTGATATACCCTAAGGGTCTTAAGGAATAAGTCAAAGTATAACTCATCATACATAAGATACTATGATGATCTCAAGTCCAAGGATTACTTCAGACTTACTATCACTACTGAGAATTCCTATTGACGGACAAATAAAACTCCATTAGGTATTCCTTAGCGAGCCACGTCAGGTGTACTTATTCTCTAATAAGCACCTACATACTGCTTTTAGTGTCTCCACACAAATGATCATGAGATCAATCATCCTCATCCAATGAAAGAAGAACGTATGTACCAATCTATCCGGATTCACTAATCCCCAATTTAGTAATCCAACGATTGGGAACTATTTTAGTTTTAAGCTTTCTAAGAATTTAGATCTCATTAGAATGATCATCATCATTATTCTAAAAGCATTGCTTAAAACTATGGGTTTATCACATATTATAAAACAAAGATCACGTAGATAATTAATAGCCTTTAATAAATTAATACTTTTTATTAATAAATGAATAAGATTGTTACAAAGTATATGCTTTATCATCAAACATGATTGGCTTGTGTGCATACTACTTTCACTTTTTCTGTTATTCCATTCTTTATTATTATGTTGGCATAACCTATAAATACAAAGTACTGCATACATGGTGAAATTCTTCTATTATTCCATTCTTTAATATTCTCATTTTAATATCCTCGTCGTTATGAATTTCACGACTTTGGTTCCATTATTTATTATTCCGCATTTAATATTCTCATTCGTAATATCCTCGCTTGGTGAATTTCAACGACTCGGTTCCATTATTTATTATTAGTATTTATTATTACTGCATTGGAATAACCTCATATACATGTGAAGTACCGCACGTGCATGGTGATTTTTGTTATTATTCCATTCTTTATTATTCTGTCGGAACATCCTGTCGGTGTGAATTTCACCTGACCTGGATCCGTTATTTATTATTCTGTTAGAATAACCTGTCTATGCGAAGTACCGCATGCATGGTGATTTCTGTTGTTATTCTATTCTTTATTATACTCAGTTGGTTAAAGTTTTGATTTCTATACTCCATGAAATTAGTGGAATATCCTTGATATTTGTGCTTCATCCAGTATCTTTCCATGGAAATATTCTTCTGAGCATTCTTGAAGTTTACTTTATAAAGAAGTATCATGTTGACAATTTGGATGTTATTAGTTCCTAGATAAATTAATTCTTGAACTTGTTTTATTGAATTCTTATATCATTGTCATCATCCTCATTTTATATTTTTTTGAAAGTCATCTGTGGCCTGTAGTGCATAGATGGACTTGGTATGATTATGACCAAGGATTATTCGGTATAATCATGACCGTAATGTTACAAATGATGTGGTAAAAGTTCTCATTGGCCGTAGTGCATTGATGGACAGTTGTTGGCATGATTATGACCATTGAAGAATACACGAATATCCTTGGCCCGTACTGCATGGATAATTTGTGGTCGTGACCCTAATGAATATCCTTGGCCGTAGTACAGAGATGATGTGGATTATTTATTAAGCTGAGTCTCAGCGATAAAAGTGATGAAAAAACGTTTTAAATCATAAAAGATAATAGATTTTATTCTTTACTTGACTCTTTTAATGGATTGCTTATTCCACTGCAGTTAAACTTGATGTCTATTGTATTTTATCAGTTTAACATTGTTGAAGGCTAATGATAATTTATCCTGCATTATCTTAGTCATAATATTTCTTACTGGGCTATTTGAGCTCACCCTTTCTTTCACTAATCTCTTCAGGATATGAGAACGTAGCGAGGGGACTAGTGGGAAGCGGGTGATGGTCCGGATGATAGCATTAGTAGTCCCTCACTATTCTATGAAATAGTGTGATAATATGTATAATAAGGACTTATTTCGAGAGTGGATATTGCCAGAAGACAATATTTGTATTAAAACTCACAGCTCTTGTTGTATATTTAAGATTGTATTTGTACTCTGCACCATGTATCTGGTGACCCAAGATGGGTGATGTATAGCTATTTTGGGGGCGTCACAGAGTCTCAGCGATAAAAGTGATGAAAAGCCTTTTAAATCATAAAAGATAGTAGATTTTATTCTCTACTTGACTCTTTTAATGGATTGCTTGTTCCGCTGTAGTTAAGCAATCCATTAAAAAAGTCAAGTAGAGAATAAAATCTACTATCTTTTATGATTTAAAAGGTTTTTCATCACTTTTATCGCTAAGACTCAGCTTAATAAATAATCCACATCATCAAATAATCCCTGCACTACAGGCCAATGATATTATTTAGTGTCACGATCACGAATTATCCATGCACTACGGGCCAAAGATAATCGTGTTTTCATCAACGGTCTTGATCATGCCATAAAATAATTCATCTGCTGCCTCGGGTCAAGAAGAGAATCCATAGCCATAATCATACCAAAAACTGTCCATCAATGCGCTACAGGCCAATAAGGACTTTTTCCACATCATTTGTAACATTACGGTCATGATTATACCGAATAATCCCTAGTCGGAATCATACCAAGTCCATCTATGCACTACAGGCCACATATGACTTTCAACAAAATATAAACATGAGGATGATGACAATGATATAAGAATTCAATAAAACAAGTTCAAGAATTAAATTATCCAGGAACTAATAACATCCAAATTGTCAACATGATACTTCTTTGTAGAGTAAAATTCAAGAATAATATTCATGCACCAAAAATAATTTGGACAGAAAAGAATCAATTTTTCGTCGTGAATAGTACCCCGTGAATAGTACTTCGAGAATAGTACCTCGTGAATAGTACCCCGACATGAAAATAGTTATATATACATGTGAACAAATAGTTATATAAGCATGTGATTCAATAGTACACACATGTGAACAAATAGTTATATAAGCATGTGAATTAGTAGCAATTAATTGCTTATTTATCCGATAAATTATCTGATTTATCAATATAACCCCCATACATCAATTATCATCGGAATAGATGTCGATTTCAACTAACACCAATAATCCCAACACAATGGAACTATCAAATTCATCTTTAATCAACATAAACTTATTCATCATTAATATTATAACTCACAATATTTAACAACTAGGTCGTTCCCAGGAAAGAGGGGGCTTTCCAATAAGGATTTCTCCTATCATGCGCAATTAGGTGACCAAACCTCTCTCTGGCGTAACTTCTAGACATTGTAAATGTGACGCCTCAAAATAGGTATACATCACCTATCCCGAGTCAGTCAAATACAAGGTACGTAATACAAATACAATCTTTAATATACAACAAAAGAGTCGTGAATTTTAATACAAATATTATCTTACAGAACAATATCCACTCTCGTAATAAGTCCTCATTACATTTATTGTCACACTATTTAACAGGAGGAAGGAGGACTACTAATCTTATCCTCCGATCCGTCACTCCGCTCTCGACATTAGTCCGCTTACATTCTCATTTCAAGAGAACAATGAAAGTAAAAGGGTGAGCTCAACTAGCCCAAGAAGAAATATTATGACTAAGATAATGCGTAATAAATTATCATTAGTCTTCAACAATGTTAAACCGATAAAATACAATAGACATCAAGTTTAATCTGCAATGAACAAGCAATCCATTAAAAGAGTCAAGTAGAGAATAAAATCTATTATCTTATATGATTTAAAAGGTTTTTCATCACTTTTGTCATTTGAGACTCAAATTTTAATAAATAATCCACATCATCCCCGCACTACGCACCAATGATATTCATTAGTGGTCACGACCATAAATTATCCATGCACTACGGCCAAGGATATTCGTGTATTCATCAATGGTCATGATCATGCCAACAATTTGTCCATCAACGCACTACGGGCCAATGAGAACTTTTATCACATTATTTATAATATTACGACCATGATTATACCGAATAATCCTCGGTCATAATCATACCAAGTCCATCTATGACTATACGTGACGCCCCAAAATAGGTATACACAACACCCATTTCGAGTCGCCAAATACATGGTACAAAAAGCAAACTACAACTTCAATAATACAAATGTCGTGTGAAATACGACAATATATATCTTGTGAGTTTAAATATAATAATGTCTTCTAAAGCAATATCCACATGCAAATAAATCCCCATCATAATTATTGATTCATTATTTTACAAAAATGGTGAGGACTACTAAACAACTCTCTCTAGAACCTTCATTCCATACTCCCGACTAGTACTCGCTACATTCTCGCCTCCCGAGAAGAAAAATGGAACAACAAGGAAAAGGGTGAGCTCAACTAGCCCGAAGAAAGAATATTATGACTAAGATAATATACAACAAATTATCGTTAGTCTTCAACAGGGAAAAATCGATAGAATACAATAGTACAACAAGTTTTCAGATCAATATTCATAGTGAAATAATAATTCATAGAAGAGTTACGTAGAGAATGAAATCTACTATAATCTATGAATTTAATAAATCCATCATCAATATTTTATCCTCGTAACATCAATCAATATACATCTGGAATCAAATATTCATCTTTGCACTACTGAGCCAAAGATATTCATCGATTGGTCATATTCATTTAAACACTGCTCATCTTTGCACTACAGCCAAAGATATTAATCAATCGGTCATGTTCATCTCAACACTGCTCATCTTTGCACTCATGTGCCAAAGATATTCTTCAGAAATCATTCATCTTTGCACTACAGCCAAAGATATTCAATAATATCATCATTTAAGACCGAGGATGATGAAAATATTTTTAAAGAAACGAATCCGGTGAAACAAAATGACAAGGATTAAGGATTAAGGATTCGTATTTGGTTTTATCCACGTCAAAAATACCTCAAAAATAATCATAGTGGTGTAAAATTCAAGAATGATCAAAACATGGATACAATCGAGTTAGTATCCGTAATAGATATTTTGGACAAAAAGAAGAAATTTTATTTTTGGTGAATAGTCAGATATCGTGAATAGTGCCTCCGACACCAAAAAGATAGAAATTCCACAAAAACATCTTCACGCTTCATTAATAGTACTTTCGTGAATAAGAATCGTGAATAAGAACTCATGAATAGTAACTCGTGAATAAGTAACTCATGAATAGTAAACCCGACATGAAAAAGTTCCAAATTTGATAAAAGTTCCAACCAATATTTCAAAGATAATGATATTGAAGAAATAATATCATTTGAGAAGAAAATAACATCCCTTACCTCGAAAGATCAAGACTTCTAAATTGAAACACAGGATATAAAGGCTATGACTTTAGACTTGCATCAGATATAGCAATACTCAAAGTATACTCAAAATACTCACAAGAATACTCGATAATATAGAGAGAGAAAACTTCATTTCGGTGTGATTTTCAATTCTAACCAAGCACCCTATTTATAGAAATCGCTTTAGAACACCAAAAGCGTAAAATTTAATATAATATATTATAATTTTCCACAACTTCATAATGCACACTAACAATCTGAATTCAGCCTCCTAACCACATGTTAAATGAGTTTCAAAATGAAAAAACATTTTTTTAATTAAAAATATTTTAAACTTCCAAAAATCAATTATTTGAACTTCGAACTTCAATAATTCATAATAAATAGCCCTTTCATCAGAAAATTCGAATCTCATGAGTTTTTATAGGAAATTCAATTCTCTACAACTTTACAGAAGAAAGTTTTTCCAAATTCCAAATAGAAATTGACCGAAATCCACAAACGGGTGATTTTACAATTTATAATCAAATTTCGGCCAATAATTGTGTCCACCAACACACAAAACATGTGTTAAACATTTAATGCCACAAAATACTCTTTCTCCTCATATACTCATATATCCCACATTCATTGTAAAAATATCACCGTTAATATATTATTAAAATAATATATTTAAATGAATTATTTTATCGAAAAAGATAAAATATTAATTTTCAACAATTGTCATTTTAAAATTTTCTCCATCTATATCCACATAAAATCAATATTTTCCTCATCATATAAATCAATAATTAATTATTCACAAATAATATTACGTAATCACAATATTGACAACCGAGCGGTTCAGAGAAGAGGGGCTTTCCAATAAGAATTTTCTTCATCTGCGCGCAATTAGGTGACCAAACCTCTCCTTAGATGAACTTTCTAGACATTGCCAATAATGTTATCTAATAATATTATTCAGATAATATGAATTATTGCTTCGATAATGAAAGATATTGTGTAATGACAATTATGAAACAACAAAGAATATAAAATATCAACGCAGCAATTATTAACTCAATAAAATATCGAAGCAAGAATTATCGTAACCATTATTGAGTAGTGCCTTCTTACGTAAGAATCAATAATTGGTGCAATACCAAGTGCTACTTGCTCAACAACGCGTATTAGTGTGTTTTAACCGGGTATTCCAACAAGATATAATTCAGAATAACCACTGCAGATTATTTAAAAACAATTTATATTTGTCGTTTTCTTCATCCAATCACTTTCCGTTATGGGGCCCACACATGGTCGCTTGTGCGTCGCATTTAATATTCGACAGCATTTAATATTCCACGACCAAAATGAATATTCTAAGCGATAATGAATATTTTATAACCACTGCTTATTTTGAAATATTTGCGTATTTAACCCTTAACTATCCACATTAATCAAATCAACCCTTACTATTTCAAAATAATAAATAAAGGAAATTCCATTTTATTTAAAAATTTGAGGTCTTACAACCTCCCTCCTTATGAAATTTCGTCCTCGAAATTGACGTGACGATTCTGCAGTGTTTCAAAAGATGAGAATACTCGCTTTCATTTCAATTTCCAACTCCCGTGTCATTTCCTCTATAACATGGTTTCTCCACAAAACTTTAACTTGTGGTATAACCTCAGTACATGGGACATGTTCTTCCTATCCAAGATCTTGACAGTACCTCTAAATACGTTAAGTCTTCTGTTTATCTCGTCCTGGTTCTAACTCAACGACGCGTGGTTCGGGTCGTCCACATATTCTATTTATGATGAGATATGTGAAACACATTATGAACACGTAGACATACTCTTGAGGTAACGCAAGTCTATAGGCTACATTTCCTACTCGGTCAAGAATTTGAAATGGACCGATAAATCGTGGATTGAGCTTTCCTCTTCCCAAATCTTGTAACTCCTTCCATGGAAAGAACATGCAATAATACATGATCCCTACATTAAATTCCACGTCCTTTCGATGAAGATCCGCATAACTCTTTTGTCGATCTTGTGCCGCTTTGTATACGTTGTCGAATCATTTGGATCTTTTCGGTGAGTCATATACATCTTAACTCGGGTTCCAACAATGTTGCTTCACCCACCTCATCCCAACATATGGAGAGCGACATTTTCGTCCATATAATGCTTGAATGGAACCATGCCTATATTTGTTTAATAACTATTGTTGTATGAGGATTCCACCAATGGCAAGTACTTATCCCAACTTACTTTGAAATCTAGGACACGAGTTTTAATATATCTTCAAGAGTTTGAGTAGTCCTTTCGATTGCCCATCCGTTTGAGGATGGTATGCCAAACCGAATCAGTAAATTGCGTGCTCATAGCTTTCTAACCCAAAATCATGAAGTGAATCTTGGGTCACGATCTAAAACTATGGATCTTGGCATGCCATGCAATCTCACAATCTCATTTTATTATATACTGAGAGAAAGGCGTTCAAGGAATAAGTCTCTCGATCGGTAAGAAATGAAAGCGAGACTTGGTTAATCTATCAACAATAACCCAAATAGCATTGATGCCTTGAGAAACCGCAGGAAGACCCAGAATTTAAATCCATAGTAATGTGTTCCCACTTCCATTCCGGAATCTCAAGTGGTTTAGAATCGGACCCTTAGGTACAAGATGCTCCGCCTTTACACGTTGGGCAAGTTAAACACATCGAGAAAAACTTTGCAATCTCTCTCTTTATATTGTTCCACCAAAATGTATGTCAAGATCACGATACATTTTAGTACTTCCAGGATGGATTGCAAATGGCGATTGTGTGCCTCCATCATAATCTTGTACTTCAAATCGAGTCGTTAGGAACACAAAGTCTAGAGTGGACTCAAGTATTCCTTCTTCATCAATTCTCGCCCAAATAGCTCCTTCTTGTACTTTCTTTCTTCTTCATACGCATCAACTCCGGCCTGGTGGCTTGAGTAACCTTAACTTTTCTATTAAAGTTGGCTCTATGTCAGATACTTGACATCATCGCACTTTCGTTCAAGATATAATCTTCTACTCATCGCGCCACTACCACGTTCGCTTTTCCAGGATGGGCATGATCGTAACATGTCTTTGAAATGAGTCTCTCTCGAGTTCTTCAAGCTCTTCCCACATTCCTCGCTCCATTCGAATTTTGTATCTCTACGAAGTCATTGCGTTAATGGAATAGCGATTCAAGAATATCCTTCAACGAATCTCGATAATAACCAATTAAGCCTCAGAAAGCTACGCCTTTCGATAATCGAATTAGGTTGCTCTCAATCGTGACTCATATCCCAATCTTGGATAAGACGTCACAATGACACCTATCGCTTTACTATCGCATCGAATATGACGCCCCTACAGAGAGTTCGCTTAGGTGAATTCCACAAAGGAAGTCACAAAATAAAGGCTCGTGTACCAAATTCTATAGTTGAATTTTTAACTCACGAAGTTCAATAGAGCCATTCGATATGAGATTTTAGAAATGAGTTTTGTAGGGTTCAAAGTCGATACAAAATTTAATAATATCGCTTTGGGAGTAAGCCAAGAAATTCTTCAGGAAATACGTCAAGAAAAATCAATAACAACAGGAATATTATTCAAATCTGACGTGTCTTTATTCAAATCCATAACATGGACTAAGAAAACTTGACATCCGTAATAAACGAATGACTTCATGGCTTGATATGAAAATGTTTGACTACAATGGTTTGATTGCTTGAATTGAATAACAAAGTTGCTTAGGAATATGAAAACTAACAACCTTACAAAAGCAATCAATTTGGCATGATGAGTAGTTAACCTTAAAATCACATCAAAAGCAAAATATCTATAGAAATAAGGTTAATGTGTAATGTGATAGTGCCAACTTGAATCAAGCAAGATTTTTAAACAACGGATGTAATGAAAGTTTCTCCTAATGGAGTCTCCATGAGATAGGTCAAAGTTTAATTTCTCCGTGAGTCAAGTTCAAACGTTGAGCGCAAGTAAAGAGAGATAAAAGAATGGGTAGAACCAATATCTAGTAAGGTATATACTTCGCAAGAATTTATAATTAACTAACCCGTGCTAACTTCGTTCGGGTTCTCGATTATGACCGATCCACAACAAACGCTCTTCCGGAATCGTTGACTTTTGACTTTTCGGGATGATCTTTTTGAGTCACCGTCCTCATTGAACTAGGTTTCGATATCGTATAATCTCGAGCGATATGTCCTTCTTTCCACAATTATAGCATACCTTAAAGCTGTTCAGGGCGGTTTGGTCGATATGTCCCTCTTTTCCAGATTTGTAGCATATATGACCGGTGGTCGTTTCTCCTCCCTTAGAACCAATTCTCGCCAGACCTTCATCTTCATACGGTCGTTGTTAAATCTCTCTTTTTAAAATCTCCTCCCGACTCGCTTCTTCTATTTTCATGACCATGATTACCACAGAGTGGTTACCGCTTTGTCTCAGTATTCTTCTTTCTCCATTTGGTTATCGTTATTCGATGATCGCTATCTTCTTGATATGATCATGGTTATGGTCCTCGGTTGAACGTACTCGTTATCTCGCGCTCTAACAACCGAGCCCCATTGACAACATCTCGAATAGAGAGAAAATTTATGAGAAATGAGATATCGACGACGCCGGGTTTCAAACCTCTCGTAAACATCCGCGCCATCGTTCCTCATTCTCCACCAAATGAGGTCTGAAACTCGGATAACTCCATGAACTTCGCCTCGTCTTTGGGACACCGCCATGTTATTCTCGCTTCTAGTCTAATAAACTCCACTTCCTTCATATGACGAATACTTTCGTGGAAGTACTTGTTATTGAACCGCTTTCAAACGTCTCCATTACATATCCGAGTGCAATTTGGATGAAGTACGCTTCATGATTCCCACCAAGAATCTCGCCGCCACGGAACATAAAGGTGGCGAATGGAACTTTCGTTCCTCCACATCCCAAGACATCGAATATCTTGGTAATTTGTTTGACCCACGTCTCCGCCTTAATCGGATCCCGCTTTTCCCAATTCGTGGTCCCAACTTCAATCGCTAACATGACCACCCGTGAATTGCTATCATTTCCTCCCCGTATTTTGAACACAAGTCTCCTCGTCTCCGATTTTGCATGAACCGCAAAAAGCTTCTAAACACATCCCTCGCTCATCATCTCCTTTCAATTGGTGTTGTTCACGGGAGGAACATTGCCACTGCTGCAGACGTTCTCCTCGTTGGTGAGAGCAGGCATCTCCACGGTCTCATTTACATTGTTAATATTCTAAGTCGACATTCTCAAAACATCGCTATAAAACAAGGGTTAATTAAGGAAATTAATATATCACATAATATCCCTATATAGTGACCAACTAACAAATAAGCTTAGGTAGGACACACTAATGAAGGATTTACTCGCTCTCCCTTCCTAGTTCTATTCCCGATCTCGCCAGAGATCATATCCCTAAGCTCGATATTAATTGTGACGCCCCCAAAATAGGTATACACAACACCCATTCTCGAGTCGCCAAATACATGGTACAAAAAGCAAACTACAACTTCAATAATACAAATGTCGTGGTGAAATACGACAATATATATCGTGAGTTTAAATATAATATTGTCTTCTAGATAATATCCACATGCAAATAAATCCCCATCATAATTATTGATTCATTATTTTATAAAAATGGTGAGGACTACTAAACAACTCTCTCTAGAACCTTCATTCTATACCCCGACTAAGACTCGCTACATTCTCGCCTCCCGAGAAGAAAAATGGAACAACAAGGAAAAGGGTGAGCTCAACTAGCCCAAAGAAAGAATATTATGACTAAGATAATATACAACAAATTATCGTTAGTCTTCAACAGGAAAATCGATAGAATACAATAGACAACAAGTTTCGGATCAATATTCATAGAATTGAAATAATAATTCATAGAAGAGTTACGTAGAGAATGAAATCTACTATAATCTATGAATTTAATATCCATCATCAATATTTTATCCTCGTAACATCAATCAATATACATCTCGAATCAAATATTCATCTTTTGCACTACAAAGCCAAAGATATTCATCGATTGGTCATGTTCATTTAAACACTGCTCATCTTTGCACTACAGCCAAAGATATTAATCAATCGGTCATGTTCATCTCAACACCTGCTCATCTTTTGCACTACAGCCAAAGATATTCTTCAGAAATCATTCATTGCACTACATGTGCCAAAGATATTCAATAATATCATCATTTAAGATCGAGGATGATGAAAATATTTTTAAAGAAACGAATCCAATTGAAACAAAATGACAAGGATTAAGGATTAAGGATTCGTACTTGGTTTTATCCACGCCCAAAAATACCTCAAAAATAATCATAGTGGTGTAAAATTCAAGAATGATCAAAAACATGGATACAATCGAGTTAGTATCCGAATAGATATTTTGGACAAAAGAAGAAATTTTATTTTTGATTGAATAGTGCAGATATCGTGAATAGTGCCTCCGACACCAAAAAAAAAGATAGAAATTCCAAAAAAAACATCTTCACGCTCACATGAATAGTACTCGTGAATAGTAAATTCGTGAATAGTAACTCATGAATAAGTAACTCGTGAATAGTAACTCATGAATAGTAACCCGAAACATGAAAAAGTTCCAAATTTGATAAAAAGTTCCAACCAATATTTCAAAGATAATGATATTGAAGAAATAATATCATTTGAGAAGAAAATAACATCCCTTACCTCGAAAAATCAAGATTTCTATTTAAACACCAGGATATAGGCTATGACTTGGACTTTGCACCGTATAGCAATACTCAAAGTATACTCAAAATACTCACAAGAATACGCTCGATAATATAGAGAGAGAAAACTTCGATTCTCGGTGTGATTTTCAATTCTAACCCAAGCACCCTATTTATGTAAAATTGCTAGAACACCAAAAGCGAAAATTTAATATAATATATTATAATTTTTCCACAACTTCATACGCACACTAACAATCTGAATTCAGCCTCCTAACCACATGTTAAATGAGTTTCAAAATGAAAAAAAAAAAATTTTTAATTAAAATATTTTAAACTTCCAAAATCAATTATTTTAACTTCGAACTTCAATAATTCATAATAAATAGCCCTTTCATCAGAAAATTGAATCTCATGAGTTTTATAGGAAATTCAATTCTCTACAATTTTACAGAAGAAAGTTTTTCCAAATTCCAAATAGAAATTGACCAAATCCACAAACGGGTGATTTTACAAATTTATAATCAAATTTGATTAATAATTGTGTCCACCAACACACAAAACATGTGTTAAACATTTAATGCCACAAAAATACTCTTTCTCCTCATATACTCATATATCCCACATTCATTGTAAAAATATCACCGTTAATATATTATTAAAATAATATATTTAAATGAATTATTTTATCGGAAAAAGATAAAATATTAATTTTCAACAATTGTCATTTTAAAATTTTCTCCATCTATATCCACATAAAATCAATATTTTCCTCATCATATAAATCAATAATTAATTATTCACAAATAATATTATGTAATCACAATATTGACAACCGTGCGGTTCAGGAAGAGGGGCTTTCAATAAGAATTTCTTCTTCTTTGGCGCGCAATTAGGTGACCAAACCTCTCCTTAGATGCGAACTTTCTAGACATTGCCAATAATGTTATCTAATAATATTATTCAGATAATATGAATTATTGCTTCGATAATGAAAGATTGTGTAATGACAATTATTGAAACAACAATGAATATAAAATATCAACAAAGCAATTATTAACTCAATAAAAATCAATGAAGAATTATCGTAACCATTATTGAGTAGTGCCTTCTTCACGTAAGAATCAATAATTGGTGCAATACCAAGTGCTTCTTGCTCAACAACGCGTATTAGTGTGTTTTAACCACCGGGTATTCCAACAAAGATAATCTGAATAACAACTACTAGATTATTTAAAAACAATTTATATTTATGCGTTTCTTCATCCAATCACTTTCCGTTATGGGGCCCACACATGGGCTACAGCAAGTCAAATACGAATATTCCCCGACGCATTTAATATTCCACGACCAAATGAATATTCCCAACGATAATGAATATTTTATAACCACTTGCTTATTTTGAAATATTTTGCGTATTTAACCCTTAACTATCCACATTAATCAAATCAACCCTTACTATTTCAAAATAATAAATAAAGGAAATTCCATTTTATTTAAAAATTTTGGTCTTACAACCTCCCTCCTTATGAAATTTCGTCCTCGAAATTGACGACGACGCACACAGTGTTTCAAAAGAATAATAAATGCGAATAATAAATATGGGAACCAGTGCAGGCGTAAATGCATTGAATACAAGATATTCCGCGAGAATAATAAATGCGAATAATAAATAATGGAACCAGTCCGACGTAAAACGCATGCATGTGATATTTCGACGAGAATAATAAATGCGGAATAATAAATAATGGAACCAGTCAAAGTAAATTCACACAAGCAAGGATATTCGATAAAATAATAAAGAACGAAATAATAGAAGAATTTCACCACGTATGCGGTACTTCGCATAAACAGGTTATTCCAACATAATAATATAGAATGGAATAATAGAAGAATTTCACTATATATGTGGTACTTCAGATAAACAAAGTTATTCCAACATAATAATATAGAATGGAATAACAGAGGGATTTCACCAAGTATAGGTACGTCGGCATTACAAAGGTTATGTATAGGGTATGCCGCGTATATAGGTTATTCCAATAGAATAATAAATAATGGAATAATGAATGATTTCACCAAGTATAGGGTATCTGCGTGATCACAAAGTTATGTATAGGGTATCTGCGTATAGCGATTTATTCCAACAGAATAATAAAGAATGGAATAACAAAAGTTCTCTTCATAAATAAGAAAGAATAACACCCCTTACCGTAAAAGAAACTAGATGTAGAAGTAGTGAAGTAGTAGAAAACTCTTCTTCTTTCTCTCTATAATTTCTCTCTCTAGAGTTTCAGTGAATTCGTAAGAAATAATGAAGGAATGAGCTTCTATTTATAGAAGAATGGATTGAATAGTAACTAATTCCTGAACGGTCCAGATTGATTTACTTTTAAACGGATGGTCCAGATTAAAACTTAAAGCAACGGTCCATACTGATTCACTATTAAAACTTTAAACCAGCGATCCATACTGATTCACTATTAAAACTTTAAACCAACGATCCTTATTGATTTACTTAATATAAATTCAACCAACTATTCGAAAAATTAAGACAACTCCTCATGGAATAATATTGTACCCAAAAATAATTTGGACCGAAAAGAAATATATTGTTCAGGTGAATAGTAACTTGTGAATAGTAACTCATGAATAGTAACTCGTGAATAGTACTTCGACACGAAAAGTGTCCCGAATACCCGATTGAACAATATAACCTCTAGACATCAATTATCATCAGAATAGATGTTGATTTCTACTAACACAAATAATCCCAACACAATAAAATTATTAAATTCATCTTTAATCAACATGAACTTATTCATCATTAATATTATAACTCACAATATTTAGCAACCAGGTTGTTCTCAGGAAAGATGGGGCTTTCAAATAAGGATTTCTCCCTATTGGCGCGTAATTAGGTGACCAACCCTCTCCTTGACAGAACTTCTAGACATTATAAATATTGCAATTTAATAATATGAATAACTTTGTCGTCTCAATTATTGATTTAATAATATAACATATAATGCAGATGATACTGACAATAATCGAATCAATAATATGAGAGATATGATGCAGCAATTACTATTGCAATAATTGAGTATAACTAAATGATTTTTCACGTAAGCATCAATAATCAATACCGTGTGCTACTATGCAACCACGCGTATTACTGTACTTTTACTACCGAGTAGTTCAACAGTATTAACGGTAAAACTTCCGCCGTTATTTTCATAAAAATATTTTTGTCGCTTTCTCATTAGAAACAATAATTACATTGCGTAGGTCCACTAATGATTGTATCCGTCATGCGAATATTCTCCGACACAAAGAATATTCACCACCAATCGAATATAATACAACAACTTGCATACTTTGTAAAATTTATAAATACTACCCGTAACTATAATATTATCTCAAATTAACACCATAATTTTCAAAAAATATTTCGAGAAAATTAAATCTTTATTCGTAAAATTTGGGATTTTTTACGGGCGATTACGCTCGATTCGGTTCCATTAATTATTATTCATTGGAATAACTCGTCTGCGTATGGTCTCATCGTATGCATGGTGATTTTTGTTATTCCATTCTTTATTATTACATTGGAATATCCTCGATTGTAAATTTTTTGCACGACTGGTTCTCATTATTTAATATTTTGTTGGAATAACCTGTCTATGTGGTCTATTGCATGCCTGGTGATTTCTTTTGTTATTCCATTCTTTATTATACTCAGTTGGTTAAAGTTTTGGCTTTTATATTCCATGAAATTAGTGGAATATCTTTGATATTTGCGCTTTATCCAGTATCTTTTTATGAAAATATTATTCTGAGCATTCTTGAATTTTACTCTACAAAGAAGTGTCATGTTGACAATTTGAACGTTATTAGTTCCTAGATAAATTAATTCTTGAACTTGTTTTATTGAATTCTTATATCATTGTCATCATCCTCATGTTTATATTATGTTGAAAGCCATCTGTGACCTGTAGTGCATAGATGGACTTGGTATGATTATGACCAGGGATTAGTCGGTATAATCATGACCGTAATGCTACAAATGATGTGGTAAAAGTCCTCATTGGCCCGTAGTGCATTGATGGACAGTTGTTGGCATGATCACGACCATTGATGAATACACGAATATCCTTATCCCGTAGTGCATGGATGATTTGTGGTTGTGATACTAATGAATATCCTTGGCCGTAGTGCAGGGATGATGTGAATTATTTATTAAGCTGAGTCCCAGCGATAAAAGTGATGAAAAACCTTTTAAATTATAAAAGATAATAGATTTTATTCTCTACTTGACTCTTTTAATTGATTGCTTGTTCCGCTGTAGTTAAACTTGATGTTTGTTATATTGTATCAGTTTAACACTGTTGAAGGCTAACAATAATTCATTCTGCATTATATTAGTCATAATATATCTTACTGGGCTAGTTGAGCTCATCCTTTCTTTCACTGTCCTCTTCAGGAAATGAGAATATAGCTGGGACAAGTCGGGAAACAGAGTGACAGTCCAGATGATAACATTAGTAGTCTTCACTATTCTGTTAAATAGTGTGACAATAAATGTAATGAGGACTCCTTTGAGTGTGGATATTGTCTAGATGACAATATTCTTATTAAAACTCTCAGTTTATGTTTTGTCGTATTTTACATTTAATCGTTATATAATTAAGTTGTATTTGAATTTTGTACCATGTATCTGGCGACTCAAGATGGGTGATGTATACCTATTTTGGGGGCGTCACATTTTATTTCTTGAGAGAGAGTATGAAATGACTCGTCCCAGTTAAAATGAAATGAATTATTCTACCCACCATTTTTTAAATGAAAGAACATACTCAATAAAAAAGGATTTATTCTTCCCCGATTCTTTTTTTTTCTTACGACACGATAATCAAATCTGGATTTTTCGTATTTTTCGAACAAAACATCAACCCGCGTTTGAGTTAGGATTGGAATTTTGATTCAAGTGAAGAAAGAATAAGCCTATTTTTTCTCGGCTCTAAGACCGGTGAGTTAGAGAGGTCGATTTTCGGTTCTTTCAAATTGTTTATCATTATTAAGAAAAGGTAACAAAGATAAAATATAAGCTTCTTTTATAGCAATAATAATTAATCGTTGTTGTTTCAAGGGAGTAATTAATCGTTGTTGTTTCTGCTTTTCTTTCGCTTTTCGTTGTTGTTTCAAGGGAGTTTGCTTTTATAGAAAGGGACAAAGGATCAGCAGCGGTGCATATATGATATATATTTTAAGGGGGGTACCTAAGACAGATGCGCCTTGATCTGAACAATGAATTTCATTGCATACAACGAAGTAAGGGGGTGCCAACTTACACAATGATACTACGTGTTTGGCTCCCTTCACCTTTCTGCCAACTATTCTACTTCCCTATTTCTTGCTTTTTCACCTCCCCATATTAGTGCACTCTTTCCCCCAATTCACCGATAGAGAAGAAAGAGATAAGCAATGACCGGACTAGACCAATGAAAACGGACCAAGGAGGCTTTTCATTTCATTCGAATATAGTGGCAAAATGAATAGAATAAACGAGCTTTTAGCTCGAGAAGGCATCTTTGGATCGTTGAACTTTCATGCTCATATAGCGAGAAAGTCTTCCAATATCTAAAAATAGCTCAGTAAATGAATGGTCGAGCAAGTGGTGATGACAAGAATACATCATGGCGCAATTTCTATCCAAATGTTTGTGCTGCACCACTAACCCTGTGAGAGAGTGTACACCAAAGACAATCCAACCAAAGAACAAGGGCACGCCTTTCGCTCCTACCCTTAGGGAACCTGAATCGCCTCGATCCTCATCTCGTTCACTCACGTAAGACCTTGCCTAGCTCGACTTTCTTTCTTATACCAGGATATGGAATACTAGGAAGCCTTTTCAACATAGAAAAGAGAAGGAAGCTTCCCTTCTTGCCGATTTGACTGGGCATTTGAAAGATGTTTTGTGGATGTCTTCTTCATCTATGAAGATTTGGTTATATATAGAGTGCCCATCCATGAAGGATAGAACTCATTGACCAAAGAATTTTATTTTTCGAACAAAACATCAACCCGCGTTTGAGTTCGGATTGGAATTTTGATTCAAGTGAAGAAGAAAGAGTAAGCTTTATTTTTTTTCGGCTCTAAGACCCAAGCGATTCTAGCTATTTCGACTCGGTTCTTTCAAATTGTTTATCATTATTAAGAAAAGTAAACAAAGATAAAATACGAGCTTGTTTTATAGTAATAGTAATTAATCGTTGTTGTTGTTTTAAAGAATGATTAAATCTGCGGTCCATCGCACTTGCGGGGCTTCTATGAGCTTTCAGCCTCTCTGATCCCTTAGCTTCCCAATGAATTAAAACTTGCAAAGAAAGGGATCATTTAAAGTCGATCCGTGGGCGTCACATGAAGACATAAGAAGGAAGCGATTTACCTTTAATTGCTCTTTCACCAAGTCTAAAGATGAAAAGGGCTTTCTTCTAAAGTAGTCCTTTTTTTTATGAAGGTCATCTCCAAGTCGAGAAAGGTTCTTTGATTCTATACACTAAAACCATGAAATACCTCTTTGCTTTTAAAAATGTCAACACAAAGTGGAACTTATTTTGGAAGAGGATCACTTAGGTAGCGCGTAAGTGGAGCCGTAGACCGGACCAACTATTGCAAGAGGCTTGGCCTCCGGCCAAATCAAGGGTATTTCAAGAAGGAGAGTTGAGTAATGGCGGGTTTCGGGACTTAATGACTTTTCTGGTGGTTCACTGGCGGGTTAGGAATCCGAATACCAAGGCCTGAATATGCGTTTTACTTTCGAAAGGCCTCGGCTACTACAATGACAGGGCCAAGAAATCGGGCCGGAATAGCATCTCTTTCGAAGGAAGACGCTCCTGTTTCAGTGACAAGATCATGATTAGACTCTTGTGGAGGAGTGGAGGAAGGAGGCAGATCAGTTGGAACGCGGGTTAGCCGGCCGGGAAGGGAATTTCCTTTTTTAATGAAAATAGTAGGTGAGAAAGAAAAGAGAAAGAAATCCTTTCTATATTCTTTCCAAAGACTGAGCTGAGAGAAAGAAAAGAGAGTAACTGCACTAAGGCAGGCAAGTTTGACAGCATCTGATTTTTTACAGTTAATCTTAACAGACGCTTTTTGGGCATTATCCTTCATGAAGATGGCATCAAGCCGCTCTACCTTTCGCTCTTTCTGGTGATTAGATTGGCTAACCGATGGCTATGAGTTCTTCTTGCTAGAGTTCCTTTCTTCTGAGTTCTGTTCTCTAGTTCCTGTTCAAGGGAGTGAAACCGGGAGAAGGAGGAATCGAGGAAGGGAGTCTTACTCACAATAATGAATTCCTATTCACAACCAGCTCTTTGGAGACAGTCCCCACCACCCGGGTCGAGAAAGCGTAAGCAATCGGTGTCGTCTCGAAAATGAGTTTATAGGGAAAAACTATCAGAACTAGTTGGAAATGCTGATTCCCTGCCTTTCAACCTTTAGCTCTCGTGGAAAGTTTTCTGCTCGTTCTGATTCTCGTTACACTCGTTCCTTCCTGACATGATTCTCTCAACTGGATTCTAGAATAGAACTAGACAGGCTTCAATGAAAGGACTCATCGGGTCGACACGCCACGGTGAAAGGAAGGGAAGATCGCTAATCAGGAAAGAAAAACGACTTTTCTCAAGTTAAGTAATCTGAGTTTGAAGTAAGAAGAAGTAAGAAAACAGGAGATTCAAAGATAGATCCGAAAGCTGGCAGGTAAACTACTGGTTACTGGCTAAAAAGGATGGCTTTCAGAGGAGGTTGAATCATATAAAAATAGACATCGAATGCTTGCACATTCTCTATTTTATTTTTTCATCAATTTCGTTTATTCAATCCAAATGTAGCACTATTAACATAAAATAGAATGAAAACGATAAAAAGAAAGTGCGTATATGATTGCTCATTTGTTTATGGATATATCTTTGTACATATTCAAATTATATGTTTAAAGACATATTCAAGTATAAAATTATATTAAAATATTTTTCTCTTCTCCCTTTATAATACTCTTTTTCCTCATTTATTATTATTTTATATTTTAATAATTTTGAATATATAATTTAAGTGTGTATATAAATATATCCTTTTCTTATTTCTAGTTTATGAAACCTTTTAAAGGAAAAAGTGTGGAACCTACATGAGCTTTACGTTGACCTTACCACCATTATTTTTAATCAGTGACGAACGAATGAAGGACAAAAAACAAGCACGCAACTATTTTATTTATTTATTTATTGATTGATTGATAAATTAATTAAGTACCGATAAACTAAAATAAATTAATTTAAAACTTGAATTAGATTAGATATAAAGGTAGATAAAAAGAATGGCAAAGCGTGCGCAAGTGTGAGCAAACTAAGCCTCACATCTGGAATCCTAGATTTGATCAAGAGATTGAGAGAATCTTTCATGTGGGTCTATAAAGTGGCCTAGTATATAATGGCCTGAGTGGATGAATATATATATATATATATATATATATATATATATATATATATATATGGTTCCATTCATAATTATCGGTCGTTGTGGAGCAACTTTTTTTTAACTTGTTGAAATTTTGACGGGAGCAAAAAAAAAAATTCAACAGGCCAAAAAAAGATTACTCCACATCAACCGATTGTTGTGGATGGAACCCATATATAGACAGAATCCAGTCAGGACTCCTGAATTTTGTTAAAATGTGGATCTTTTTTTTAAAAAAGAAAAGAAAAAGTCGGGACTAAGATTAAAATGCGGAATGCCTGAACTGAACTAGACCTATATATATATATATATATATATATATATATATATATATATATATATATAAGCAATTTCTATGCTATAGCGATGAAATTAAAAAATCGTCGCTATAGTCGGTTTATTTTTAGTTCATTCTTCCAATTATTTAGAAAGCGGATCGATATATATATATATATATATATATATATATACACTGCAAATTAATTATGCAAATATGATATCTTAGATCTTACTACTTTATAACTTCATTATCTTTAACTTAATCAACTACTAATTAATATTATTATTCATTATCAGCTAGCTGCTAGCTGCTCTAATTTTGTTTCTTATAAGATTTTATTCTTTTAATATACACGTGTATATTTTTGGTTTGATCTGACCTGGCATTAATGCACACTTAGCTAGGTATTAGTGTGATTACATTTATCAATGAATTGGATTCTTATTGCTAACAGTAAAAGGAAAAATAAACAATAAAAAATCAATAAATTAAGTTAGATATTTAACCAGAACAGTTATTTGGATTATTATTTGCAAATTTAAATTTAAAATTTTATCATTAATATTATTCTTAATCAGTAGGGAGGGCAGGAAAAAGAAAAGGACCAATAAAATATTTTCTGAAATTCTATTATTTCGATATATATATATATATATATAGAGAGAGCAAGGATCAAGAGCATTCTTTTTAAATAGCATTCCTCCTTAAATAACACTCTTTTATTAAAATTATGTCGTTTTGGAGTCTTTTTTTAAAAAACAAGTGGGGTCGTGGGTGACATTTTTGTAAATAAAAGGAAAGCAAGTGGGACCACTCTCTTAAAAAAGACTCCAAAACGACGTAGTTTTAATAAAAGTCTTTATTTAAGGAAGAATCTTTATTTAATTTTTAACGCTCTCGATCCTCGCTTCTCTCTATATATATCTGATGAGATAAGAAGATTCTAAGATAAATAGCATTCGCTAAATAGCATTCTTTTATCAAAGCAGCGTAGTTTTTGGAGGGCAAGTGGCATTTTTGTAAATACAATGCCACCGCGTATTTACAAAAAATGCCACCGCCTCTCCAAAAATTATGTCGTTTTGATAAAAGAACGCTATTTAGCGATGAACGCTATTAAAAAGATAACTTCTTGATCTGATCAGATATATATATATATATATATATATATATATATATATATATATATATATATATATATATATATATATATATATATATATATCCATATCCAAATTAATCATTTTAACCTATTTACCATATGAGTGCAAACAAAAGACAGATCATAAGTGATATATTGAAATTATACATAAAGCAGATCGCACTACGAATGATTCTTAATTTATTTAATTAATTATTTTGAAAGCCCCCACCTAATCATGCAAAAAAGAAATTAACAAGCAGCACATTTCTATTTGTGAAGAAAAGCAACCAAGTCCAGTCCAATGATGATAGTTTAATCCTAGACCACTACTCAATCCGTATTTTAATATAAATTGTTTTAAAAAAATATTTTTACTTCTTAATATATATCATTTAAAAATTTCAAGTAAATATTAATTGTTCAATTTTTAATATTAAATTAATATTATTCTAAGTATTAAATATAAATTTAGTTCTCTCACTATTTTTTGTCCAATAAATTAAATAACACTCTTTTTGTTAATACAAGAATAATATAGACAATTAATATTATACTTTTTTTTTGTTAATTTGGGAGAGGAGTTGAACTTGGGAATTATTGCCTAGCAAGGAGTCTAGTACACCAACTGAACCAAAAACTATTAATTTAATAATATATAATTATTTATTTAATATTCTGCACAATTCTAAAAATCACTTATATTAAAAAATAGAGAGAGTATTTAGTTGGATGATAATGCTAATCATCGAGCTGTGCGATCATGTTAGGTCTATAATTTAGGTTCAATATTCTACTTAAATACTTTTATTGAAGGTGTCATGTCAAATTGCATTCACCCATCCACTAAATCTTTAGTTTAAGACTTATGCTTATGTTATTGTGCCGTAACAGGTAGGATAGTAACATTGACATATTTCAGTTTTTAAATAATTCTCTAATTACCTTTTTAGTACGATATAAACTGGTAATTTGAATTTATCAAATTCTATATATATATATATATATATATTTGGATAAGATAAAATGGTATCGTAACTCGATAATTGATATTTTTAAGAAAATGCTATTCTTAAATGTATTGTATTTTTATATAAAAATAAGATCCATTGTATATTAATATAAAAATAATCATATAAAATATATATAAAATATAAATTTTCTGTTTTTATTCTATTCAATTTCCTATTTCGTATAGTGAGGTTGTTGTGGATTACCTTTGATAATGTTCTAAGACTAATGTCACGAACTTTAGGTAGTATTAAGCCTTAGCATTAATTATTCCCATACACAGTAATAAGTGAACTTATACTTTTTATATTAATATATACTTCAACCTCCTGTTTGTGAATTTTATTTTAAAGAAAAAGAAAAGTTTTTATTTTTAAAAAAAATCAAAGGGAGAATTTTCTCCTCTCTTTTTTTTTGAAAATAAAACTCACAAACACAACGTAAATTAGCTCATAATTACTATTATTATCTTTCATAAAATCCAAATTAATCGTTTCAGCTGACTTTTTTAAAGTCAAATCGACTATTTTAAAATTAATAATTAAGCATATATAAATATATTTCTAAAATTATAAAAATCAGGATTAATAATAAATTGTATATACTTTCTTTTGGTTATAATCTCTTCACCTATATTTTAGCAAAAATAGTAAAAAATTTAGTTTTAAAAATGGTCAATTTGACTTTAAAAGTCAAAACTCTGCAATTAATTTGGGACGGAGGGAGTACATAAGAGCGGTTACCATATAATTAACTTTGGTCAATTGATCAATACAGTGTCGACACGTTGATCGAAAAATAATTTTTCTCTATATTATTAGTCAATTAACCAATTTATCATAAAATTAACTTCATGATAACCGAATCCAATATACAATGCATGCATGGACACGTACTCAAATCTATAATACTCTAAAATCCCCTAATCATAAATACCATGAAGATTATAAATTTAATTTTACTATTTACCGCGTCAATAAAGATAATTCTAAGATCTAATTAAAATACAAAATAAATTACTGACGGTTAAGGGAAACAATAAAAAGAAAACAAAAGATTCTCATAAGTTAAAAGTCATATATATTCAAACTTTATCCACGTGATATATATCTATAACAATATATAACAATGCAAGTATCGAGTAATTTTGATTGATCCTGCATCAACTTAGTAGTCTAACTTTGGTCATGACTCGACATCTCAAAAGGTTTTATTATTATTATTATTATTATTATTGATTTTCATGCCTTTTACTTGGTCATAAATTTTGATATTTTAAAAAGTCAACTCAAAAACTATGTTTTTTTACAAAATTTCAGTAAATATTTATTAAATATAATTAGACCTGACAATATAAATCATAACCTATTGAGATTGCTTGAGTTGAATAAAATTTAAAATTATATTTTATAAAAAGAAAAATAGACCCAAACTTATTAAATCATTTTGCAAGTCATTTTGGTGCCGTAGCACCTGCTTTCCGCTACTTCTGTTTCCAAGCGGCAAATCCAATAAGCAAATATGACATCTCAGTTGTGCAGTAGTTGATGCTCTTGGTTTGCATCATGTCTGATGTTGTGTTCATTGTAGTTTCGTCAACTAAAAAATTAAAATCAAGAGGCTAGCAACAGAAATTATAATATATTTTGATAAAAATATTATCACATATAATATATAAGGGGTTAATGGAGGTGTACAATTGTACAAACTCTCAAATGTACACAATTTAAGATCACTCTACGATCGTAGAGTAATCACTCTAGATCTAAAGATTCACTATACGTTTCTTCGGTAGTAGAGTGAATCAGTCATTGATTACTCTACTATCAGTCAGTGACTACTCTACGATCATAAAGTGACTTAACTTCACGATCGTAGACTGTGTACACAGCTGTTCACCTCCATTTTTTTAATATATAAAATTAATTAACAATTTATAATAATATTATATTATTTTAAGTAAAAAAATCAATAATTAATAAAATAGAGATTATTGAATGAAAATATATGTTTGATAACTTATATGTTTGAAATATTTTAATAAGATGGATCCTTATATATAAGGTATACACCATCTATACCATTGAAAACAATAAGAAAAAATCATGATTAGAAATTGAAAATCGACATCTGCTAAATAGTAGTGGACGGTAAAAAAACACTTAGCGTCCGCTACTCTATGATCGTAAGATGACTTAACGATCGTAGATTGTGTACACAGCTGTGCACCTCCATTTAATTTTTTTTCAATATAGAAAATTAATTAACAATTTATAATAATATTATATTATTTGAAGTCAAAAAATTAGTAATTAATAAAATAGAGGTTAGTGAATGAAAATATATGTTTGATAACTTATATATTTGAAACATTTTAATAAGATGAATCCTTATAGGGTATATACCATCTATACCATTGAAAACAAAAATGAACGACCATAATTAAAAATTAAAAATCGACATCCGCTAAATAGTAGCGGACGGTAAAAAAAACATTTAGCGTCCACTACTATTATCAGAATAAAGGGTTTGCCTTGACCAATAAATATTTACCAACAGAATAAGAGTTTGGCTTGACCCATAAATGTTTATTAATAAATATTTATGATTTATTAACCAACATTTAGAATTTATTGACTAGAGTTTAAGGTTTATTAACTTTATTAACCTCTAGTTAATAAATGTTAACCCTGTTTATAAACTCTAAATATTTATTGGTCAAATCAAATCTTTATTCTAATTAGCGTCCGCTACTAAAAGTAGATATCGATTTTAGGTTTATAATCTTGACCGCTTTTTTTTTAATTTTCAATGATATAAATGATATATTTTTTATAAGAATTCATAATAAATACATGCTATGAATCATTATC